>CM056053.1:86422249-86907249 GCA_029574335.1 Rana kukunoris
TTTTACACCAGGGCATTAAAGTGACCAGGGGTCATGGGGACAAGCAGCAGTAAAAAAATTAAAAAAAAATATCTAACAGCAGGTGCTTTATTGCTTTTTTTTACGTCCTTTTTGAGAGCCATCTCATCACTTTTTTTTGTTTTTGCTATAGTTGGGCTTTACTTTAAGTTTCAATAGGTCAGGTGTGAGATAAATAATCAAAACCTATCTAGGAGAAGGAGGATAGGGTATTGTATACCAGGAACTCCAAATACTATACTATTATACATATGTAGTTATGGGTGTTTTAGCCATGTCTCTTATGTACACCCGACCTATTTTACCCTTTTCGCTGACAGACCTTTTTGCACCCTTTAGAAATAATAATTTTAGGCGTGAAGATTAGGTAAAATCCCCAAATATTATATATTTTCTGAAAACATTGTTTTCGTGCACACAATATATTGGGCAAATTTTTTGTTTTTTATTTTTTTAAATATGAGGTCACATCAAGCAAATAGCTACCTAACACATCGGACCATACCTGCTCTGTGCAGTGGTTTTGCTCAGAGTGGCCCCAATCCTCCTTGTCTGGGGTCTCCTGCTCGCACTTCCAGCGCCTCCTCTTCTCCGTGTGTCGCCACAGGAAGCTACTTCCTATGCTGGCATATGTGGGGGCTTGCTCCTGAGCCAGATTGTGTGTACCTATAGACGCACACAGTGTGGCTTGGTCCTGCCCTTTCTCCCTTCTCGTGGGATCTTGCAGATCATCATTTTAGCATTAACTGTCACTAATGTCGCTAGACGTATTGCTCTCACTCCAACATGTGTAGGGCAATCAGCATTTTTATTTGTAGTTGCTCCCAAAGGGGAGGGGTTTAAGTGCTTAGGTGTAACTCATTTTTTTACACTTTTTTCTTTTTTCATTTTATCTTTATTGATATCGCATAGGGGACCAATAGCTCTTGAAAGTGTGACAGATTCTCTTTAATGAGACATCAATGGGTCTAGTAGACAATCGGCTGGTGAATTTTACACACATCCAAGGTGTGTGTAAAACTCTATGCTGCTGCCAATGTCTGTGGCAGTAAAACACTTGTGCTGAATTCACACTGACTTGCAATAAAATCTAGGGGAAATGGATGTTTGCACACATTTTGGCGTGCGTTTTAACGTGCAATTAAAATGCACTGCATTTAGCAGGACATTACTTCCTGTAAGTCACAAACTTTTTCTTTACTTGCATTGCTGCGCTAATGCAAATCGATGAACTAGTGTGAATTGGCCTTTAACCACTTAAGACCCGGACCTTTAGGCAGCTAAAGGACCCGGACAGTTTTTGCGATTCTGCACTGCGTCGCTTTAACTGACAATTGCGTGGTCGTGCGACGTGGCTCCCAAACAAAACTGCCATCCTTCCCCCCCCCCCCCCACAAATAGAGATTTCTTTTGGTGGTATTTGATCACCTCTGCGGTTTTTATTTTTTGCACTATAAACAAAAATATACCGACAATTTTGAAAAAAAACAATATTTTTTACTTTTTGCTATAATAATTATCCCCTAAAAAATATATATAAATAATTTTTTTCCCCTCAGTTTAGGCCGATACGTATTCTACATATTTTTGGTATTTTTTGGCGCTGAAGGGGTTATGTGTGACCTCATCTCTGTTTCTAACTGTAGGGGGGTGTGGCTGTAGGTGTGACATCATTGATTGTGGTTCCCTATATAAGGGAACACACGATCAATGACGGCGCCACAGTGAAGAACGGGAAAGCTGTGTTTACACACAGCTCTCCCCGTTCTTTAGCTCCGGGGACTGATCGCAGGACTCAAGCGGCGATCGGGTCCCGCGGTCACGGAGCTTCGGACTGGGTCGCAGGTTGGACTATAGAATAAGCCTGGTTGTAGCAATCTAAGATTAGGCATGATTGAATAGTTTAGCAATACACTGGACAGGGCTGACAGGACTCGGTCCACAAAAATGCTGTGGTCAGCCCACAACAGGGCTTTTTTTCTGGTAGATGAAAATTGTTTAGTTCAGTTTTTTTTTTTTCTTGACATACACATTAAATATCCATATGTGCAACTTGTTTGAAAGCATAGAACATTTTGAGGTAATTTTGTTCAATTATATTTAAAGAATAAGTTCACCTTTGGAAACGTTTTTACGGTCGAACATGTCACGCTACCACTGTTGCAACTGATTGCCAATCACCTCTTTCCCTGTGACAGCAGTATGGGGAGAAGTACCCTGCACAAGCTGTCACTTTTTGTAGAGTGTGGCTGTGCGGGGTTCTGCTTCTTTCATTCAGAATTCTGGACTACAAGTACTGACATCCTTTGCTCAATAAACTAGAATTGCGCTGTTGAGCGCTGTGGTAGTTCATGAAGTCTACATGTCAATGTGAAACTGCCTGCCTTTATATTGTTCGGGCAGACAGATTACGCTCAGACCTGCATGTCGCAAGCTATCTGCTGATTGCTAGTGCAATGCTTTGCAGGCTCCTACAGAAGAAATAAATAGTAAGTGCACATTTACCTGCAAAAAGAATGTGCATTTAAAAAAAAAAATGGAAAATTTATTTTTATGAGTTTTGCATATAAAAGCAATCCAAATCAAGTATATATATATATATATATATACATGTGTGTGTGTGTGTGTGTGTGTATATATATATATATATATATATATAAAAAAAAAACAGTTACTGATTTGCACAGATAAAATAGGTTTAACACCTCCAAGGATATACTCAAAATGATGATTGGGAAATCATCCCAAAATGTTGAAGCTTCACTATACCAATGCGATAGCAACCTCACAGTAACCTTAACAAAACTGATATTGTATCCCCACAAGGCGGAGCAATAAAGCACCACATGAAGGTTAACAGCAGTATGGTATATAAGAGTTGCTGCCAGGAACAGGTGTCAAATCAGGACAGCCTCATGTAAGAGAAGAAGTATCAGAGACCCAACTACTCTTTTCGAAGTAAGTAACCAGGGCCGTCTTTAATATGCTTTGGGCCCTGAGCAAACATTTTTTTGGGCCCTCCTCCAGCTTATTTTGGGCCTGGCTGGTTCACATGTATGTGTTTTGGCGGCCCTCATTTGTGCAGGCACAGCAGCTCATTGATTTGAATGGGCTGCCATGCCTTTGTTTCCTGCAGAAAAAAGGTGCATTCAGCATTTTAAAAATACAGTTGCCTTGAAATCCATTTTGCTTTTGCACCATGCTAGTTACCTGCAGTTCTTGAACACACAAACGCACTGTGTTTTTAAAAGCGTCACCTAAACGTCTAAAAATGCAGCAATTTTGACAGTGCAGATAAGTCACAGCAGACAGCAGAATGGACAGACAGTGCTGTATTTTATTGCTTGATGGGCATAGGTGTGCCGTGTGCGCAGCCTATTACATGAGGAATGCGCTTTTCTTTGCAGGAAATGCAGGCATGGCGACCCATTCAAATGAATGGTCTGCTGTGCCTGCGCAAATGTGGGCCGCCAAAACACATACATGTGAACCAGCCAGGCCCAAAATAAGCCTATCAAGCAGTTAAATACAGACAGTAATGCCATGTGTTTTGAGGCCTCACTCAGCCTGGACTGCAGGTCTGGTCTGTGCAGGACATGAAGAAGTCAGCCTCGGGAAGATCAAACTGGGGATGCTATAAAATCACATTCTAATTCACTTTTATATACAAGCAGCACCCAGTGGCAGGAAGGGAGAAGTGCACGTCTAAAGGGAAGCCAGGGGTGCTGTAGATTTTAAAACGCTGGGAAGGGAAGCAGTACTGCGTGCCGCTGATGATTTTCAGCACTGATTTGTGGGCAGCACAGGGGCTTAACAGGCGGCTCTGCTTTGGGCCCCCAACAGTGACAGGGCCCTGGGCAGCTGCCCCTGTTTGCCCTATGATAAAGACGGCCCTGAGTAGCTTTATAGAGGGTCAATGCCTTATCGATCAGAGCTTTCCAAAAAGTTAGGGAAGGGGCCTCTGCGGTTTCCAATGTAATACAATCGCTGTAGGAGCATAAAACATGGTAACAGTAAGCTGGGTTCTCTGTGCTCTAAGAAACGCCGGCTTCTCCACCAATCCAAGTATTATTTTTTTTTTATTATTTTTTTTAAAGGTTAATGTATCCTTTAATAAAAAATAGGCACACTTTTAAACACAGGTTTTTTGTTTTGTTTGCTCTCTCTAGGTTAAAAGGCAACATTTCACTTTTGAATAAATCTCTTTGTCTACATTTTTAACTAGAGTAATGGTTGCTATTTCTTTCCCTTCAAGGCTACTATGTAGAGATTCCGGCGGAGAGACTGAATCCATGCTACTCAATGAAACTGTTCCACAATGGGTGGTAGATATAACTGTGGATGTAAGTGTTTTTTTATTTTTCATATAGGGAAAAATATATGCAACACATATATTGTAAAAACTGTGGTGGTCATGAACTACTGGATGATTATCAGACAATGTCCACATATAATATATATATATGTGTGTGTGTATTTTAAGCAGTCTGTACAATCAAGAAATTAATCATATTATCCACTAATTGACCATCTACATAAATGTCCTGACTGTACATTAGCCCCCAGTACGTTTGTTCCATTGTTGTGAACACTTCTACCAGGGGGCACTTTTAGCTTGACTGCTGAAGTCCTGGACAGTGAGCAGGAGCCAATCATTTGCTCCTGTTTAAATGTTTAGAACAACAAGCTGCAGTGATCATTTGGTATAATTTTTGTAAAATTTGTACAGGCATTTAAAACCGTGTTGGTGCTAGCCACCGACTTGTTTCTCTATCTTTCCTAGGCCCTTTTCTGATAGGGAGGATTCCTTCAAGCAGATCCGCCTGCTCAAAGGGGAATCTGTCCGCTGATCCCTACTGAGCAGGGGAACACAGCCCCCTGTAATTTTTTCCAAAACTGCTAGACGGATGAGGAACATATGCCCATCCATCTGTTTATATCAAATCGGATGCTGACGGGTGTCAGCAAACACGTTCTCGCTGACATCCGCTGCCCCATAAGAACCAATGGGTGGTCCAATCGGGTCCACCTGAAAAACGGACAGGCGTGTATCTGATCAGTTCGCTGGTGTGAAAGTGGCTGTAAATTCTTTGTTATTTTTAAGGAAAAAAACATGTAATACTTGTCTGCTCTGTGTAGTGTTTTTGCACAGATCAGCCCAGATTCTCCTCTTCTCGGGTCCCTCTTCGGTGCTCCTGCCCCCTCCCTCCTGTTGAGCATAGAATGCATTAAGATAAAAAAACCTTCTGATTTTACAACCACTTTAAGCTGCAGCAAACATATAATGAAAATAAAAGTTTGTTTAATTTTAATAAAGTTTTTTTTTTGTTATTTAGCTGCTAATTAATCCTTTCATCCCCATTCTGTTTGCTAGTTTTTTTTTTTTTTTAATTAAACATAGCACACAAGTGTTTAATACTAAGTATGAGCTCAGGCGTGTTCACAACTTCACATGCCCATCCAGGAAGCTGACACTCCCCAGCGCTAATCACAGGCAGTGAGACATTCCCCGTTCCGTGGCTGCACAGATCGGGAAATTTCTCACTACCTGTGATTAGCACTACAGAGTGTCAGCTTCCTGGCAGGTGTGGGCACGTGGAGTTGCGAACACGCCTGAGCTCATCCTTTATTTAATATATAGGTTTGTTTTTAAAGCTGAAGTTTAGTAAAAAAAAAAAAATTATGCTCCAATAGCTGGAGTCACATCATTTACCTTTAATGAAGTATGTCCCCATCTGTTATGTTACTGGATCCTGTAGAAACCCTCTGTGCGGGGATGACAGGTCCTCTTCTTGCTCCTGAATTTCTGGCACAGAGAGAACTAATAGGTGAGACTCGTCTTTGAGCTGCGTTGATAAAGATCTGATGGAGACCCGCCCCCTAGCTCCATTAAGACGAGACCATACATTGATTACACTGCATGTACCACAATCTGTGAATGCGGAACCGTCTGATGGAGAGGATTCTCTCCCCTATTCACAGATCATGTTGCATGCAGTGTAATCAATTCGCAGGCATTTCTCAATGAAGGAAAGCGCAGGGGGCAGGCTCCTGTCATAACATTTTTGCTGTACCTTACTAAAGACTTGGAGCTATTAAGCAACAGTGAAGAGGACCTGTCATCCCTGCACAGAATGTTTCTACTGGACCCTGCTACCTGATTAACATCTGACATACTTCATTACAGATAAATGTGACTGCAGACTGACTAAACTTAGACGTTAAAGATGGTCATACACTATACAATCTGATTGTTCAATCTTTAGAAAAATCTATATAAGAGGAGGACACACCTAAACAATCCATTCATTGTGTGTCAAATCGGACAGGCCCTTGTACTTTTTAGTGGATGGTAGATCTAAATGAGATTGTACATTCATTCAGTTTTAGTTTATGGTCATTTTATCGTTTTGGTATCATAAGGTATTACAAAGTTGTTATCCAATACGCTTCAAGCTGCACAAATGAAAAAAATGGTTTGGGCCATTCATGGTAAACAACTGCTAGTCTTGAAGTGGTTAACCAGCGAATGCCATGCTACTTCCATTTTAAATGTGTGAACACATAGAGGTCTGTTTGTTTAAATCTAATGACTTTAATTTCATCCTATTTTGTAGAAAAACATGCCCAAATTTAATAAGATTCCGTTCTACCTCCAACCACATTCATCATCGGGAGCAAAGACACTGAAGAAGTAAGTATATTTGTAGTACCTGTCGGTCACTTGTTTCCATTTTTAATTTTTTTTTTTTCTTAACATAACCAGTGGTTGGTCTAAGATCTCATTTTAACCACTTTAGCCCCGGACCATATTGCTGTCCAAAGACCAGAGCACTTTTTGTGATTCGGCACTGCGTCGCTTTAACTGACAATTGTGCGATCGTGCGACGTGGCTCCCAAACAAAATTGGCGTCCTTTTTTTCCCACAAATAGAGCTTTCTTTTGGTGGTATTTGATCATCTCTGCGGTTTTTATTTTTTGCGCTATAAACAAAAATAGAGCGACTATTTTGAAAAAAATTCAATATTTTTTACATTTTGCTATAATAAATATCCCCAAAAAAGAAATAAAAAAACATTTTTTTTCCTCAGTTTAGGCCGATACATATTCTTCTTCATATTTTTCGTAAAAAAAAAATCGCAATTAGCGTTTATTGATTGGTTAGCGCAAAATTTATAGCGTTTACAAAAAAAGGGGTCGTTTTATGGCATTTTTATTAATATTTTTTTTTTTCTAGTAATGGTGGCGATCAGCGTTTTTTTTCGGTACTGCGATATTATGGCGGGCACATCTGACACTTTTGATACATTTTTGGGACCATTGCCATTTTTATAGCGATCAATGCTATAAAAATGCATTGGATTACTATAAAAATGCCATTGGCAGTGAAGGGGTTAACACTACGGGGCGGGGAAGGGGTTAAGTATGTTCCTGGTGTGTTCTAACTGTATGGGGGGGGGTTGACTCACTAGGGGGAATCACTGATCTTCCGTTCATACATTGTATGAACGGGAGATCAGCGTTTCCCCCGCTGACAGGAACGAGAGGAATGTGTTTACACACATACCTCCCGTTCCCCGCTCTGTAACGAACGCGTGCCCGGCGGCGATCGCGCCCGCCGGGCACGCGCGCGGGACTCGAGGGCGTGCGGGGGGCGCGCGAGCCGCCGGCGGCGCGCCCGCTAGTGGCCGAAAAAGATAGGACATAGAGCTACGTGCTCTCGCCCAGCAGTGCCACCGTCCTGCAGTAATATGACGGCGGGCGGTCGGCAATCAGTTAAATAAAACAAGCCAGGGTTCAAATATCTTTAAAGCGGAGGTTCAGCTGATTTATTTTTTATTTATTTTTTAGCAGCTAAAAATATGGCAGCTGCTGACTTTAAAAAAAATGGACACTTACCTGTCCAGCGCGCCCGCGATGTGAGCAGACGAGGCTGAGCAAACGCTCGGTCCTCAGCTGCTTCCACCGCCATCCTGGGTAAGGGAATCAGGAAGTGAAGCCTTGTGGCTTCACTGCCCGGTTCCCTACTGCACATGCACAAGTATCATGGTGCGCCGTCACTGGTCCCCGCTCTCTGCTTGGAACAGTGTTTCCCAGAAGACAGCAGGGGGGGTGGGGTGTGACATAAAGGGGCCGGACTCGCAGAACCAGGAAGTGGTGCAAATACCTGTCTTAGACATGTATCTGCACCCCCTCCCCCTGAAAGGTGCCAAATGTGACACCGGAGGGGGGGAGGGTTCCAAAAAGCTGAGTTTCACTTTTTGTGTGAACCTCCGCTTTAAGTTTTTTGATTTTTGTTTAAAGCAGAACTCAACCTACCAATTGAATTCTTTGCCAAAAAGTCCTTTCCGGTGCATCCTCACTTACAAGAACTGATGTAGAAAATTTACGATTTCGATTTTTCACAGCTGTCAGCAACTGACTCTGTCAGAATGTGCCCCTCACCCAGAGTTGCTTGCAGACATGTGTCTGGGGACAGAGGCTGGATGTGGTTCTTTTGGCATCCAGATTCAATATCCTTCTCTTCATCTTCTTCTTTGCCTGTTGCACAAGATAAAGGTGAAGGGCATTAAAGCGATTCTGAACACGCAGGCATTCACCTGAAGCTGGTGGGATAACCAAAGGTACTCCTGAATATCAAGTCCTGTGTCCTTTGATGTATTCCAGTAAAAGGATTTTACAGGCAAACCAAAGATCCTAATATTAGAAATCTGAAATTGACAAAAAAAACTTTTCTGATTTATCATTGTAGCAGGGTTTGTGTATACAGCGAAACCTTGGATTGCGAGTAACGTGGTTAACAAGCGGTTCGCAATACAAGCAATTTTTTTTAAAATCCTGACTCGGCTTGCGAGTGTTGTCTAGCAAGACGAGCAGGATTCAAGCCTCTATGGTGTGTAGTACCGCATTTGGCCAAAGGCGCGGGGACGATGGAGCCGATCGGAGCTGTTTGGAAATACCCAAACACTCAAAAATACTCCATTTGCGAGGCTCTGTGAGTTCAGGCAAATCGTCCCCACATATTTCTGAGGCTCTCAAGCGCCCACCTCTGGCCACATGCAGTATTGCATGCCATAGAAGTTAATGCGGAACAAATTATTTTAGTTTCCATTGACTTCTATGGGGAAACCCGCTTTTATATGCGAGTGCTTTGGATTGCGAGCATTCTCCTGGAACGGATTATGCTCGTAATCCAAAGTTCCAATGTAATTTATTATTGTAGCAGAGTTTGTGTATAAACCATGACCATTTCTGAATGACAAATTATATTTTATGCATGCTAACCTTTGCAGGGACAGACTGTCAGCCAGTGACATGCTGCAAGTCAGAAAGGTGATGGAGCATGTCTATGAGAAGATTATAAATGTGGATACAGAATCTCAGACAACCAGCTCCTCAAATAATGAGAAGCCAGGAGAACAAGAGAAAGAAGAAGACATTGCTGTGCTGGCTGAAGAGAAGATTGAACTCCTGTGTCAGGACCAGGTAATATTTACTTGGTTGTCTTTGTTCTGGGAGATTTGAATTTGTGTGGTTGATAGTACAGTGAAGATGGTGTTATGTTGGCTACACACTGCAGCCAGAAGTTTTATTGGGTACAGAATCTATGCAGACTTATACAGTATGACAGTATAAAAACTGCAATAACATGGCCATTTAGTCAGATACTGCTGAAGTCAGATCAGTAAAAGATGGGTTTAAAATTGATATGAGTTACTGCACTGTGTGGGACTAACACACATAATAGTGTTTTATTTCTATACAGTAAAACCTTTGTTTTCGAGCAAACTTCATTCCAGAAACATGGTTGTAATCCAAAGCTCTTGAATATCAATTTTTTTTTTTACAGGGTATAAAAGAGAAGAGAGGCACCTCTATGTGTAGCAATAAGTTGCTAAATGTTGTACCATATTGTTACACTTAGAGGCTCCTCTCTTCTTTTTTTATACTCAGTTGTGACATGACGCTACTCTTATATCAAGACATCGCTTTTTTTTTTTCATAATGTACAACATACACACAGGCTGTAAGTGAAGTTATATGCAGTGCAATCAGTGATTTGCACCCAGGCTGTACACAAATATATGGGAAAAGGAGATCGAGAAAGAGAAAATGGCCCGAGAAATGACTGTCCTATGTATATGGCAGAATTTCTATGCGCCCTCCTAACATACATTCTTATCATTTGTTAAATTACTATAAAACAAAGTTTAGAAAACACCTTAAAGGATCAGTAAAGAAAATTTGTAGTTTCATTTTTTTAAATAACAAACATGTTATACTTACTCCCACTGTGCAGCTCGTTTTGCACACAGTGTCCCCGAACTGTTTCTTATTGGGTCCCTCGGTGGCTGTCTCGGCTTCTCCAGGCAAGCACTCCGCACCTTAATGCGAGTGAGCTTGCATGGTGTGGAGCCCTTGCGGATGCATTAAGGTGAAAAAACTTTTACCTTTACAACCCCATTAAGCATACCATATCTCTTTGGTACATATTATTTCTTTGTTCTGTTCAGGGCCGAGGGTTAACTCTATAAATGTTTTCTATCTAGTCAGTTAAATACGGGATATTGCATACAAACACCTTCATATTTACCCTATGCAGGTAATGAATGGAGCTCTAGAACCTGCTAACTTAATGTTTTTACGCACACAGGAATAAGTCGGTGTGTGGCATGCCCCCCCCCCCCTTTTTTTTTTTTTTTTTTTAGTTCTCGCAGCTCTGTAGGAAAGAGCTGATGCTTGAGCTTTTAGAGAGCCCTGAATGCTTTGTAAATGCAGTATCATGGAAGTTTTCTGTATCTAGCATTTAAATGGTGCTTAAAGTGATTGTAAAGTCTTGTTTTTTTTTGTTTTATTTAAAAATAACAAACATGTTATACTTGCCTGCCCTGTGTAGAAGTTTTGCACAGAGCAGCCCTGATCATTCTCTTCTCGGGTGCCTCTTCAGCTCTCCTGGCCCCTCCCACCTGTTGAGTGCTCCCACAGCAAGCAGCTTGGTATGGGGGCACCCGAGCCGAGTTACAGCTCCCTCTGTCCATTCAGACACAGAGCCCTGGTTCGGCCCCGCCCCCTCTACTGATCGGCTAATTGACTTTGAATGACAGCTGTGGGAGCCGATGGCACCGCTGCTATCTTAGCCAGAAGGAAAGTCCCAGATGGCTGAGGCACTCGTGGGCATCGCTGGAGAGAGATGGGGCTCAGATAAGTATTAGGGGGTTCTGGGGTGGCTGATGCACACAAAAAACCTTCTGACTTTACAACCCCTTTAATATGTAATATAGTGAAGATTTTATAAAAAAAAAATGTGAGGTGCATACAAGGTCAGTTTAGAAACAAAAAAATGCTTAAAATGAATGACAACATTTTAGTTTCTTTTTTAAAGTGTGTGAATAGAAGTAAATTTTGTACACCAGCCATGTAAAAATCCACATTACACATGGTTATTTTGAAGGCCCAGATTTTACTGTGCATGAAAAATCTTCCAGTAAACAATGATTATTATTATGCATGCCCAGAAAATAAACATTAATTGTTGGGCACTCCACATATACTAGGTCTTGGCCTAATCTCTTAATTTAAATCAAATGTCAGATATTATTTTCGCAAGCTCTAGACCAATTGGACCTTCAATTTAAATCGGCCAAATACTTCATGGGTGCATCAAAACAAAAGGTGTTCAATGTCTAATAGGTAATTTTCTTTCTAAAGCAGACACAGCCTAAATAGAAAAACCTGTCCCTTGCCTGTACACGGGTAAACAGTGGTGTCATTGTAGATGTCCAGCATGGCCTTTACTGAGTCAGACCACTGCTCCCACAAGAGTGAAATGGTTCTTCCCTGCAGCATGTAGTAGTGTGCTCTGCCATGGTATGAACAGATCTTGCTCTTTAGCATCATCTTTGTTGTGTTAAGCAAGGTCCCATTACAGGAAGCCATGCTGAGAAAAAATATGGAGGGTGCCATTGCTGATCGAAATTGGTAGCTCTTTGGCTTCAGTACTTTGAGACACCAACTAGTAACTCGCTTGCAGAACAGGAAAGCCAGATGTCCTGATCTGCAAACTCTTTTTGATAGACATGGTAAACATTCCTTTCTGCACCTTGTGTTTTTCACCTGCATTGACTGCGTAGTGATCATGTAGTATGACAGTGTCATTTGTTGCCCCGTCTATCTTCACATTCCTGTGTTGGGGTTTCTTTTTGAAATATAAGGCATTTGGTATGGCTTTGCACAGGTAATGTATGACCTCTGTCTGTTGTATGAGACCTGACACTCCATGTGAAGAAACCCAAAACCCTGAATACATCTGTCTAGTGCTCATACAAGTTAGAGCTACAGAGTAATTAGATGTGACACAGACACAAGCAGACAGAGAATTCACAGACACACAGAGAACTCTTATGCAGCTGGAGATGTGTTTCATTATCACTCCCACATTGGTGATGGGGGGAGTAGTTCTGTTCCTGTGGCACTTAGGGACCAGCTAGCTGAAGCAATACATGTACAAAAGAAAATCGATCAGCCATAACACTGCAACCACTTGTGAGACCATCATTACAGTGTAAGGCAAACAAACACAGATAATTTACCTACACTGACTACTAGTTAAATCAATTAAAAGATTTGAAAGTGTATAATGCCTTTAACTGTGTTAGATCACTATGACAGCCAGGGGATTTGCATTGTAAGAAGACAAGATTGACAGTCTCAATATTTACTCAGTTCTTGCTTCTTTTTAGGAGAATTCCTCTCACTTATTTGTTGCATTCATGTTTCAATGCCTGTCTTGTTTTCTGCAGATTTTAGATCCCAATATGGACCTGAGAACTGTGAAACATTTCATCTGGAAGAGTGGAGGTGATCTGACCCTCCACTACCGCCAGAAATCCACGTGAAAGAAATCCGAAGAGTGACTAAACTGACATTACTCGTCTGAATTCAACATTAGTACTGTATAGAAGCCTGCTGAACTCTTGAACACAGAGCCAGTATGGGCATCCTTGTGTATGCTTAGTTAATCTAACAAATAAGCAATTACTCACTGACTCTGCTGTAGTTACTTGAGTTACCTGAAGGATCCAGAAAACGGAGGCAGCGCAACGTTATTTTGTTTGTGTTTTAATGTAAAAAGTCTTTGATACACACTTTGTAATGCTTCCTCTCCTTATCTGTCCCAAGAGTCTTCAAGCTCTGATTTTCTGTCTTTCAGAAGAGCTTGTTGGTGTAAAGTTCCTTGCCCCTTGCACCATGTGTGTCTAAGTACATTCCAGTCTGCAGGTAGTAGTTTTAACTGTCCAGTTCAGCAAGCTAAGGAACAGTCCCTATGAAGGAGGGTTATTTGAATTGTTCCCTGGTGGGCAGCCATTGTATAGGCTATTACAGCTGTTTAGTTTAGTTAAGTAGAAGGGATAACATCATCCCTCCAGAAAACGTATTGGGTTCCTAGTGAATTGACAAGCTGCTTTTTTATGTGCCACACAATGGCTGCCTCTAATATTGGCAAAGACTGGGTACACTGAAAGACAACTCCACTTTTCTGACAGTATAACATTATAAGGTATGAAGCGATGTGATATCTTTATTCTTGTAAATAGCATTAGTAATGATGTTTTGTTTTTCCCTTTACCTCGGGTTCAGTTGCACTGGAGATTTGTACATGCTTACTACCATAGTATCTCTTTCACATACAATCCTCGATAAGGCAGCACAAAGTACATGAGCATGGTACAAAGTGTTGTAAACCTTGCCAGCCAATCAGATCTAAACACATTCTTTTTGATCGCAGTTAAAGGAAATCTGTTTAGCTGTTTTGGATTATTGCACTTTACATGTTGTCAGAAATTTGCACTACTTTTATTGATGAAGCCAAATTGAAATGGATTTGTTGCCAAGGTGGCAGTTGTCTTATGGATGTAGATACTGTATATTCGTAGAAAGCATTTAAAATCTTTGTATTGGAGCCATTCTATGCCTTTACGTATTCGTTGTACACAATAAGTCCATGAATACAAGCCAGATGATATAAGGTAAAACAATTTAGCCAAAAGGGTACCTGCAAGGGTTAAGCTGCCCATAGATGGAGCGAAATTTGGATGGTTCAGCAGGGACGAAACAAATTACGATCTACTGATGGGCACTGTGGTTGTACTGATCGACTCCTGTACAACCACCCTGCTAGAAAATTTCCACACTATTAGCGCTGCAGGCTATACACAAGGAAGCCTCCCCACTGTCTGAATAGGACAGTGGGAAGATTCCCCCATCCACATCGAATGTGTGGATGGGGGTATCCGGTCAGCTTTTCTTTTTTTTTTTTATTCAATCAAAAAACTGGCTCATCTATGGCCTTTTTTATGCTTTCATTTTAATTAAAATATGATTTATATAATTACATTTAATATAAAATCAGGTTATTATAGGAAGAGGCAAAGAGACTATTTGTTGAGCATGATCACCATTGCTGTTAGGCTGCATTCACACTATAACGCGGCGTATTTTGCTGCGATTTGTAAACTTTTTTTTTTCACAAAACATTTTACATTGATGTCTATGCCGAACACCGAAAGCCGCCTGAAAAAAAGATTTCGGGCCTTGTTTTCAGGCGGCAGGCGTACGGCGTTTCAGCGTGAAATGTGAACCATCTCATAGACATCAATGTAAATTCGCCCCTCCAGCGGCACGAGCGTCGCGCTTCAGGCGTATACACCTAGGCGTATATACGCCTGAAGCACGACGCTTGTGCCGCTCGAGGGGCGAATTTACATTGATGTCTATGAGATGGTCCACATCGAACGCTGAAACGCCATACGACTGCCGCCTGAAAACAAATCCCGGACCCTTTTTTTAGGCGGCTTTCGGTGTTCGGCATAGATATCAATGTAAAATGTTTTGTGAAAAAAAAAAAAGTTGACAAATCGCAGCAAAACACGCCGCGTTATAGTGTGAATGCAGCCTTAATGTGTTTGTATCAGTGGAATGCAGCTGTGTCTGTACATGCCCGGAGCAGTTCAAAGAACATTCCATAGACCCATCCATGTGTAGTGTTCCTCCATGACAACAAGCAAAATTTGTTCATTACTTACTGGGTACAGTGGATTTTTTAAATCCTTTCATTTAAATTTAAAATAAAAATAAAAGAACCATAGGAGATGTTAACGTATCTGAAGACTGCCTCATTCTACCCTATAATATTACATTTGTCAGAATGGTGGAGTCATTATTTAAACATGATGGTTCAAAGAGCACTGACATGCATTGCAAATCATCTGATCTTTCTTAAAAGGGTTGTAAAGGTACAATTTTTTTTTTTCTCCCTAAATAGCTTCCTTTACCTTAGTGCAGTCCTCCTTCCTTTACCTCATCCTTTGATTTTGCTTGTAAATGTCCTTATTTCTTCTGAGAAATCCTCACTTCCTGTTCTGTCTGTAACTCACTATCGTATTGCAAGGCTTTCTCCCTGGTGTGTGGAGTGTCGCGCTCGTCCCCTCCCTTGGACTACAGGAGAGTCAGGACGCTCTCTACGTGGTAGATGGAGAAAGAAGCTGTGTTAGTGGGTGTCCTGACTCTCCTGTAGTCCAAGGGAGGAGGCGAGCACAACACTCCACACCAGGGAGAAAGCCTCCCGTTACTGTGTGGAGTTACAGACAGAAGAACAGGAAGTGAGGATTTCTCAGAAGAAATAAGGACATTTAAAAGCAAAATCGAAGAATGAGGTACAGTGAGTAAACGAGGACTGCACTACGGTAAAGGAAGCTATTTAGGGGAAAAAAATTGTACCTTTACAACGCCTTTAAGTCTGATTATCTAAAGCAGTGATGGCGAACCTTGGCACTCCAGATGTTTTGGAACTACATTTTTCATGATACTCAACTACACTGCAGAGTGCAAGAGCATTATGGGAAATGTAGTTCCAAAACATCTGGGGTGCCAAGGTTCGCCATCGCTGGTCTAAAGTGTTGAGAATCAATGACTGGTTCTTTTTTGGCTGAAGACATTTCCAAGCCTTGGCACCATCTTGGACAGGCCACCCATGATATTGTATGTTGTAAATGTATTACTTTCACACACTGTCATCACATTTATTAATGCCGTTTTTGCATAGCTTTGGACCAGTAGGTAGCTAAAGGGCCATAAAGGCAGGCAAGACTTTTGTGTCATAAGGTTTCTATATGGTGACACACAATTCTTACATTGCTTCATGGAAAGTGTATATGGAACCTCTATTTGGGATTTTTGAGGCAATAAAACAGATTTTCTATAAAAAAATAATTTATACATTGCTTCATGGAAGGAATGTCGCTGGTGAATGAGCTGATTTGGAAAGACAAATGGCCTCCTGAGTTATAGTGTAGTTTTTGCTCTTTGTATCATCAAATAACTCCCAAAGTCTTTTGTTTTCTTCCATTTTAATTGTTGGTAGTAAAGCGCACCAGCACTTTGATAATAAAAAAGATGCCAACAGTTCTTGTGTAATTCTCTCCCGGTATGAGGAATGATATGGCATGGTGCGGGTCCTGATGCTGTGCATCATACTAAACTCCGTTCCCCCTTGCCACAATACTGATAACTAGCCACTGAGCCAAACCTTCCATTCTGATGACGTGTATGTACCACGGCTGCTCTGTCTCTCTATATTTTGTACCATAAGAGGTTTCTGGAACTTGAAACAAAGTAAGGCAAATTTCATACTTGCTAGACAAATAATTTTTGGAGATGTAAATAAGTTTATCGTTTTGTGTATAGGTTAATTCTGCTGGATGCAAGGTGCTGTTTTATGGATTGAATTGTCATTTCATTTCATTTTATTTCATCTAGTGGTCATATAATTAAACAGCAATCATCTTGAAGATGATTTGGATCCACTGCTGGGTAGGAGCGTTTCAAGAGGAAGTAACGTGTCACCTAATGGTTCCAGTTAAATAATAATAATAAAAGAAAAAAAAAAGAAAAATTCTTTACCTTTTTGCATTACTGAACAAATGCCGTAGACACCCAGAGAAGTGATATTGTAAGCACGGCAGGTAGAATGTTATATAACTTGTGTCCAGTTTTTTAAGTAGATTCAGCTGTCTTATTATATTTTCTTCCTGACACAGAAAGCTGGCCATACAGAGAAAAAAGAGGTTAAAAGAAATAGTTTGATTTAATGATCGTGATTTGGTATTGTAGGAATCGGGCATTGTATATTGGGGTGCTCTGCCAGCTTAGGCATCCTGACAGGTATGGAAATGTTTATCTGAATCCCCCATCAGTCTCAAAAAAAAAAAAAAAATGCCAAATCAGCTTTCTCTGTTTAAGGTAGGTTTGGGTCTGCATTTGATTCTCAGGCTGGGTTCACACTGATGCAAATACTGTTTTTTCCTCATTTAATTCTCATGTCAGGAGAGTGTGACTGGCCCTCAATGGAGCTGGTCCACACAGCTTCGAGGTGGCCGCGGTCCGCACTGGAAAAGGGTCCTGTGCACCCTTTTGGCTCCATTTCAGGTGCAAATTCAGGCAAAAATTTGGGCCTGAATCGGACGGTGTACAGGGACTTACTGGACGCCTTGGTGTCAGGTGCAGCCACTGCAAGTGTGAATCCAGCCTTACTTCTGTTTCCAACCTCAGTTGGGAAGCATCACCACATTCCTATGTGCTGGCCGATCTGCTGTCATTAGTGAATTCTCCATTTCTTCTTACGAATCGTCTGCCAGAAGATACAGAAATGCTGTAGATTACCTATAGAAAGATTGTATAAATAATTAAAAAAATATATATAATCCTGTGTGGACTTTAGTCATATACTGACCTCTGGTCATCAGAGCAGGTACCTAGAGTTGTCTTTCATATGGTTTATTTTACCTCCTAAAGCATTGTTATATGCAACCCAGCACTTGGGCAGAGGAACTCAAACGTGTTGTAGGACTTAAAGCGGAGGTTCACCCAAAAATCAACTTTCTGACATTAGATCCAGCATACTGCTAACATCTGCAATATGCTGTTTTTTTTTTTTGTTGTACTTATTGTTTTATGAGCCGTTGCTCCGAGCGGGGAATACTGCTGGGAATGGGTGTTCCTAAGCCAAGAGGAGTTGATTGTCGGGCTGGTAAGGCATGTCACGCCTTTCGAAAATACCCGGGTATTTTCGGAAGGCGTGACACGCCTTAGCAGCCCGTCAATCAACTCCTCTTGGCTTAGGAACGCCCATTTCCCACAGGATTCCCCGCTCGGAGCTGGATAACAACGGCTCATAAAACGATAAGTACAAAAAAACCCGGCATACTGCAGATGTTAGCAGTATGCTGGATCTAATGTCAGAAAGTTGATTTTTGGGTGAACCTCCGCTTTAATCAGGGACGTGGGCACTATCCACCACCCATGTCTCACTTGTAGGCCAGAGGTGTGATGGGTGACCAGTAGTGAGGCGCAGCTTCCAAGAAAATGTTTAGCATTTCCCATGTTTCAAGATTTGTGGGGTGCCCTAACATAAGATTTGTGTGGGTATCCCCAGATGCTTGCTAGGGGTTCCAGGGGTCTGGTTAGGATTAGAATCTCTGCAGGGGTACTTTAAGACAGTAAAAATGGTGCCTGTGCTAAAAAGTTGATCTGGCTTTCAATAGGTAAGCCCCTAGGGTGGGCTAATAAGACCCTCGGGGTTTACAGAGAGCAGTGAAGACCTGACCCCTCTATGCTTCAAAAAGAGCAGAAAAATCATAAATATTTCAGGTGTCAATGTCTGGTGGGTTTCAGTTAATGTCATCCTCCCATGTATGGCCAGCTTGAAGTGATTTGATCTAGTGAGGGGGGATACCCCATTTGTATAAACCACATTAGAGATACAAATCCTCTCTTCGTTGCTTTTCTCTGGTACCAGGCCGTGTAGGCTTATATGTTGCACTTCCATTCCAGTGTGGATTTATTCTAATTGGCTGTATTACAAATTGCTTCAAGCTGACAGAGTCTGTTGCAGAATCCTATGTAAAATCTTGTTTGAAGTCGCGTTGTCTTTCTTAACACTGCCAACAGACTTGTTCATTGTATACTTGTGCAATGAGCAGTGATTTGCTGCCAATCACAGCAACCAATCCTAAGTCTGCTTTGGGATGTTCACATCTTCTCTTCTGAAGGGATATGTGTCCACAATTGATGGATGATCAGCTGATTGTAAAATTCCTGCTTTGATTTTCACATGGTGAGATTAAACATGGGATCTTCCATTCCAAACTTTCTTTGCAAAATGCTATTGGACTGTATGGGTTTGTTTCCCCCAGAGTCATAGGTTCTGAACAAGCTTGTGGCAGGTGAAAGTCAGAATTCCTCCTTCCTGAGGTTAATGGCTCATAGCATAGAAGCCAGATCATAAGCACAACAGCAGCAGGCATTTTCAAGATAAGGTTAGCAGTGATGGCCTCCATACTTTTGCCATGCTTCTTTTTAGGCTGATGTCAAACAAGGATTTAAACATTTCCTACTTCTTAACACACAGACATTTGTAGCACATCTCCCCTAACTTAAAGTGGTGCTAAAATAATTTTTTTTTTTTTTACCTTAATGCTTTATCTGTACACTACTTGTTGTCCACCCATCACTAAACACACACCTGACTCCTCGCACTGTCCTGCCTGCAGCACCGCTCACCTTTCAGCCTGTGTTCTACTGCTGTCACACAAACTTCTGTGAGGAGGGAGCTGGGGGGTGGCTTACCATCGCTGTGTGTGTGTGTGTGTGTGTGTGTGTGTGTGTGTGTGTGTGTGTGTGTCAATGGATACACACAGCCTGGCTCAGGTGGTTGCCCACATGGGTGCCCCCTTAGCACCACACTTGATGAGAGGGTATCTGGAAGTGCTCAGTGACATATCTCAGGATTGCCCCACTAGGAGCTGAGCAAGCTGGGGCAGATTTAGCAGGTAGGGATCAAGCATATTCAGCAAAGAAGCCAAAGGCCAGTAACAAGTGGTTATAGGTTAAAAACTAGTGAAAGCTTAGACAAGGAATAAGCCAAAGGGGTTGGTATTGGTAATGGTTGATGAATGAATATAGATGCATAAGTCAGCTTGAGAAAAGCACAATAATCTGGGAAACGGGAAGAGCAAAGGCATGGCTTAAATAGGAAGTTCATGGGAGGAGCAAGGAAATACTGTCTGGCATCTCAGGTGGCCCACCAAAAAGAGTTAATGCCAGATGCAGCAGATGTCCTGGGTTTAGATTCAGGACCTAAAAAAAGAGCCAGGTTTGTGAGGAAACCGCTGGTGGAATTCTCTCGTTAATTGTCCATATACTTATTAAAACAGATACTGTAATTTGTTGCTAAAGCCCCTGAAATCAAGAATTGCCTCAAATGCCAAAACAAATTCACGTTGCACCTCAACAGGTGGAGGAAGTGGGAAATATTCTTCTAGAGAAAGGGTTTTTATACATACATGAAACACTGGGTGAATCTTTATACTGTCAGGAAGTAAAAAATTATTGGGTTTATTTGAGCTGAAATCTGGAAAGGTCACACAAACTTTTGCCCCTTGTTGTAGATGGAACATGTACCTTCACATTTTTGGTAGATGACCAAACTTTGTCACCCACATGAAAGTTAGGAAGTGATCTGCGATGTCTGTCAGCAGCCTCTTTGTAACATTCCTGAGCCTCCTTCAAAGTCTTGAGAATTTTCTTCTGAATCTCCTGTAATATACCGTATTTATCGGCGTATAACGCGCACTTTTTTCCCCTTAAAATCGGGAAAATCGTGAGTGTGCGTTTTACGCCGATCCCCACTGTCTGTGCGCACCGCCGGTGTCTAGAGCTGAGTGTACTGCGCACTCGGCTAGGCTCGGCCCGCAGCCACGTGAGAGAAGCCGAGCGTGGCCTGAGAGAAGCCGAACAAACAAGAAGAGAGGAGCCGAGAGGTGCAGAACGGGAACAGGAAATCCGGCTCTGCACAGCGAGGCGCCAAATCCAAACACCGCTGCGACCCCGGGCAAGGTGCAGATGGACACCCGGACACCCACAAGACTGGACGGACCCCACACAAGACCGCAGACGGACGCCGGACGAGCATCCAAAAGGTAAGTTGTTTTTTTTCTCTTAAACTACCTTTTTTTTTCTAAAACTACCTGGCTAAACTTGGGGTGTGCGTTTTACACCGGGGCGCGCTATACCCCAATAAATACGGTAGTTAATCTGCTGGTAACAGTAGGAATTGGAGTAGAGATTGGAGATCAGAGGTAAAAAATAGATGCTACCTGGTGTTTAAGAAAAAAAGGACTTTGAGAAGTGGAGCCATGTTTAGAATTGTCATAAGCAAATTTTTCCATATAAAGATAGTCCACACACTCATCCTTAAGATAACTGGCAAAACATCAAAAGTACTGCTTCAGCGTTTGATTGGTCCTTGCAGTCTGACAATTAGACTGGGGATGAAAAGCAAAGGACAGATGGTAAAACCTAAATCTGAGAAAACGCTATTCAAATTTATTTTTTCTAAATAAACTGTACTCCTGTGCCAGACACCACATCCTCAGGATTTCCATTTGGTGTAAAGACTTTACCAACCATTAGTTCTGCGGTTTGTTTAACAGCCGGTACCCCCTGAACTGGTATAAATTGAGCTATCTTAGCAAGACAGTCAACTACCACCAAGATTATGGTCATTTATTTTGATGGAGATAGTCCATAGAAATTGACCCCCATGGTCTTCTTGATGGAACAAGAAGTGGCTGAAGTAACCCCAAAAAAAAATGATTGGGGTCTCTTACTGCTTGCAGAGGTCAGACATGATGCCACATAGCATTTTATATCTTTCTTGTAACCAGGCCACCAAAAAAGAGTGTGACAAATGTTTTTCTGTCTTAAAAACCCCAAAATGCCCAGAAAGTTTGGAGTCCGGAGCCAACCTGAGGGCTTCAAGCTGAGCAAATTCAGGTACATGGATACAAACTCATAGCTGTTCCTTGTGAGCGAGCTTAATGTCCTAGGATGATTATTGAAAAGTGGGTCAATCTTATACCCCTCTTTGAGAAGATTTTGTTTGTTCTTCACGTTTAACCCCTTAAGGACCACTGCATGTACATTTACGTCGGCAGAATGGCACGGACAGGCACATCAATGTACCTGTACGTGGCTGCCTTGACGTGGGTCGGGGGTCCGATTGGGACCCCCCCTGGTACATGCGACGGTCCCGGTGGCTGTGTGAGCGATCCGTGCTGAGGGGGCGGCGGTTCGTTTTTGTCCGCCCCCTCCGGATCACTCCCAGCCAATGCGCACGCTCGCCTGTGTGTCACTTCCTCCTCCTGTGTAAACACAGGAAGAGGGAAGTGATGTGATCTCTGCTCTCGGCAGTTTTTTTCAACCGCCGCTGAGGAGAGATCACATCACACAGTGAGTCTGCACAACACTACACTGACACCAGGACACGCAGGTACACCTAACCCCTTGCGATCACCCCCCCTCCCCCTGTCACAGTGTCACTGAATGCAGTGATCAGATATGTATGATCACTGTATTTAGTGTCAGTGTTACAGGCAGTTAGTGTAGGTCCAGGGTAGCCCCCGTACTCCCTATTGCCAGCGTCACTAAGCAATCATTTTTCTGATCGCTGTATTTAGTGTCGCTGTTCCTGCTAGGTAGCTATTATTTTTTTACTAAAGACACGTGGCTAAATAAATTTTGGCCTAAATGTTTGACTAAAATTTAGTTTATTTGATTTTTCTTATATCAAAAAGTAAAAAATATTGATTTTTTGTTTTCAAAAATGTCGCTCTATTTTTGTATATAGCGCAAAAAATAAAAATCGCAGAGGCGATCAAATACCACCGAAAGAAATCTTTATTTGTGGGAAGAAAAGGACGCAAATTTTGTTTGGGAGCCATGTCGCACAACCGCGCAATTGTCAGTTAAAGCGACGCAGTGCCGAATCGCAATAAGGGGCCTGGTCCTTTACCTGCATTTTGGTCCGGGTCTTAAGTGGTTAAAGTGACACTAAAATATATCCGTAGTCTCCAAAAATAATCCATATACATCCACTATGGTCCTGAATTCTATTTTTTGCAAAAACATTTCATACTGCTTTTGCCTCCTTGTAACACCCCCAAACTTTGCCATTAATTTCCCTCTCACTTCTTTTTTGTCTGGAATGAGCAGGGCATGTTAATTGTGGTCATGTGCACTGCTCTATGCACAATTCAAATGCCATAATCCCCAGGCTATTTTAGGAGTGAACAAGAGTGGGTGGCTACGTTCCTACATTCAGTGGAATTAAGGACAATGAATAGTCACCCTGAAGCAGGAAGTCGAATCACAACAGCTAAAAAACAAAAAGTAAAGTAACTTGATCAGGGCATGTTACCATACAGAACCAATTTCATAGAACACCAGGTCATAGTTGACAAACACTCCGGCTATGCTACATTCTCAGACATCGCCCCAAACACATGTCCAAAGGTGGAGAAATTTTAACCACTTCAATACCGGGCTTTAAAACCCACCTCCATACTGGGCCTATTCTGGCACTTCTCTCCTACATGTACAAATCATTATTCTTTTGATAGAAAATTACTCAGAACCCCCAAACATTATATATGTTTTTTTTAGCAGACACCCTGGGGAATAAAATGGCGGTCATTGCAACTTTTTATCTTGCACAGTATTTGCGCAATAATTTTTCAAACGCCTTTTTTTTTTTGTAAAAAACAAATGGTTTCATGAATTAAAAAATAACATTACAGTAAAGTTAGCCCAATTTTTTTAAATAAAATATGAAAGATGATGTTACGCCGAGTAAATAGATACCAAACATGTCATGCTTTAAAATTGCGCACACTCATGGAATGGCGCCAAACTTCGTTACTTAATCTCCATAGGCGACGCTTTAACATTTTTACAGGTTACCAGTTTAGAGTTACAGAGGAGGTATAGTGCTAGAATTATTGCACGCGCTGTAACGCACGCGGCGACAGCTCACATGTGTGGTTTGAATGATGTTTACATACATGGGCGGGACTTACGCGTGCGTTCGCTTCTGAGCGCGAGCCTACCGGGGACAGGGGCGTTTTAATTTATTTATTTTTTTACACTTTTTTTTTTCCGATTGCTTTTATTCCTATTACAAGGAATGTAAACATCCCTTGTAATAGGAATAGTATGTGACAGGTCCTCTTTAAGGAGAGATGCGGTTCAATAAGACCCCACATCTCTCCTCCAGGCTGGAAAGAATGAGATTGTGAAAAAAAATTCACAGATCTCATTCTTACTAGCCGCAATTGCGGTTTGTTTACTTACGGGTACCCGGGCGTGACGCCATCACATCGCGCCCGGGCTTCCGACAGTCATAGAGATGCTGCACATCCGGCGGACAGCGATCATCTCTCCAGGCCCCCGATGGGACAGGAGAGCCCGGAGAAGCACCGGATGGCGGCGGGGCGGATGTCCCCTTCCGCCGCCTATAATAACGATCAAGTCGCTGAACCACCGATATGATCATACTTACGGTGCGCAGGATCGCCGCCGGAACAAAATGATATCTGAATGGTGCCTCTGGGTGCAGAGTACAGGATGTCATATGACGTCCACCCGGGATAACAGATCCCCTTTTTGGACGTCATATGATGGCGTGCGGGTTTAAAGTGGTTAATCACTGTCTACAACCTCAGTCTCTTCTTTCTGCAGCAGGTATTGGGATATTGTTGTAGTCCCTTAAAATCAAAACAGAATTATCTGTGGGAGGGGCTAGAGTCTGTCCTCGAGTAAGGTTTCGGGATCCCTTCCTCTCCTGAACGTGATTGCTGTCTCCAGCCTGTCTGCATGCTCCAGAGACCTCAGTAGAGCAGCAACTACTCAACTTTTCTTCTCTGTGGGTGATCGGGCAGCCAGACAAGCCAGCAGCAACACTTCCAAGTAGAAGTCTGGGATAATACTATCTACAGCTGGCCATAGATGGATAGAACTTCGAACAAAAAGGAATAGTCTGAGGAACATTCTCAGAACATGTTTGTCATTCAAAAGATTTCATTTGCGTTCAATATTTGATTTTGTAATGAATGAACTTCACTGAACGAAAACCACATACACTGTGAAATTTGTTCATTTTAGAAAATTTTTCCAACCTACTCCTTCAAATTTTGTCACTTTGATCAAAATCAAATGTCAGTTTGACCCCACTAATATGTAGAAAAACAAATGACCTTTTCCCAAGAATTCTTATTCGAAATTCTATCCATCTTTGGCCATCTTAAGCTTAACCACTTCAGCCCCGGAAAATTTGGCTGCTCAATGACCAGGCCTTTTTTTTTTTTTGCGATACGGCACTGCGTCGCTTTAACTGACAATTGCGCAGTCATGCAACGTTGTACCCAAACAAAATTGACGTCCTATTTTCCCCCACAAATAGAGCTTTTTTTTATGGTACTGTATCTGATCACCTTTTTGCTCCATAAACAAAAAAAAAGAGATTCTTCTTTGAAAAAAATAAAAAATTGTTGTACTTTTTGCTATAATAAATATCCCATTTTTTTAGGCCAATATGTATTCTTAAACATTATTTTGGTAATAAAAATCGCAATAAGCCTATATTGATTGGTTTGCGCAAAAGTGGGGATAGATTTATGGCATTTATTTTTTTTTTTTTTATACTAGTATTACTCATATTGAAAGCTGTAACAATAAACCTCTGCTATTCGGTACGATTACTAATTCCAGTTATAGCACTTTGTGTCGATACATTTTTTTTTTTTTTACAAATCCTTTGGTAGCTAAAACAGTGCTCTTGCGTATTTAGCATGTTGCTTAAAGGGTTTGTAAAGGAATTTCTTTTTTTATTCTTAATAGCTTCCTTTACCTTAATGCAGTGCTGTTTTCATGTCCTAATTGTTCGTTTTTGCTCTCAAGTTGCTGTAACTCTTCTCTGATCTCCAAACTTCCTGGTTGTCTGTTTCCTTATAACCACAGTCCTGGGAGCTTTCTCTCTGTGGTCACTAATCAAGGAGGCGCGATTACTGTGTGTCTAAAACCCCTCAGCACCAATCAGTTTCGTTGGCCAAACCATCACTGCCCTGTATTGGCTCTGTGTCTCTGTACATCACAGAAGCAGGAAACAGCATGCAAAAACAAAACTAGAACTGTTAGGTACATTATATGATTGATTTTTATCTATTTTTAATCGTTTTTAAAAGGAATCGGTTAACTATTATGTCTCTATACCCTGTAAACAGTCATTTCAGCAAAAAAAAAAAAAAATTCCTTTGCAACTCCTTTAAAGTTTCAGTTGGAGGCCTTTTTTTTTTTTAGAATACATTTTTTTTTTCATTATAATCCATACAGTATTATGCATTTTTATTCTCTATCTTTTATTAGGGACATAATTGCATTAATCCCACATGGAAAATCTAATTTTACAATTTTCAAAAGGCATACCCATCAATCTGACACCCCCCCCCCCCCCCCAAAGAAAAAAAAAAAAAGAGAGAAAAAAAAAGGCTTGTCCTCTTTTTCCTCGCTCCTCCCTACATTGGGGTGTGACTGTTCTATCCCTACACCCTCTTCCCCTTCGACTTGAAAAAAAAAAAAATATATATATATATATATATATATATAATTTATTCACCCTTCCCCTCCCCTTGTGAGGGGCCTTGTGGCCATAATGTTAACTTATATTTGTGTGTATTTAAATCGTATGACGTGAATTTCAGCTTTATTGCTTCTACCAGGTTCTCTTATGATGTCTTGAGACCATGGTGCTAATATGTATATATATATTTTTAAATCTTGTCCTCAACTTTACCTCTTTCTAGTGGTCCTATTGACCTGATTCCCACTTTAGTGATGTGCCCCTCCTTATACCCCCCCCCCCCCCAAGTGATATTGTGCAAAGTGAGGAAAAAAAAAAAAAACAGAGACAAAGGAGCTGGGGCCTCCTAGGTGGGTCAGTAGGGGAGATGAAGAGAAAAGAATACAACAGAAAAAAAATACTAAAATTTAAATATCTCCTCTCATAATAATAATAATTTGTTTATTCTTCCGAAAATTGTTCCAGATGCAGATCCCCTAGTGTCTCACATGTCTGTTACATCCCCTTTTTTTTCCCACTCCATATCTTAGTCTGGGCCAATTTCAGGTACATTCTGTATCCAACCTGCCCACGTCATCTCAAATACTCCTTTTTTATCCTTCACTACTTGATTCCATCTTTCGGCTTCCATTATCCGGTTAACCTCCTTTTTCCAGTCTGCTAATGTTGGGCATATACTCTGTTTCCAAAATCTGGGGATTAATAATTTTGCTGCGTTTAGCAAGTGTGGTACAATACTATTCCTGTATGTTTTTATAGAGCCAGGTGTTCCATGGAATAAAAAACTTAGGGGCGTGAACTTCATAGGTATTGGAGACACTCTCTCAATCCACGGTGAAATTGCTTCCCAGAATATTAAAATTTTTGGGCATTCCCACCACAAATGGAGATATGTACCCCTTTGCTCACACCCTCTCCAACACCGGGCATCTGCCGCTGGGTACATCTGGTTTAGCCTTGCTGGTGTGCTATACCATCTTGTCATAAATGTATAGGCCATTTCCTGGATATGCAAACTTATAGATGTGGAGTAAGTTAATTTAATCATTTTATTTTACTTTCTTCATCTGATAGCCTCATATTCAATTCTCTTTGGAGGCCTTTTAAAGTGAACTCACCAGTACAAAAAGTATGGGAGCTAAAAACGTACTTTTAAAGCTGAAGGCGTCTGAACTTTTATCCTGTATGACGTCAACAAATCAGGATGATTATTGCAACCCCCAAAACGGCATCTTTAACCACTTGCTCTCCAGAAGATTTACCCCCCTTCGTGACCAGGCTGTTTTTTTGCATTCTCTAGTCCTGGATAACTGGACCCCTGAGTAGATGAACCCAAACAATGTGCGAAAGTCCTTAAGTAGTTAATTGAGTGTACTACTACTATTGAGTGTACTACCGGTTTAATGCCAGTTAGGGCACGTGAGGAGTTGTTTGTTGTATGATGTTTTATATGTATACAGTATGTGCCAGGCTTGGGTGCGCCTAATAGGCTCTGTTTTATACCCTAACTTTTTGAAATTAAATACAAATTATTTAAAAAATAAATAAAATTGAGCTGTGGTGTACGATCAGTTTCTAGCTTTGGTTTTCAAAGTTTACATGAACAAGATGAAGATAGAAACCAATTGGTTGCCATGCACAAATGCTTCAGTTCTAATAAATCCCCATGTTATGATGTGTGCTGGCAGATTTCTACAAAATAACTATTACACTGTTTATGTTTTACTACCTGCTTAAAGTGGACAAGGAATACAAAACTTTTTTTGTACAAAATCTTTTATTTAAGGCCATGTAATTCAAGTTAGTGTTCATTGAAGTAACCATGTTTACAACCACATTAACATGCATAGCGGTACCTTCTTAAAGTGACCAGACAAGTGCCTAATGTAACAGTGCTTAATTGCAAGTGCCTGTGTTGGTCTTCATATGATTTGCTGTATCTCTGTTGGGAACCTTAGATTCTAGCCCAAAATGATAGAAAGCTGCTTAAACTCCATCCCTAGTTGGCACTAAGCCATGCCCATTCATCAAATATTTGAACCCTTATTGCCAAGACAATTGCACTTAACCTCTCAATGACAGGCTTTAGCTATGGCAAAAAGCAGGACTTGGTATGAGCCTGGAGACAAGACCCCCTACAGATCTTGGTCATAGAACCCAAGGGGCAGCAGAGAGACATGGAATGACCCAGAGACATGACACAGGTGCTTGAAGACACCACTTTCTGGAAAGAGAACAGAACACTTTTGTCTTTTCCAAAACTCATCTAATCTCTTTGTGTACCTGTATAATAAGTGAAGACGCAAAGGCTGTAAATGTCTAAGGGTAATGTTAAAGAATTTTGCCAAAAATAAATAAAACTCTTGTCCCTGTGATACTGTCTCAAAAAGAAAGAAAAATATATATTTACCTGTCCCACCACCTACATTTCTGATCTTCTCTATTTTCAAAGGCTACAGTGCCTGCAGAATCCTAATATCTCTTCTATACAGGGGAACTGTTTTTTTTTTTTTTTTTTCTAATTTTTTATTTTACAACAGGGACAATTCACACCTATTCGGTGCGGGAATAGCAGTGATAACCTGCAGTGATAACGGGCAGGGCTGTATTCATTGTAAATGGCACCCCCATGCATATACAACCCCAGTGCATGTTCAGGTACCGCAGGGAAATCACATGGTCAAAATGACCAAGCAATTTCCTTGCAGGCCACGCTTTGAAAAAAGCGCATGCATCTTTTTCTGCAGGAACCGCAGGCACGTTGTCCCATTAAAGTGAATAGGCTGCTGTGCCGCAAAAACGCTAAGGTGTGAACCTAGTGTTAAAGCTGAAATTTGCCCTGCTTATATTTCGCTTTCTCTGGTTCCTTCCCCTATTAATATGCCAATTACATTTTTAAATAAACCTTTTATCTTTCATTAAGACTAGGTTCACACTATTGCATGTGCAATCTTAATGCATGTGGTATGCCATTAGGATTGGCACTCGCAGGAATCCAGTGCGCTTTTCTGTGCAGGAACAATGTGGGGACCTGCAGCGGGAATCACCCACACAGATATGAACCTACCATAAATGGAGAGGGAGAGAGAGAGAGGGGGGGGGGAGAGGGAGAGGGGAAGAGAGAGAGAGAGAGAGAAGGGGGAAGAGAGAGAGAGAGAGAGAGAGGGGGGGAAGAGAGAGAGAGGGAAGAGGGGAAGAGAGAGAGAGAGAGAGAGAGAGAGGGGAAGAGAGAGAGAGAGAGAGGGGAAGAGAGAGAGAGAGAGAGGGGAAGAGAGAGAGAGAGAGAGAGAGGGGAAGAGAGAGAGAGAGAGAGAGAGGGGAGAGAGAGAGAGAGAGGGGGGAGAGAGAGAGAGAGAGAGAGAGGGGAAAGAGAGAGAGAGAGGGAGAAGAGAGAGAGATAGGGGGAAAGAGAGAGGGGAGAGAGAGAGAGAGAGGGGAGAGAGAGAGAGAGAGAGAGAGAGAGAGGGGAGAGAGAGAGAGAGGGGAGAGAGAGAGAGAGAGGGAGAGAGAGAGAGAGAGAGGGGGAGAGAGAGAGAGAGAGAGAGAGAGAGAGAGAGAGAGAGAGAGAGGAGGGGAGAGAGAGAGAGAGAGAGAGGGGAGAGAGAGAGGGGGGGAGAGAGAGAGAGGGAGAGAGAGAGAAGAGAGAGAAAAATGATATAGAGATAGAAATATATAATTTTTTATGTTATATATATATATATATATATCTCTATCATTAATTAAATTAATTCGATTTAATGGTGTGCAACTTAAACATTCTAATTTTAAATGTACTGTTGAATTTGTTGGGACAAGAGTATTCTTTCAATTTCCAGGTTTCAGGCACTTTCACTGTGCTACCTCTGCAATTCTAGGCTAGGTTCACACCTATGCAGGTTGCGATTGATGCATTTTGTGTTTTTTTCACACCTGTCTTTAAAGCTTTTTTTTATGCGTTTTTGATACATTTTACGTTTTGGGGAGCCATCTGTTGTCATACTAGAGAAACCAGCAAAAACGCAAGTACCATGTTTTTGAAGCGTTTCAGTTGTAGTCTATTAAACCAAAAACGCAACCTGCTGCAGGCAAAGAGACCTTTATCAAAAAACGCATCGGTTAAAAATGCATAGACGTGAGCGGGACCCATAGGAAAATCATGTTAAATGGCCTATAATGCACTTCTGCAAAACGCATAGGTGTGAACCTTAAAGCAAAACATACTTTATTGTGCTGCAGATTTTGCATTATATATATTTACGTATACAATATATAATTTTTTCTGTAAAATATATCACAAATATTAAGAACGGTTACATTTACTAACCCCCAGAAATTTCCTTAAAATTATATTAAATTAAAATATAAGACATCAAAAAACAAAACCCTCCAATCCTGACCTTTGTAAAACTATATTCCACTTGGTTATTCTCAGTTGGATATTTCACACAGCCAAAAATCAAACCCGTATTTTATAACCGATATCTCCTGAGTACTCAGAGACACAAATCTAGACATCTGAACCTTAAGCCTCATACACGTGGTCAGACTTTAAACAAACTTTTCCGTGGATTTTTGTTTGAAAGGCATTGACCGTGAACATGGTATGCATACACACGGCAGGACTTATTCAACAAACTTTCCCCAAATCATGTGTTTTTTCAGCTCTTTTCTACTCTTTACTGCCACCCTTTGGTCAACTTCTGCTATTGTTGGTTGATTTTAACATTGGTTCTGAGCATGCGTGTTTACACTTTGGCCAAAAGCATAGGTGAGCGCAGCCTTTGGCATTAGGGTGTGCACCCCAAAGCTCAAACACACTCTACCGATCACTCACGATGTTCATTCAGAAAGGGAAGGGGCCTGTAAATGGTATATTCCTATGGCCAAAAGTCTGATGGACTTCTGTACACACGATAGGACTTTGCACCGTAAAACTTTTGTTGCCGAAAAGTTTGTTTGCAGAGCAAACATTTGTCCGATCAAAACCGAAAAAGTTTGTCGGATGAAGCGTACACACGGTCGGATTTTTTTTGAAAACCCGCTCATTTTGAAGTTTGTTGTCAAAGTCCGATCGTGTGTATGGGTCTTACGAGATGAGCCTTTGTTTTGTGGTATGTACATACTGCTGCCCCTGTATCTGCATGCGTTTTCTGATTTCTATTGCCGTTTACACACATGCGTTTTGAAATAGACATTATGTTTGGCTCCCAGCATACAAGTTCATTCAAAATAATGCTTTGGTTAAATGCATCTACTTTTGAAATGAAGCTACGTGCATTTTTATTATGCGCTAGAACATGTTCTAACCACACAGGGAAAGGCCCAATGGTCTTCAAAATGCAATTTAATGCTTTGAAATTCACTGCATTAAAAAGTAAAAAAATACTTTGATAAATGTGCAGGGCAATCTACACGCAGACATTTTTTAATTTGTAGCTTGAGGAGCGTTTTCCTTTGTAGCGCAGTGTCTTAGTGAATGCAGTTGCTTTGTAAAAAATAAATAAAATAAAAAATGTTTTCCATGTCATTTGCTATGCAACTGCATGCACTTAGATGCATGTCTCTACAAGCCGTATTTCCCATTAAAATAAATGCTAAAAATTCTGCTTTGCTGTAGTGTGAAATAAAAATAATAAAATATGGAGAAATTATTTGGACATCATGTGTGTAGGAGATACATTAAAACTCCCGTAGGCACTGCAGCAGTGTGTACATACTGTCCACAAAGGGTCAGTCAGGGCAAAAGCAATCCTTGTTCTCTTTCTGCCAACAAGTCCCTGGTTTCAGGTCTTGCCCCTTTTTTATACCCCCCACATGTCAACGTGTCCGAGGCTGCTGCCTAGTCTGCCTACCCCTCGGACCAGCCCTGGGTGAAACACCAACATTTTTGTTTCTTTTGGTCTCTCTTGATGCAAGATCAGCCCACCCCAATCCCTAGCCTTAATCCCCTTTTGCAGTGTCACGTCTAGTGTAACAAATCTCCTAATACTTAAAGGCATAGTCTATTTTTTGCAAAAAATGTTATCAATGCACCCACAATTAAAGAGTGTACATTTTTCTTGTTTTGCATTGAAGTCTGAAGAACATTGCTATTGTGATCGGTGTATCATGGCTGAACTTGTACAGATTCCTGTATTGTACATCCCAGCCTCAGGTCCATACAGACCTTCTGTAATGAGGCTGGAGTAAGTAAACAATGGACTACAAGTGTGGTGACCTCACCACCCTTTTGCCAGTGCAATCTTCAAGCCCCCTCTTCCTTGGTGGCAGAAGGGTCTTGTAGTCTTCCTAATCGCAGATCCTTGTAAATAGATCTTTGAATAGATGATCTGGCTATGGAGGCAGAGCTACAAACATCTGTGCTAAATTCCACAATAGTATGCTCCAAGGAGATGCATCCCCACGATTAAGTAAGTTGGGGGTGAGGGTGTTGGGGAATGCGACCCTGAATAATGTTACACCCTAAATATGGGTGTAACCTGAAATATGGTCCCAAAGTTGGACTATGCCTTTAAGCCCCCCTACAAAACAACTATGAGCTGCTACTAAAAACTGATCAGCTCTCTGGGGACTTGCAAGGGACTATGAACACTTGAAAGCCATATATATCAATAAAACAAACCTAAAGCTTATTAAAACCTGCTGCCTATCCCTGAAAATGACAGGTCACATGATCTCTCTGTCAAAGGGTGGTGTTTAGACAGAGCAGCCAATCAGGGGCTCTGGCTGAACACAGATCCTGCCTTAGGACACTGAAGACAAAACCTGAATCCGCGGCTGGGTCCAGGTACTAGCATTCTGATGAAGATAGTAATTGCCGACTTGTAAGTAGGTTACAGGACAGCAGGCAGATGGTTTATTATAGGTTAGGTTTACTTAAATATGAATGAAGCTCTTTTTAAATTAGAAAATAACACTGTAATCTGCTATTATTAAATAGGAACGATGAAGTAGATATCTGGCTACCGTTGTATAAGCAAGCGCTCTGAGCCACTGCAGTCCTTACCTGATAATGAGAGCCTCCACTTTCCAAAAGCACTCAGCATTCAAAAAGGGAGAAGAGATGGCTCAATAATTGCAAGAATCACGTTTATCCAGCCACCTGTGTTCTGCTTAAGAAATTTTCCTTTTTAAAGTCTGAAAGCATCACATAAATTATGGTAAATTTTGATGAAAATATTGAGGATGGCTTTCAGAACCTCTGAATTCTAGAAGTGGAAATGGAACTGAAAAATTTCAGTGACCAAAATTATGGGCCTAATTTGCTCTAGATGGTTACCCAAGTCACACTGTTAGGGGCTTGATATATCCCCTCATAGTGCAAGCACAGCACCTAGAGTCCCAAGGAAGGAGGCACACAACTCTTTTTCCTTCATTTTGATTAGAACAGCACAGTGGGGTAACATGGGTGGCCTTAAAGGCCAAGTTCACCTTTGGGACATGTAACATGTTCCACCTGTATTTAGGGTGGAACATGTAACATGTTCCAGCTTCTACCTCCTTTCCTCCCGCTATCCCTGTGACAGCAGGGGTGACCTTCTCCCCCACCCACTGTCACAATTTAAAAACAGCTTGGCCACGCAGAACTCTTCCCACACTGCTGTGTCTTTCATTCACAGAGTTCCGTGAATCAATTACCTACAAGTACTGTTGGGCCAACAGCTTGCAGTTCTCAACGAACTGCGAGGGCGCTGGTGAGCCCTCTTGTAGTTCACAGATTCTACCTGCAATTCAATAACTGCCTACCTGAATCAGAAATACAGGCCGACAGTCTACTGAGAAGTCTGCAAGGTGCAATGCCTTACAACAGGGATATGCAATTAGCGGACCTCCAGCTGTTGCAAAACTACAAGTCCCATCATGCTTCTGCCTCTGGGTGTCATGCTTGTGGTTGTCAGAGTCTTTCTATGCCTCATGGGAATTGTAGTTCTGCAACAGCTGGAGGTCCGCTAATTGCATATCCCTGCCTTACAGGCGGCAGAAAAATAAAATATATATTTTTAATAAAAGGTGAACTTGCCCTTTACATAAGTGATGTTTTGCTTCAAACCATCTAATTCTGGTAGAAGTTTAGCTTCAAACCATCTAGAAGTGGGAAGATATCTGGTCTTGGCTGATCTCTACATCCCTGATGCAAACCAAACAACCAATACAATACATTCAACAGAAATCCTGCTGGTAAATGCAAGTGACCCACCACCTCTGACATGCCCATCATAACAGTAATATGCTAGCTAGTGCTTATGAAGATTTTAAGCTCTATAATCCTGAGAGGCAGGTCCATAAGAAGAACAAATAGATAATACAATAAAATCTATCCATTGCATAAAATTGCTTGTTGTGAAAAGATTTAAAAAAATAAAACCTTTAATTGTCTTGTTATTAGCGACCATGCATGTTGTAACCCAGCATAGTGCAAAGCTGATAAAACTTGGCAACTATAAATAAAATTCTAGGTCTTTTACTTTCTATTCGTATTTTGTTTCAGCTCTGAGGGTGGCTGTATCCTCTGTGGTTTGCAGTTCAGCAGTGGGGAGTAGTCTGTCCTCTTGAGCATGTGATCTATTCTCCAGACTGTCCAGTGCCGGGGTACTGGCCAGGTCCTCGGGGGTGGCTGTGCTGTGCTCAGCGAGTTGTTGCTCCAAGCTAGTGTGCGATATGGGCATTCCAAGTGGTGGCACTTCTGGAATTGTCACCTGTTCTGTAAAGATAAAAAAATACACAAATGCAAAGTCACAAATTAAGGAATATGAGAAATAGCTTGAAGAGTACCCGTCAGTTTTTGAAAATAACTGCCGAGGGTGTAAAGCACAGACAAAATCTGTACAGGAATGTATAGTAAGCTGGCCAATCAATGAACTGAAGATCGGTCAGTGTACCTGGGTGCCGTATATCCCATACAGGCAAGCGGATACATGGAGAGGAAGAATCAATGAACCACCACGGTGCTCCATAGCGTGGTAGTTCATTGAGAACTACAAACCAACAGCCACAAAGGATGTCAGAGGTTGTAGTTCATTAACATACAGAGCTGTGTAAATGAATGACACGGTCCTGTGGGTGGAGCCACACTAATTTCAAAAAGTGACAGGTAGTAAAGGGGAATTTCTCCTTGTTCTGCTGTCATGGGGGGGCTGCAGCATTGGGTACATGTTACGTTTAGGGCCGCCTTGATAGCATCATGGGCCCCTGGGCAAAGTAATGCACTGGGGCCCCTTCCAGCTTGCCCCAATTTTACACACCTACTTTCAAGAAATAAAGTATAAATAGTTGATAGAATTAAACATATAGGCCCAGATTCACAGAGCAATTACGCCTGTCTAACTGGTGTTAGACAGGAGTAATTTCAAATTTCGCGCGCCGTATGACTAGTTTGAATCCTCAAACCATGATACGGCGGCTTCGGGCTTCGATCCGAGAGGCTTACGTCCTCGTAAGCCTTCGGATCTACACTGCGATATTTTTGCAGCCGCTGGGAGGAGTTTGCGTCGTTTTCATGCGTCGGGATATGCAAATGAGTTTTTACGGCGATCCACGAAGGTACGAGTATCCCTCGCAATCGCCTACGTCATTTTTTGGCTACGTAATGTTAGAGGAGCTTTTTGCTGGTCTAACAGTGCGTAACCCATGTAAAGTATGGCCGTCGTTCCCGCGTTGATTTGAAATTTTTTTTTTTTTTTTTTAACGTAACTCGTTCGGGAATAGGAATGTACGTAAACGACGCTACTACGACGTGACGACGTGTTTTCGCGCAATGCACGGCGGGAAATTTGCGAACGGAGCATGCGCAGTTCGATCGCCGCGGGAACGCGCCTATTTTAAATGCTTCACGCCCCCTACTCGCGCAGATGGATTGCGACGGGAGAAATACACTACGCCGCCGTCGTTTACTGGACAAAATCTACCTGGATTCCACGTAGAGCCAGGTAAAAAACGGCGGCGTAGTGTATTTCTGATACTCTACGAGAATCGAATTCTCTGTGAATCTGCCCCATAGTATTCATTAGTACTTTCATTAAAATCGATTTTACAAAAGGAAAACATTCCATAAATTAAAGACTAGTCAACACAAAAGGCACAGTACAGAGGGGGGGGTCAGGAGGGCACAGTATAGGTCCTGGGATGCTTCCCGGGACATGACCATATTGGGACAGTTTAGTAAAAAGTATGACTCTCCCAGCAAATCCAGGATAGTTGGCAAGTATGATGCAATGCAAGATTATTGTGAGGCCCCCCATATACATGGGGCCCCTGGGCAGTGCCCAAGAGTGCCCTTGCATTAAGATAGCCCTGGTTACGTTCCACCCTAAAAATGGGTGAAACATGCAACATATTCCCAAAGGTGAACTTATCCTTTAAAAACACATTCCCTAACTACAAATCCACCTTGTTTGCCCCAAATATCCTTTCACAAATAGATATTACTCAGTAGCGACACTATAACCGGTAGTGCAAATCACATGCGATGTCTGTGTGATGCAATTTCATTTTTTTCTTGTAATTTATTTATGTGTGGGAAGAACAAGCTATGATGCGTTTTATCAGAATCATAGGTTTCCTCCAACACATACCTGTGTGCATCCTTGAAAAGCCTTCCCCACCCTTCCCTCTGCACATCATGGTGATATTTCACAGCTGATCACCAAGAGAATTGTGCTGAAACTTGTCTCCAGCAGTGATAAAAAAAAAAAATCAATGTGTTGTGCAGAGGAAAGATCAGGCTCGGAGTCGTACAGGATGCCCCTCTGTGGTGAAAGAAGGTAATTGTAACATTGCTTCAAAAGCACTGGCAGGGGACACGAGAAGAGAAGGATCAGGGCTGCTCTGTGCGAAACTATCCAACAGAGCTGGTAAGTATGACTTGTTTGTTATGTTAATAAAACAAATTTGAGCGGGGCAGTCCTGCATGGTGCAGTGGTTAGCTGCTTGTACTTCAGTGCAGAAGGTCATAGGTTCAACCCACCATGTGGCTGCTAAAATAATGTGAGCATTTAGAAATCAGTAACTCCTATAAAAGTTGGGATTCACCTTTTACATTTACAGTTCAAGGAGTTGACGCAATGTTTTGCTATCAATGTATTTCTGAAAGCAGAAGACTGAAGCACTGACCACAAGTAGCAAAGGACATATTGAGCACATACAAAATATTTGACCATGCATATATTTACAGCAATTTAAACATACCGATGTATGCACTGAGCTCTTCAGCACTCAGAATCTTGTCTGTTACTATAGGAAGCTCCGGAGTCACGTTAAGAAATTCTGGTGACGTCACATCTATCAGTTTGGTTACATCTGGAATTTCAGACACTTGGATGTTTGAATTATCTGGAAACCCTATAGTGAAACACAAAGTCAATCGTTGTAATCCCACAGACCTATTCTACATATCCAACATTTAAAAAATGTGAATGATCCCTTTAACTGACAAGTTTTAGGCCGTGACCAATTTAAAAAACGGTTGTAGCCAACTATTTATACAAAACAAAAAAAAAACAAAAACGGTTGACACCATCTTTTGGATTCAGTTTTTGTTTTACTGTTTGTAGTACATATGCAAGTTATATGTGTGCTCTATTATTGCGTGCTGTTATAGGACAAAGTGTTCTGTGAGGAGACAAACAGGACAGCTTATGTGTAGGCGAGACACAAGTCTACTGCTATACTACCGGCGCTAACAGGCAGCGATCTAAGGAGGTGACACAAACCTCCTGAGATTTCACTACCGTATTGATCGGCATATAACACGCATCTTAACTTTAAGAGGGAAATTTCAGGAAAAAAAACTTCCCACAACCCCCTGCGTATAACACGCAGGCACAGTTTACTCTCTATTTTCAGGGTAAAAAAGTGAGAGTTATACGCCAATAAATACGGTATTTGATTTAATAGCAGATTTTCTCTGGATTTCTTCTTTAAGGCCGCGTACACACGTCCGAGAACCTCGTCGTGCTAAACTCATCGTTCCACCCGACGAGGTTCCCGATGAGAAAAGGTCGTCGAGCCAAATTTCCTCATTGAACAACGAGGAAAAAGAGAGCATGCTCTCTATTTTGGCTCGACGAGCGTCCCGACGGGACGCTCGTCGAAAGTGTACACACGACTGATTTTCACGGCAGAATACGTCTCCCAGCGAGCTTCTCACTGGATTCTGCCGAGAAGCTTGGCCGTGTGTACGGGGCCTCACTGCTTCCATGACTGCCGCACGCTGATATATGTCGACAGAATGGCACGGGCAGGCAAATGGGCATACCTGTGTGTCCCTTTGAATTCGCCGTCTAGCATGCACGCCCGACGCGCACCTCGGTAGTGTGCCCGTGGGTCCGGCGAACTCGATGTTCACCGGCGACCCGCGATTGCGGTGAGGAGAGGCAGAATTGGGAGATGTAAACAAGACCTTTTGCTGCTCTGCCTAGTGACATGACAGGGATCTACTGCTCCCCGTCATCGGGCACAGTGATCACTGTCATTTCAGTGGTAGCCCACCCCCCCACAGTTTGAATCACTCCCTAGGACACACTTAACCCCTTGATCGCCCCTTAGTGTTTAACCCCTTCCCTGCCTGTGTCATTTATACAGTAATCAGTGGCTATTTATATGGTCCCAAAATAGTTTCAAAAGTGTCAGATGTGTCCGCCATAATGTCACAGTCCTGATAAAAAAAAAAAAAACGCAGTTCGCCGCCATTACTAGTAAAAAAAAAAAAAATCATAAAAATGCCATAAAACTATCCCCTATTTTGTAGACGGTATAACTTTTGCGCAAACCAATCAATATACGCTCATTGTGATTTTTCTACCAAAAATATGTAGAAGAATACATACTGGCCTAAACGGAGGAAAACATTTTTTATTTATTTTTTATATTTTCTGGGGGATATTTTTATTATAGCAAAAAAAATACATAGCTTTTTTTTTTTTTTCAAAATTGTTGCTCTTTTTTTGTTTATAGCGCAAAAAATAAAAACCTCAGAGGTGATCAAATGCCACAAAAACAAAGAGCTCTATTTGTGGAGAAAAAAGGACGTAAATTTTGTTTGGATACAAAGTTGCACGACCGCCCAATTATCAGCTAAACCACGCAGTGCCGGATCACAAAAAGTGCTCTGGTCAGGAAGGGGGTAAATTCTCTCTTTTAAAAATCGGTTCACAGAATACAAAGTGATCTGTGATTGGACAAGAGGAGAGAAGAGGCGAAAGGGCAGGATGGCTTGTGTGTAGAAGAGGTGCAAGTCTCCTGTTGGAATGCTGAAAGTAAAGCTAAAGCTATATTATCAGCGCTCAATGAAAGTGTAAATTGTAAATAACCCAACAATCTAGGAGGGTGTAAGACAGGGGTGTCCAAACTTTTTTTCAAAGAGGGCCAGATTTGATGAAGTGAATATGTGCTAGGGCCGACCATTTTGCCTGACATTCTTTGAACCAATAAAATTTGGTCTAAGTGTATTTGCCCGAGTACTAATACACTGCCCAACAAGAATTCTCTTGCCTTTGTGGCTGTGTGTGGTGAAGAGATGATCTTGAGCGTATTATTTGGATATACCGTATTTATCGGCGTATAACACACACCTTCACGTTAGGAGGGAAGTTTAAGGAAAAAAATATGTAAATAAATAGAGAACTGTGAAGCAAAATAAGGGTCATTGCCCTTCAATACAGCCCAATCAGTGCCCATCTGCAGCCTCACCATTGCCATGAATGCAGCCTCTCCATTGCCCATCTGCAGCCTCAGAGGGGAGGGGGGGGCGGACGAGTGCCAACAGATTACATACAGGAGAATCTCCTGTTTACACGGCAGCCTCTTTAATACAATGTCCCGCCTCAAATGATAGACAGAGGTGTCGTCCAATGGCTGCCAAGGAGACGAGACTTTCTGTTACAGATGCCGCAGAGTAAACAGGAGATTCTTCTGTATGTAATTTGACAGCACTAGTTCCCCCCCCCCCTCCCTGTCCCCTCCGAGGCAGCGCTGATAAATACAGTATATATCCAAATTACCAGGGGGAGCCACATTAAACTGGAACGGGGGCCGCAATTGGCCCCCGGGCCGGACTTTGGACATGCCTGGTGTAAGAGCTCTCCCAGATGCACTTTTTACAATAGGATGTACTCAAAAGCTTGCAGGCTGTTATGCAGGAAACAGGAGTTCTCAGAAAAGTGAAGCCATCGTATGGACATTTTTTGATGGCTGTACTGGGGGGATTGTGTGTGAAATAAAAAGTACCATAGTGTACATAAAGAGAGGATAAGGGGTGTTCTCATGTTGTAATACCTGGATTTACCACTCTCTGTATCGGTGGTGGTAGGACCAGCGTATGCGCTCCAGCATCGTGGGGTGTTTGCATTTCAGCTGGTGTGACAGCTTCATCAGCCATATCAGTGTGAGATTCTGGTGCCAGCAGAGGAGCCTGAAAACAGGAATACGACACATGTTACATTCTCAACCATTAACAGCAGCAGCTTATCTAAAAGCCAAATTCAGCCTTGTAAGGCCATGAACTCAGGACACGGTGCTTATATGTGGAAGGAAGAAGAAGACGTAAAGCACTTCTATGCTCAGAATAAGGTAGGAAAGAAAGGAAGGTGGTAAAGGACTGATCTCCAAGGAAGCTGTTTATAACTCTGGGAAATCTACAGAAAGCTAAATAAAGCAGGGTGCTCAGCCTTCTGAAGAGCAAGGGCCACTTAAAGCGGAGTTCCACCCAAAAGCTTTAAGCACTCCTCACCCCCTTACATGCCACATTTGGTAGGAGTGGGACTTCCTGTCCCACTTCCACCTACAGGCCGGGCGACTCCTCCTCTCGCCTTAGGCGGCCCCTCCCTCTAGGCGATCTCCTGGGACACGTGACAGGCTCCAGGAGATCACCTTCCACTCCTAGAGCGCAGCGCAACTCGCGCATGTGCAGTGAGTGCCCGGCCGTGAATCTGTGAAGTAGTCACGGCTGGGTAACCCACAGTGTGAATGGAGGCGCTGGCAGAGAGGGGGGGGAGAGGAGCGACACTCCGGGTGGCCGCATCGCTGGACCATGGAGCAGGTAAGCCCCTGTTTATTAAAAGTCAGCAGCTACGCTTTAAGTGATTTGGCAACCGGTTGCAGGCCACATTGAATGACAGGATTTTACCAGCCCCCCAGACCGCAAATGTGAATGAGCCCTTACTGTCCTGAGTGCCCTAGAAGGCTGCTTTCACACTGATGCACTGGGGGTTACCTGCACTAGTGGTGCAGCACAGTGCACATGCGGCTTTCCTGCAGCTTAGCTGTGCTTAGTCATAAACTTCTAATGCATGTTCCAGATGCGGGGCACCTTCTGAAAGCACACCAAACCTGTAGGATATAATAGAATTTTATGGCTCGGTGCTGCTAACCCCCAGGAAAGCTGCAGGTGCACTGCAGATCAGTGTGAAAGCAGCCTAATAACCCCTTTTTATAAGTGCTAATTTGCCCGTTGCAAAAGTGCAAATGCTGCGATACCTGAAACCGAGACTTTTGTGGTGCGATTTGAGCCCATACAAAATGAATGGGCTTAAATTGCACAGTAAAGAATCACATGTGATTTGAACAGGAATGCGGTGCGATTCCTGGCCAAATCCTATGCGGTTTCCCCCACCGCACCTGTATGAACCCAGGATTGTCATAGGGACTTCAGCCTGGGTTCACACAGAAGAAGTGTGGGAAACTGCATCCAATTCAGACAGAAATCACGCCGCATTCCTGTTCAGATTTGAGCCCATTCATTTTGTATGGGCTTAAATTGCACCGCAAAAGTATCGGTAATTGGCGAGTACTTGAGCATAAGTATCGGTATTCATACGCGCCAATAAAAAACGGTATTGGAAGGGATGTATTTAGGTTTTGTGCTGCCCTAGGCCTGACTAAACTGGTGTACCCCCTAATTTAAATATGACCCACCCCTTCCTGTCAAGGCCACACCCCTAGCGATTTAAGACCCACCCTGAAATTTTCACTAGTCCTGATGGCCTGGGGGGGGGGGGGGGAGGGGCAATGGATTCCCTTAATTTGCATAGATCTCCTCTCACTTCCTGTCCGGCTATGGGACAGGAAGTGAAGGAAAATCTCTGCAATGGGACAGGGATGGTAAAAAAATGTAAGCAACGCCCCCTCCCTACAGTTGCAGAACGCCCACATACTGGAAGCAGTGCGGCTGATTTATGGGGGCGCTAAACTAATTTACCTAACAGTGTAGTGCAAGTCGGCGGGAACACTGTTCGTGCTGCCCCCCTGCAAAGTGCTGCCCTAGGCCTGGGCCTTGTTGGCCTAGGCCAGGATACAGCATTGGGTATTGGTGTATCCCTAGTTTAGTCTATTAAAATACTGGATGCATGTTCAAAAGACACAATTGGAAAATTAATTAAAATCTTATGCATAGAACCACAAGTTAAACCATTTGCCTTGAACTGGTCTGATTATACCCAATTTTAGTGAAACCTCGTATTGCGAGTAACGCAGTTAACGAGCGTTCCGCAATACAATTTTTTTTTTGAATCCTGACTCGGTTTGCGAGCGTCGTCTTGCAAAACGAGCAGGATTCAATCCACAGCAGCAGTGTGTAGTACCGCATTTGGCCAGAGGTGCAGGAGCACAGGAGCCGATCGGAAATACTCAGAAAAACTCCATTCCAGAGCCTTTCCGAGTTCAGCCGAGCTGTCCCAAGTCTTTCTGAGGCTCTCCGGCTCCCCCCCTCACCTCTGGCCACATGTAGTATTGCATGCCATAGAGTCAATGTGGACAAATTATCTTTGTTTCCATTGACTTGTATGGGGAAACTCGCTTTGATATGCGAGTGCTTTGGATTACGAGCATTCTCCTGGAACGGATTATGTTCGTAATCCAAGGTTCCACTGTATACAGCTTTTTTCATGTGCTACAAAATCTAATACACTTAATATATTGACACAAATGAGAGTCTCTGTAGAGAAAACAGCAGATGACAAAAGTAAAAAGTGACTGCACAACCTTATAGTAAAATAATAGATGAATTATTGAATTATCCCACATCATACCTCGCTATATCCATTTGTTGGTGGCACAACAGGCAGCACAGGCTCATGTTCTGATGGTAAGGGTGAGGGTGGTTTTATCTCATACTTTTGATCCGGCCTCATAGCGTGTAAAGGAATCCGATGTAAATAACCGTAACCAATGCCACATCCCAAACTGAAACAATAAAAACAGAACATTCATTCTGAAAGCTCTCAATAATAATCAGCAAAAACTCCATAGAATACACTTTAAGATCGATCATACATAAAGATAAGAAGTGATCTTTCCTGACACCATTCTGTCATTTTTATATCTACAATAGAAGATACATACAAACAGCAGAATACAATGCGATCCTGCTAAAATAAGTTATTGTGCGTTAATCATTGTAGATGTGTGGGCACGTTAAAGGGGAATTCCAGTGGATACCAAGTCCCTGTAAGGAAAGGATGAATTACCAGGGACCCATTTCTTACTGTTATCTGAAGCATTAAAGTTTCTCTCTTCTGTACCAGATATGTTCTGAAGTTACAACAGTCATTCAAGGCCAAAATTCTAGTGTGGAGGGATGAAGGCCCGGATTCACATACATCGGCGCACATTTATGCCGCTGTAGCGTATCTCATTTACGCTAAGCAGCGCAGAGAGGCAAGCAAGATTATCCCAACTCTGCGCCAGCGTAGCGTATATTTCGTAGGCGTAAGTGGAAGTGGGCGTGATCCATGCTAATAAAGCGTGACCCCATGCAAATGATGGGCCGGCACCAGACAAGTACTTAAAACGTACTGCGCATGCGTCGAGACGTGGACGTATCCCCGTGCACATGCTCTCAACCATTTTGGAACAACTGCCTAAGATACGCAGGATCACTGTGTATGCCGTTAATGTAACCTACGCCCAGCCAGACCCACGTCGGCCCGTATTCACAGACGTCAAACGTACAATACGTAGGCTTGTGTTCCCTGGTCCATACCTTTGCATGGGTTGCACCTCATCTATGGGGAATAACTTTACACCGAACCTAAAACTTACACAAACCGATTAAATCATGCGCCCGGCGCAAGTACGTTCGTGAATCCGCGTATCTCCCTCATTTGTATATTTGAATAGAAAATCAATGGGAAAGCCACATGCGTCCAGCGTAAATATGCGCCCACTCAACGCCGGCGTAGGCAAGTTACGTTGGTGGGATGAAGTCTGTTTTTAGGCGTATCTTAGTTTGTGGGTCCGGCGCAGATACGACGGCGCATATTTATAATTACGCGGCGTATCTGGAGATACGTCGGCAAAAGTGCTTTGTGAATCCGGGCCGAGGTATTTCTGCTGCTATAGTCATAGAAATGAAGGTGAAGATGTGTGGAGGTGCAGGAGCCAATAGCGCCCACTGTGTGTCTCAGCCAATCAGGAGGGAGAGTCCCGGACAGCCAAGGCTCTCATGCAACATCGCTGGATCTAGATGGGGCTCAGGTAAGTATTAGGGGGGCTGCTGCACACAGAAGATTTTTTTTAACTTAATGCATAGAATACATTAAGATAAAAAACCTTCTACCTTTAGAACCACTTTAACTGTAAAAGTAGAAATAGACTTTAAAAGTGTATCTGAACCCACAAAAATCCCAAATATTTTACATATTACAGCCTACCAGGCATTAGAGGAAGTGGTTGCATGACTTTTTAATTTTCATGTTTTATTTTTTTTTTAAAACGATCCTTTTGGTAACATGCTCCCTGTACCTGGCTAGTTATGATCACACACTCTTATAGAGGGAGCCACTGTGGTCACCCAGGCTGGACATCAAACATGTCATCCTCATTTCACCTCCATCGCGTGGGGGGTAAGGGGGATTCATTTACAGAAGGAAGATAACATGATTTGAGCTTTCAGTTTAGCTCAAAGAAAGGGACAAGAACACTACATTTTAACCAAAATCAACAGGTACTTTCTGTACTTGCCAAAAAAAAATTCTAGCCTGAAAAATAAAAACAAACAAAACGCAGCCACCAAATTCAAGGACTGGTAAGCTGCAATATATATTATTGGTAGATCCAGGGTTTAAATATCCTTTAACGTTTTGGTGCACCTCAATACTGAAGAAACACAAGCAAAGGGGGTGGGGGGGGGGGGGGTGTTTGAGCACAAAAATCTGAATGCTTCTGAATCGGGAATCTTTTTTATTAAGTATCCAGGTATTCAAGAGGGGAAATCCCTTTTATGATGCACACACTTGTCTACCTTATATGAATAAATTACAGCTCAGTATACCTTCCTTCACCTCCCCATGCCCCATTGGGGGTAACAAACACCTCCCGGCAGGAGTCGGTCTCAGTGTTGTAGACCAGCAGCTTCAATGGTTTCCCCTCATGAGATTCTATCAAAGCGTAGAAATCTTCTGACTGTAACAATACAAGAAAAAAATACAGTATACCGTTACACATTGAAAACTAACAGATAAATATAAATCTAATTGTGCTTTGTATTTTAGCCATTTCAGAGAGCTGGAGAATTGTGATAGAAAAGATGGACTTTATAGGCACATTTTTGAAAAAATAGAAAATGACTTTAAATAATTTACAAATAAATATAATATATAGTTCACAGATGTCAGTCACATCTAGTAAACCATATTAAACATCAAAATAGATAAAAGCAACAAAAGAAAAAATAATAAGAAATAATAAACTTCAAAACACTTGCCTTACTTTATGTAGCAAAACCTTGCTGCAAAGATTGTAGGCTTGGTGGCAGTGGCTTGCAGCGTAGGATACAACCTTTCACGAATCCCATCTAACCTCACCCCATTGGGTGAAGGAGGACTGCAGTTGTTGTCCCGGGAGGCGCAGTACGGTCACAGCTTAGATCCTCCAACAGTACCAAAAATTTGGCCAGTGTAAAACCAACATTATCTAATGCCTTTTCATGACCCTGGTCCTGAAACTGTATTTTAATATATATTCTTATATTGTTTTTTGTTTTTGTTTTCATATACTGTAGTTCTCAATGCTCCTGAGGAAGTGGCTCTGATCCACGAAACATGTAGAGCAATCTTTGAGCAACTCAATGGTGTCAACCCAGGCAATATCAACTCTAAACTGCTACGCTTCGTCGCGACAGTGTCATCAGCGTTCTAAGTTTATACCTGCGGTTTTCGTCACCTAGTATTATATCTTGACATTTTGTTCTTGCTTTTATCTATTTTAGTGTTTTATATGTTTCACTAGATGTGACTGACATCTGTGAACTATATATTATATTTATTTGTAAATTATTAAAAGTAATTTCCTATTTTTTCAAAAAAGTGCCTATAAAGTCCATCTTTTCTATAACAATTCTCTAAAATCTTTAGATGTGGCACTGTATATATCAAGGGTGTTGATTGCCACCCAAGGGCCCAGCAATCAAAAACGAACATTTCAGAGAGCTAGGCTGAACTCAACTAGTCAGGGGAGGTATGTTGGCATAACACAAACCTACTTCTTCTTTCCAGACTGCAATATATCTACAGCCTCTCCTACCATTACTATTTGATCCTACATCACCTTTATAAACAGAGCTGCTCGTACCTCTTGTAAGATCTGATCAGACCCCACAATGTAATCCGTATGAGGCTGCAGTCCGGCCAAAGCTGCTGGGGAATTTGGCTCCACGTCCTAAAAACAGAAAAATATGAATGTAGGGAATATTTCAGACCAGCATATCATCCTGCACTGTGCACTGGTACTTCACTTACCAGGACATGCCAGACGTGCTCATTGGCACCCTGAAAGCTGCAAAATCGGACGCTTGCACCCAGAAGTCCCTGACCCCCCCACATGTTACTTGGGGTGACTTCCAGTTCTCGCACTTTCATCGTCTTTGTGTTATAAACTTCCAGCTTCACAGGCTTCTCCATGTTGGCTTTCAAGAGATCTTTGAACATGCTGTTTTCTTTATTCTGAAGACATAAAAACATCACATACAGCCGATGAACTAATGAAATAAAGCACTGTACATACTGCAGCAAAAAAATAGTAGGGCCCAATCACACTGGGTGTGTTAACAAAACACATGGTATACCAGACTTTTCTGTATATAGCATCAAACCCAACATTCTTTCAAACTAATCTTCTGGTATTGCTAAATAATGGCCCATTGACATGGATGATGGCACAAACTCCAGCAGCAAGAATCTGTGGATCCCGCACCTGGAATAACCGGTGTGTGCCAAGAGCTGCAGCCGCTCAGCCCAAACAATGCAATGACTGGCCGATGGTGATTGCAGCTCACTGTGATGGTTTATAAGGCCAGCAATCATCTGTGGTTAGGGACAGATGATTGCGGCTGGGCGCAGTCTGTGTTCAGCCATGACCACTGCAAGTAATTGCAGTCACCGATAGCTGTGGCCATCATCAGCCTGTCATTGCAATGTAAGTGCTGGGCGGCCACAGCTCTTTGCACACACCGGTAATTCTAGGAGCAGAAATCTGCAGATTCTTGCAGCTGGAACTTGTAGGGTGTGCTTACTGCCTGTGTAAATGGACCTGAACCGAAAACAGCTTGAACACATACAAAAAAACCTGCTAAAAACTTAGTCAATTTAAGCCAAGCATACAATAATAACATGCATGGACAGGGATTACCTTCAGTGAATCAAAAGATACACAGGAGGTAGGCTGCTTAATAAATAAGCCATGCCCTTTCTAGCTGTCAATCCTTCCTATTAGTCATTGGTGCAACTGAGCCAATGGGGGGGGGGGAGGCAGGCAAAAGATAAACGGACAGTTACAATATTAATTCAGCTGCCTATATTTTGCAATCTTCTGATCATTATAATAAATACATATATATTTGGGCTGTGGAAATGAACTATTAAGTCCTCGATTAATCAATAATTTTTTTGATCGATCAATTTTTTTTTTTTTTAATCAATCAAAATTCTTTTGATCGGTACTCCCCTCTCCGCCGACTTCCTGGTCTTTAGGGAGTTCCGTCGGAGATCCGCTGATGTCACGGCCACCGGAGGGGCTTGCCGTGTCCATACGAAAGGTTCCTTTGCTGTGCCTTCATATCTGCATGCCGGCGGGACCTTACCATCTGCCACACTTCCTTCTCTATCACTTCCCGATTCTACAGCAGCCATTCACTGGGAGTTGTTCCCTTCACGGGACATCTACATGCCGACGGACTGATGTTAACCCCTCCTCATCTGGATTCAGCAGTGGCATCGTTGTACACATTTTTACACCAGTATCATACTTCGCTACATGTTTTTATGACTGCTTTTGTTTGGTATTATTTAGCTACATCGATTTTATCTCCAGTGCAATATTTATTTGGTTACCTACTTGAAGACTATAAAAATTGTAATACTATTCCCATCGAGCTCTGCCTTTGTGCGTGTTTTGTATCCTGCTATCCATTTCTCCAGTGGTTGGTAGCTGCACTGGGAATCGGCCTGCAAGGAGATCAGCTAAAAATAGTTGAATCTGTATGTGCGGTATAATTAGTCGATTAAAAAAAAAAAACGATTAATCAAATACGAAAATTTTAATCAGTAACAGCCCTAAAATATATATACCGGTATATATATATATATATATATATTAGGGTTGTCCCGATACCACTTTTTAGGACGGAGTACAAGTACCGATACTTTTTTTCATGTACACGCCGATACCGGATACCGCTACTTTTTTTTAAATGCAGCCAAGTGTCCCCATATGCAGCCTTATCCCAAAGTTCAGCCATGTCCCTCTGATTAGCCACGTCCCCCCTGAGTTTAGCCATGGTCCCCTAAGACAAAAACAAGTCAACCCTTCCCCTCCTCCCGCCGCTGCTGCTGACATCTACTTACTATGCGCTGGGGGGAACACAACAGCTGTCATTTGCATTTGAATAGCTGTGTTTTCCTGCCGCGCGTACATGTATAGCCCCTCCCCCCTGCCCGGGCCACTTTGATAGACAGGTCACCCGTCAGTTTCTGGGCAAGGGGGAGGGGCTATACTTGTCGGCACGGTGGTGAAACAGCTATTCAAATGCAAATGACAGCTGTTGTGTTCCCCCAGCGCATAGTAAGTAGATGTCGGCAGCGGCAGGAGGAGGGGGGGGATTGACTTGTTTTTGACTAAGGCGGCAGCAGCTCTCACCTCCCCAATACGAGGACTGCTCTGCTCCGCTCTCCGCCCCCTCTCCACCCGCACTCCACCCCCTCTCGAAAAAAAAAAAAGTATTCTATTTAGGCATCGGGAGTATTTGCGCGAGTACAAGTACTAGCGCAAATACTCGGTATCGGTCCCGATACCAATACTAGTATCGGTATTGGGACAACCCTAATATATATATATATTATATATATATATATTTTAATGCTTTTACTAAAGTAACAACTTCCTATACATTTTAGTCTGGATTATCAAGGTTTGTAATGGGTTTAGTTCAAGAAATGATAATTTCCAACACACCAAAACCTTGTTGACACTAAAAAATGGCAATGCATTCCAGTGGGTTTTGAGGCATTTTTGTAACACATTACGTACGTTTTACACCCTGCACAGATCCTTTCATGTTAAACCACATCTCTGGTAACAAAGTCTTTAAACAACAGTTTTCATGCATTTTACATGTTTTTTTTTTAGTTCATTCTTATGGAGGTTCGAATGATGTATACAATTCATCAAGCTGCTTGCATACATGATTCAAATTACTGAAACAAGAGAATCGTCACCACAGCCAAGCATCTAGCATCTCTTAGCTTAAAAGGTAGTTAATTAAGTGTCCATGTTTTTAATCTCAATTTATAGGGATTTTCTCTGTTTTATATGCTGCAGCAGCATTAAATAGCGAAAGATGGAGACGGATTCCGTGTGTCATCAAACTACATCGAGTGTAATGGCCACCGTGTTATCTGGAATCCCCAAAACAAGATGCTGTGGGTAGACACGCATAGTTTCTTTCAAATCACCTATCCGAAAACAAGCAGACACAAGTATGTGAATTTTCCCTTTAAAATTACAGTATTTTGTCTGCTCTTCTTTCAAAACAACTAAATTGAGCAAACAATTCAGTGTAATTGGTAACAGGTGCCAGCAGCAGCAGTAGCTGCCAGAATGTCAACCAATTCATCAGGACCTGCAGTAAGCTGGCATGCATGCCTGGCAATTAGTCTATTGGGAGGATTACAAAGACCTGAGAACCTGAGCAGCTTACAATGTCATTAATAAATTACCTGGCGAGCATAATGTAGCATGGAAATGTACTTATGGCTCTTCTGCAGACTCTCCAGTTAAAGTAGGAAATGAATGGGAAATTTTGGTGCGGCTACAGAACAGGCTTTGCATACAGAATCGGTTTTCCATCTTAATTAGAAATGGAGATGAAGCATTGGGGCATTATGGAGTGTGGCGGGAGGAAATGATCGGTGTTGATGCCGACAGAGCACCTCTGAGCGGAATCAAAGACTCAGATGTCTCTATTTTTTTTTTTTTTTAAACAAAAGAGTTTTTTTCCTAACAGTTTATGCTGACATCCCCAAGAAGATATCCATTGAAGATGAAGACATATTGGTGTCGATTTACTAAAATTAAAAAGAGTGCAAAAAAAAAAAAAAAATAGCTTCCAGATTTTATAACAAAAAAAGCCAGCACTGCGTGTTGTAAATAACCTGCAAAACGCGTTGGGTGTGCTGCTATTAAATAATATTGTTAAAAACTAGTATCTCAAGGTTCACGGCGCGTCCCCTTATTCTCCAGTACAATAATGCCCATATGCAATTGAGTGCCATTAAACAATACGAATAGTGCAAAATATCAATTCCTCCTCCTTTCAATATTGTTAAAAAATTGCTATTTCAATGCATGTATATCCCAAAAAATAGGATTTTTGTACTCTCCGTAAAATCCTTTTCTCTGAAGTCCATGGACGGACACAGCTTCCTTATAATCTTGACTGTAGGGTTATGTTCCGTCTACCAGGAGGACTAGGCGTCCTCTCCTGGTAGATGGAACATTATCCACTTCTCAAGACTAAAGGAGCTGTGTCCGTCCATGGATGAAAGAGAAAATAGGATTTTTTGTACCGTAAAATCCTTTTCTCTGAAGTCCATGGATGGACACAGCTCCTTTAGTCTTGACAAGTGGGTTATGTTCCGTCTATTAGGAGAGGATGCCTAGTCCTCTCATGATAAATGGAACATAACCCTACAGTCAAGATTATAAGGAAGCTGTGTCCATCCATGGCCGAAAGAGAAACCATTCAAAAACGGTTGTCCAATGCGACTTCAGGTGCAGTCTCTTGTGCTGGGTTTAATCACTCCTGTGCATATGTAAACGCACTCCGTACTCCCCTCTTGTCCCAACTCACCAAATACATGTGAAATTAATGCACTATAGTTTCCAAGTAGCAAGGTGTCTGCATTTTCCCTCTGATGGTCTCTCCTTCACTCCTTTTGCTCTCAATCTCTTTATAGTCTTGATAGGTTTAAAGATAAGAAAGGAAATGCTCACATAGTGTAAAACTGTTTTATTAAAGGGGTTGTAAAGGAAAACATTTTTTTTCATAATAAGCATCCTTTACCTCCAGACATTCCTCTTCACTTCCTCATTGTTCGTTTTTGCTCAGAAGTTGCTTTATTTCTTCTCTGTTCACTTCCTGCTTGTCTGATTGTTACTCACCACAGTACAGGGAGGCTTTACTGCGGTGGTCAGTGACGTGCTCGCCCCCTCCTGGGAACTACATCTGTGCGGCAGGACGCTCTCTAGGTGTTAGAGATTTCAAGTAGGTGTGAATTACTGGGTGTGCCGCAATGCATACTGGGACATTTAGTTCTTACATGAACGAGCGCCGCAAACCAGGAAGTGAATGAGAGAACAGAAACTAGAACGCCGGAGGTGATATAGATGAAGGAATTTAATAGGTATTTACTTACTTTTAAACAGAATCATTACATTCTTCTGTCTACCTTGCAGACATTAATTTTAGCCCAAATCTTTTTTTACCTTTACAACTCCTTTAAATGTGGTTACAAACAAACAGATTGCACTCATTTGTTTGCAAAGTTATACAAGCATGGATCAGTATATCTTGTAGACACCAAGTCATCGCCCCTCGGGTCGTGTGTGACGTCACCAGTAAACCCCACCTTGTGCGTATTGCCCCTCCCTCTGGGCATCTTCAGAAGCTGGGGTCTCCGGTTATTGGGTGATATTTTATGTGTATGGGACACCACTCGCCGAGTCACATCGAGACTATATAGAGCAGTGGTTCTCAAACTGGGGGTTGGGACTCCCTCGGGGGTTCGAATGACGATTTGCCAGGGGTCACTGAATCCTGGGCTTTTCCTGAAGCCTGGACTTCTCTCCCAGCCTTTTCGCGGTAGCCCAGCTGGGCTGTCCCCGGAGACCGCGGCCGCCCACTCAGCCTCTTCGCAGCCACCCATTCAGTTTGCTGCATGACTGGGGGCCAGAGACTAGAGGTCAGATGACTGGTGAGGAATGTGAAGTCGGAGGGGCTGGAAGGGACCCTATCTCCTGATTTTACTGTTAGGGGTCCCCACAACTAGGGAAATTGTATTAAGGGGGTCACAGCACTAGTAAAGTTGAGAACCACCGATAGAGACTGGAGGCAATTGGAGACACAGGAGTGGAGGAAAGACCATCAGAGGAAAAAACAGACACCTCGCTACTTGGAAACTATAGTGCATTAATTTCACATGTATTTGGTGAGGTGGACACAAAAGGGGAGCACAGAGTGTGTTCACATATGCACAGGAGTGATTAAGCCCAGCACAAGAGACTGCACGTGAAGGAAGAGAAACAATTGCTAAAGACAGTAATTGATGGTTGGACTTTGAGGCAAGGCGGAAGTATATATAAAGAATATAGTTTTATTACAAAATAGAAAAATATACATCAATAATGAAAAATAAATAAAACCATATAAATAGATAGATAAATATGGACAAAATCCTTTGAAGGCCCTACGCATTTCACCGTTGGGCTTCCTCAGGACGAGACAAAAGGCATTTTTGACAATGTACAGGTATTATTTCAAAGTCTTAAGTTATATATAAATATATTACATTAGCACAATATTACATGTGCATGTGAAGTCACACTGGACAATAGTTTGAATGGACTGAATACATTTTTTTTTTTTACTGGATATTTTTTTTTAAAACAAGATTTATTTGCATAAAATAAGTTACTTATGTTATTGATAATCACTTACCAGCCTTGTATGTCCAATTGCTATAATAAAATCAAAAAATGGTTCAAGTCCTCCTTTCTGTGCTGGAGAATTTTCCTGAACCTAAAATAAAACAGATACATTATAAATTACTAAAAGATAAATAGATGTATTATTAGAAAAAAAGATGCTTGCTATGATCTTCTCTATAAAAGAAAACCTTTTCCCTCCCTTAAAATTAATTTTGCTTCGTTACCAAGGTCTTATATATCTAACCCAACCCCCTGACTTCTAAGCATGCATTGGTGATCAATAATGACACTTACAGCACAGGGTCAAGGCTATTAGTGGGGATTAGCCAAGTGGACAAGGTAGTCAGGCCTACAATAACAAAATACATTCCTCCATGCACCTCGTTTGTGTGGATGGAGAAATCTGTTTGGCAGAATGAAAAAAAAAAAAAAAAAAATTTTCTTAAAGAATGTCTTTCATAAATATTGAAAAACATAATTTGCTTTTAACATTCCATTTTGGAACAAAAGATTTTCCTGCTGCTCCTTCGAATGTTTTCATCACTGTGGTCGAAAACAAACATAGTTGACCTCAATTAGCGATTCGAAACTCAAATGAACATTCTTTAAGCAAAAAAAAAGTATAAAATAAATTCTACTAGTGTATAACCAGCTTAGGCTGGGTTCACACTACGATTTTCCCATCCGTCAGCCGCATACGATTTATATGAAAAAACGTATGAGGCTGAAACTGATTGAACCGTACGTAAACGTATGCGTTTATAAAACGTATACGGTTTCAAAAAGTGCGTACGGTTCCATCAGGTTTTGATTAAAAAAACGCATACGTTTTTGGAATTAGTGTCATTTAATAAAAAAAGATTTTCTTGTTTTGAAAATGCACATGCGCAGACGAAAAACGCATACGGTTTATACGTATGGAACCGCACATATGTGCGTTTTCCATTGACTTTAATGTTAAAAAAAAACGTATGCGTTTGCCATACGGTTTCAAAAACGGACTCAAAACCGTGGTCGAACACGGTTTTGTGTACTGTTAAAAAACGTTTTGCCAGCAAATCGTACACACCCGGATGCATCTGAGTGCATACGATTTGCAATGCATTGTCTATGTATGAGTTTTCTCGTACGGGCCCGTACGTTTTCAAAACTGAAATCGTATGCGGCTGACGAACGGGAAAATCGTAGTGTGAACCCAGCCTTAACAGTATGTGGCCATTTTCACAAAAAATGATAAATGCAAATGCAATCTCTCTCCTCATTGGACAGATTGAAAGCAGTAGGAGCCACTGGCTCTTGCTGTTAGGGTTTTCTCGATACTGATACTAGTATAGATACCGAGCATTTGCCTGAGTACTTGTACTCAGGCAAATGCTTCACCCGATACCTGGGCAGTCATGGTGATTCAGTGAGGTGGGGGAGTTCCGATCACCGCTGTATAGATTGTATATAGTCTCACAGCCGTTTCTCCCCACCCCCTGTGGCTTTCAGCTGCTTTAGTGAAATCAGCGGTGATCGGTGCTTGTAAATCTCCCACACACGATCACCGCTGACTGTCCCAGTATTCCCCTCCAGCCCCCCCCCCCCTTCTGCCCCTGTCCCCCTTTGTGCTGCTGTCCCCCTCCGTGTCCCCCCTGTGCTGCCTCTCCGTGTCCCCCTCTGTGCTGCCGTCCCCCTCCGTGTCCCCCTCTGTGCTGCTGTGTCCCCTCCGTGTCCCCCTCTGTGCTGCTGTCCCCCTCCGTGTCCCCCTCTGTGCTGCTGTCCCCCTCCGTGTCCCCCTCTGTGCTGCCATCTCCCCCTCTGTGCTGCCCTCCCTCCGTCTCCCCCTCTGCGCTGCCGTCTCCCTCCGTGCGCTGCCCTCTGTCTCCCCCTGCTGCTCCGCTCCCACTGCCGTCCCCTCCGTCTCCCCCTCTGCGCTGCCGTCTCCCTCCGTCTCCCCTCTGCGCTGCCGTCTCCCCCTCTCCCCTCCTGCTCCGTCCCCCTCTGCGCTGCCGTCCCCTCCGTCTCCCCCTCTCTGCGCCCCTCTCCGTCTCCCCCTCTGCGCTGTCTCCCTCCGTCCCCCTCTGCGCTGCCGTCCCCCTCTGCTGCCGCTGTGCTGCCGTCTCCCTCCGTCTCCCTCTGTGCTGCCGTCTCCCTCCGTCTCCCCCTCTGTGCTGCCGTCTCCCTCCGTCTCCTGCCGTCTCTGTGCTGCCGTCTCCCTCCGTCTCCCCCTCTGTGCTGCCGTCTCCCTCCGTCTCCCCCTCTGTGCTGCCGTCTCCCTCCGTCTCCCCCTCTGTGCTGCCGTCTCCCTCCGTCTCCCCCTCTGTGCTGCCGTCTCCCTCCGTGCTGCCGTCTCCCTCAGTGTTCCCCTCTGTGCTGCCGTCTCCCTCAGTGTCCCCCTCTGTGCTGCAGTCTCCCTCAGTGTCCCCCTATGTTCTGCCGTCTCCCTCAGTGTCCCCCTCTGTGCTGACGTCCCCCTCAGTGTCCCCCTCTGTGCTGCCGTCTCCCTCAGTGTCCCCCTCTGTGCTGCCGTCTCCCCCTCTGTGCTGCCTTCTCCCTCTGTCTCCCCCTCTGTGCTGCCGTCCCCCTCAGTGCTGCCGTCTCCCTCAGTGTCCCCCTCTGTGCTGCCGTCTCCCTCAGTGTCCCCCTTCAGTGCTGCCGTCTCCCTCAGTGTCCCCCTTCAGTGCTGCCGTCTCCCTCAGTGTCCCCCTTCAGTGCTGCCGTCTCCCTCAGTGTCCCCCTTCAGTGCTGCCGTCTCCCTCAGTGTCCCCCTCTGTGCTGCCGTCTCCCTCAGTGTCCCCCTCTGTGCTGCCGTCTCCCTCAGTGTCCCCCTCTGTGCTGCCTTCTCCCTCAGTGTCCCCCTCTGTGCTGCCTTCTCCCTCAGTCTCCCCCTCTGTGCTGCCGTCTCCCTCCGTCTCCCCCTCTGTGCCGCTGTCTTCTCTCCATTCATTTTTAGCGCAGCTGGGGCTGCTGAGAAAGGGACTGGGGAATGAGATTAAAAAAAAATTAATCGGTGATTGATATCAGCGAGTACTTGAAAAAAAAGTATCGGTACTTGTACTTGGTCTTAAAAAAGTGGTATCAGGACAACCCTACTTGCTGCTGTCAATCAAATTCTGTGACACAGGAGATGGGGGCAGGGCCGAGTCCTGCTGTCTGTGTCAATGGACGCAGCAGTGGGACTCGGGAGCGCCCCAGCACGGGTGCCCCCAGGGAAAGCGGCTTTCCGCAGGGGCACCCGATAAAGTGGAGGGGCCTGGAGCGCCCCCGGGGGACTCCAGAAGAGGAGGATCAGGGATCGAGGACCATTGCACAGAACAGGTAAATATAGGCATGTTTTGTTTATTTTATAAAAAAAATAAGGAAAATTTACAACCACTTTAACTTGTATGGTAAGCTGACTGCCTGACTACGTTCTTTTCTCCACCTACATGAAAGGATTGGATCCAATTACAAAGCTAAGAGAAGAAACCTACAGTGGTGATAATCTGGAAGATCAGATAGCCAAGGTGTGGCTACACTTGCAGTTACATGAACAGGTGTATGAAGCTTTTCCGCCACCGTGTTCTAGATCTACCGGTTTATCCTTACAAAAACAAAACTACAATGGAGAACACGCGGACAGCGCTGATAATGACTTCCAACTAAATAAACACAGACAGAATACGCTTGCGGCTACATTCACAAGGGAGATCAGCATATGAATTCCATTGGCAGATTCCTGCATCTGAAATGAGAGCTGCAGCATACAATGCAATGCCTGGCTGACGGGAGCCACAGCCAGGGCCCGATTTACGTCTCAGGAGTCTATGAATTCTGAAGAGCCCCCCAGTAAGACCAGCCTTTTTTTTTGTTTTATTATTATAGCAAAGGTCTAGGAAACATTACATTTCTGTAAAAAAAAAAAAACACACTAAAGTAAATGTCAGGGCAAACAATCGCAATAAACGACGCACCCGTTTTGGAAAATAAAAAAGACGAGGTTGCACCGAGTAAATAGATACCCAACATGTCAAACCTTAAATTTGTGTGTGCCGGGAAATGGCGACATACTTCAGAGCCCTATATTTTCAATAGGCGATGCTTCAAAAGCCCCGATAGGTCATCAGTAGTGTTGCGAAAGAGGTTTTGCACTAGAACTATTGCTCTCACTCTGGCGTGCACAGCTATAAGTAACACGTGTATAGCAATGTTTTCATGTGTAAGCGCCCGATGCCTGTGTTTACGTTTGTATGTGCGTATATGTGGGGGTCTCTTTTTTTTTTGGGGGGGGGGGGGGGGGTTGTGCTTGGGTGTAACTTTATTTTTTAGCAAAATAAAGATTTTTTCTTTGTGCAACTTTTTATTTTTTATCACATAGGTGACAAAAAATGGACATCACATTGCAATACATCCCCTCCAGGAGATACTAGCCGGGGAAAGTGACAGGGTGACCCGGAAGTGACGTCATATATGTTGCGCCTTCTGGGTCACCAACAAGAAGGGGAGAAGAGCAGACGGTGACCTCCCTCCCCTCCACCAACCATGTCTGTCCCGAGCTCGCAGATAGGCCAACAGAACCTGTAATCCATGGCAGGGGTGTTCTGGTGGGGGGTGTTGGGTCCTGGTGCCGGTACCGGAGGTGTAAGGAGGCAATCTAGTGGTAGAGTAGTCGCCCAAATGCTTCCTTCTGAAAAGGCAGAAGTCTCTTGCAGCGAAAGGGTTAAAAAAAAAATCATATTGAGGGGCGCCCCTCTAGGAAGGGCTCCTGTAGGCACATGCCTAATGTGCCTAGAGGGAAAATCCGGCCCTGGCCGCAGCTTTTCAAGACTGTTGGGACAGCCAGCTATTATCCACTCTGTGAGCACCTAGCCAAGTCCTCTGCAGGTAGACACTGGCTATGCTAGGCAGCCACATATAGCATGTCATTACATTGCATGGGATAAGCAGACAGCTGTCATTCCAGCCGCAGATTCTTGCCACTGGAACTCACAGGGTGTGCCAATAATCTGTGTGAATGTCGCCTTCAGCAGATTTCCAGGCAAACCGGTAAATGCACAAATTACATTTTGTTTTACCTGCCAAAGGATTTGTATGTCTGAGATTTACACAGCCCCATCACACAGCTCAGCCCTGTATGGCAGGGATGGAGACCTGATTTTCTCTATTGCGGTAACATTTTTTCCTTCCCCACCATATGACTAGACAGTGAAAAGAGAAGCAGTACATTGATGCCTTCGTCACTTTGTTCTCTCCTCACACCTGCATGCTTCACACACATGCAGGACAAACTATTGGCTTCTTGTGCTGCTTCCCCCAAACCAAGTCTGAGCTGTGCTGTACAGGGACTGCAGGAAGCTGATAATAGGCTAAAGTGATATTCTTCTTGGGTCCCCTGATGGCGCTTTTGGCATCCTCTACCCTTCGAGTGCCTCCCCTGCAAGCTGTTTGCTGGGGGTACTCTTGCAGGCTCAATCCCTAGCTCCATTGTTTGCGTCTATTGACACAGACAGAGGGGCTTTGCCCCCCCCCCCCCCCTACTGCCAGTCCCTTCATAGGATTTGATTAAGAACAGCAGGTGCTGCTATCAATCTTTCCATGTGAGGACTGAGAAAGAAGATATAATCACTGTGGAACCTGAGAGGTTAATCCTCTGCATTATTTAAAAAGGTTGTTAGATCCTGTCTTCTCTGATCCTCCCCTTCTTTTACCGTCCCCAATCCATCTGCTGATAGTACAGAGCGCATTGGGGGCATGCTCAGTTTGTTATGTATTGCTAGAGAGTTTTTTTGATTTTGTTTGGTAGGGTGCATGTGATCAGCACAAGGCTAATCAGCACTGTCCAGACAGAGAGTCAGGGGTCCTGCGGCCTCATAGGACAGTTAGAGGAGAATGAAAACTCCTCCTACAAGCTTATCCAAACACTGAGAGAAGTCACACGATTTCGCATTTCCATGTTCTGTGTACTGTGGGAGATCAGATATCGTGAACGCAGGGTCCTGAGTTTAGTAACATTTTAAGGTTGACAAAAATTTGAGGCTTTAACTGGTTGCCGACCAGCCGCCACAGTTTTACGGCAGCAGGTCAGCTCTGCTGGGCGAGAACACTTACATTTACGTCACCTCGCCCAGCAGCCAATAGGCGCGCGCGCCCCCTGCTCGTCCCTGACTCCCGTGCGCGTGCCCCAGCGAGTGTGATCGCCGCCGGGCACCCGCGATTGCTCGTTACAGAGCGAGGACCGGGAGCTGTGTGTGTAATGCCTAACCGTCTGTTCATACAATGTATTAACAGCGATCAGTCATTTCCCCTAGTGAGTCCACCCCCCCCCCCTACAGTTAAAACACACCCAGGGAACATACTTAACCCCTTCCTCGCCCCCTAGTGTTAACCCCTTCCCTGCCAGTGGCATTTTTATAGTAATCAATGCATTTGTATAGCACTAATCGCTATTAAAAATGCCAATGGTCCCAAAAATGGTGTCAAATGTGTCCGAAGTGTCCACCATAATGTCGCAGTACCGAAAAAAAAATATTAATAAAAATGCCATAAAACTATCCCCTATTTTGTAAACGCTATAACTTTTGCGCAAACCTAATCAAACGCTTATTGCAAAAAAAATATTTTTTTTTCAGATATTTTTGGGGGATATTTATTATAGTAAAAAGTAAAAAATATAAAAAAAAAAAATCAAAATTGTCGCTCTTTTTGTTTATAGTGCAAAAAATAAAAACCGCAGAGATGATCAAATACAACCAAAAGAAAGCTCTATTTGTGGGAAAAAAAGGACGCCAATTTTGTTTGGAAGCCACGTCGCACGACCGTGCAATTGTCAGTTAAAGCGACGCAGTGCCGAATCGCAAAAAGTGCTCTGGTCTTTGACCAGCAATATGGTCCGGGGGTTAAGTGGTTAAAGTGGTTGTAAACCCTCTGGGGTAAGTTACACCTACAGGTAAGCCTAGATTAAGGCTTACCTGTAGATGTTTGCAATATCCTATATGGTTTAGGAGATATTTTCCAAAAATAATACACTGACGTCTACGGCGCAATTCTGGGTTTACAACCACGTTAAATTCGGGAACTTACACGGCTTGCATTAAAAAAAAAAAAAAAAACATGTAATGATTTACAGAACTGCTAATATTTGTTGTTTTATATTTGCCCAGAGTTCAGCTTTAAAAATAGAAAGGGATGAGGTCTAGAGACTCCAGACGTGTTGTACCCTCACTCAGCAGGCATAGGTGTGAAAATGTGAGGGCAGAATTAGTGCCAATTCACACAGGGGCGACACGACTAGCCGCGTGACTCTGCAATGCGATCTGCACACGACTTCAGAGGCGACTTACAAAATTACGTCTGTATTGAAGTCAATGCAAGTCGCCCTGAAGTCGTCCCAAAGTCATACAGGATTCTTTTTCTAAAGTCGGAGCGACTTAAATCCATTCCTATTAGAACGGTTCCGTAGTACAGAACGGAGCGCGACTTGTCAGGTGGTGACGTTGCCTGCCAAGTCGCCCCTGTGTGAACCGGCACCAAGAAGCTTCTGTTTACACCGACATTACTACAATAAACAAATCTACTGTGTCAACAACAGTGAGAACATCTCAGGACACTACAAAAGTGCTCTGTCTTCTGGAACTGCATCAAACCAATAAAAAAAAATCCTATATTATATATATTACAGCCCTAAAATTTTCCACTCGCCTACTCGCATTTTGCGAGTGGAAAATTAGGTCTTGCAAGCTAGGCTGCCTGCCTGGGAGAGGGGGGGGGGGGGGGGGAGCACCGCCGATGGGAGTTAATCGGGAGCATGGAGGAACCGTGCTATCCCACAGCTCTCCTCTTCCTCCATGCTCCCGATCAACCCCACCGGCGGGGCTCTCCCATAGCAGGCAGCCCAGCTCGCAAGACCTCATTTTCCAGCAGAGCGGAGACAATCATATTGTAAGTTCCTCCAGCCATGCATGCATTCATCGGCCGAGGCGAGGTTTTCAACAGGCACAGTGTGGCTGCAATGGTGGGTGCACAGTGTGGCTGCAATGGTGGGTGCACAGTGTGGCTGCAATGGTGGGTGCACAGTGTGGCTGCAATGGTGGGTGCACAGTGTGGCTGCAATGGTGGGTGCACAGTGTGGCTGCAATGGTGGGTGCACAGTGTGGCTGCAATGGTGGGTGCACAGTGTGGCTGCAATGGTGGGTGCACAGTGTGGCTGCAATGGTGGGTGCACAGTGTGGCTGCAATGGTGGGTGCACAGTGTGGCTGCAATGGTGGGTGCACAGTGTGGCTGCAATGGTGGGTGCACAGTGTGGCTGCAATGATAAAGTTGTTGTTATTATTTATTTTTGTAACTTATTTTTGCATAACAAGTGGCATTTTTCACGAGATCATTTATGAGGGCGTGTCTAGGGGCAGAATTAGGGGCGGGGGAAGGGTAGGGATTGAGTGGGGCACTGGTGGCGAGTAACCTTTGAGGCCTAACTAGTAGTTCATGACTTGAAATTTTGAGCTGTGCGCGTGTGCACACACACACACACAGGGTCAGTTCACACCATAGAGACGTTTCAGATGCTTATCTGCAGGCACGTTTTTGACGCACTGGACTGCATGTGGTGTGAACTGGCCCCCACACACTATATTACCAAAAGTATTGGGATGCCGGCCTTTACAAAGAAGTGCTTCTGAAGCGCTTTTCAGGTGCTTCCGAAGCACTGCCCATTGCAATGGGCAAGGTTGTTTTGGGAGTGCTGTATGCACCGCTCCTGAATCCATTGCAATGGCTGGGAGGCAGTTTTCAGGCGTTTTACAGGCACTATTTCTAGCGCTAAAACGCCTGAAAACTGCCTCAGTGTGAAAGAAGTCTAATGGCATTCTACTCTTAGTCCGTAGGGTTCAATATTGAGTTTGCCCATCCTTTGCAGGTATAACAGCTTCAACTCTTCTGGGAAGACTGTCCACAAGGTCAGGCACTGATGTTGGATGAGAAGGCCTGGCTAGCAGTCGCCACTCCAATTCATCCCAAAGGTGTTCCATCGGGTTGAGGTCAGGGCTCCGTCATGTTGGAACAGGAAGAGGCCATCCCCAAACGGTTCCCACAGTGTAGGGAGCATGAAATTGTACAAAATGTCTTGGTATACTGACGCCTTAAGAGTTCCATTCACTGGAACTAAAAGGCCAAGCCCAACCCCTAAAAAACAACCCCATACCATAATCCCCCCTCCACCAAATGATTTGGACCCGTGCACAAAGCAAGGTCCATAAAAACATGGATGAGCGAGTATGGGGAGACAGTCTGCATAGGACTGTCACTCAGTCCTTGTCTGGATCGCCATTTAGTGACACCTGGTATATCATATTTACTCGTTTTAAGTAGGGTTGTCCCGATGCCTCTTTTTTAGGACCGAGTACAAGTACCGATACTTTTTTTTATGTACTCGCCGATTCCGAATACCGATACTGCAGCAATGCGCCCCAAATGCAGCCTTGTGTCCCCCCCATATGCAGCCATGTCTCCCCCCAAATGCAGCCATAACTCCCCTCTCATATGCAGTCATGTCTCCCCCCCATATGAAGCCATGTCTCCCCCTCATATGCAGTCATGACTCCCCCTCATATGCAGCCATGTCTCCCCCCCAAATGCAGCCATAACTCCCCCCTCATGCAGTCATGTCTCCCCCCCATATGAAGCCATGGCAGTCAGACTCCCCCCCCATATGCAGCCATGTCTCCCCCCCATATGCAGCCATGTCTCCCCCCCATATGCAGCCATGTCTCCCCCCCATATGCAGCCATGTCTTGCAGCCATAACTCCCCCCCATATGAAGCCATGTCTCCCCCTCATATGCAGCATGACTCCCCCCATATGCAGCCATGTCTCCCCCCCATATGCAGCCATGTCTCCCCCCCAAATGCAGCCATAACTCCCCCCCATATGAAGCCATGTCTCCCCCTCATATGCAGCCATGACTCCCCCCATATGCAGCCATGTCTCCCCCCCATATGCAGCCATGTCTCCCCCCCATATGCAGCCATGTCTCCCCCCCATATGCAGCCATGTCTCCCCCCCAAATGCAGCCATAACTCCCCCCCATATGAAGCCATGTCTCCCCCTCATATGCAGCCATGACTCCCCCCATATGCAGCCATGTCTCCCCCCCAAATGCAGCCATGTCTCCCCCCATATGAAGCCATCATATGCAGTTATGTCTCCCTTGCCGTCTAGTTGTTCGGCGCTCAGCAGAACATAACAGCTTTCATTTGAATAGCTGCTGTTCCCTGCCGCGCGTCGTCATGGCCCCTCCCCCTTGTCCGGGCACTTTGATAGACAGATCACCTGTGGGAAAAGCGCCCGACAAGGGGGAGGGGCCATGACGACGCGCGGCAGGGAACAGCAGCTATTCCAATGAGCTGTTATGTTCCCTGGCTTAAGCGCCGAACATAGACGGCGGCGGCAGCGGCAGCAGAAGCAGCTCTCCTGATTTTATACATACCTGGGGACTGCTCTGCTCTCCGCTTTCTTCTTCGCTTCCTCTCCGCCTCCTCTCCGCCTCAGTCCGCCTTCCTCGCTGCCCCCTCAGTCTCCTCTGCGATCGGTTCCCGCCCCCTTTCCGCCCACTCTCTGCCCTCTCTCCGCCCCCATTCCGCCCCCACTGTATCCGATTAGGCATCGGGGGTATTTGCGGGAGTACAAGTACTCCCGCAAATATATCGGACCCGATACCGATACTAGTATCGGTATCGGGACAACCCTAGTTTTAAGGATTAGACAAATGATGGGTTTTCACAGCCAAGCACACCATTCTGCCTGCATCCCGAGCTAAAGGCAGACGGATTCCAGGAAGTAAATATTTATTATAGAAAAAAGTAAAAAATATTGTATTTTTTTCAAAATTGGCGCTTTTTTTTGTTTATAGCGCAAAAAAACACAAAAAAAACGCAGAGGTGATCAAATACCACCAAAAGAAAGCTCTATTTGTGGGGGAAAAAGGACAACAATTTTATTTGGGAGCCACGTCGCACAACCACGCAATTGTCAGTTAAAGCGACGCAGTGCCAAATCGTAAAGAGTGGCCTGGTCTTTGACCACCAAAATGGTTCGGGGCTGAAGCGGCTAATCTCAAAATACAGCTGTTCTGTGAAGCCCTCAGAGGTTTGTTAGAGAACCTTAGTGAACAAACAGTATCATGAAGTCCAACACACCAGACAGGTCAGGGATAAAGTTGTGGAGACATTTAAAGCAGGGTTAGGTTATAAAAACAATTCCCAAGCTTTGAACATCTCACAGAGCACTGTTCAATCCATCATCCAAAAATGGAAAGAGTATGGCACAACTGCAATGCTACCAAGACATGGCCGTCCACCTAAACTGACAGGCCAGGCAAGGAGAGCATTCATCAGAGAAGCAGCCAAGAAGTAACTCTGGAGGAGCTGCAGAGATCCACAGCTCAGGTGGGAGAATCTGTCCACAGGACAACTATTAGTCGTGCACTCTACAAACCTGGCCTTTATGGAAGAGTGGCAAGAAGAAAGCCATTGTTGAAAGAAAGCCATAAGAAGTCCTGTTTGCAGTTTGCGAGAAGCCATGTGGGGGACAGTGCAAACATGCGGAAGAAAGTTCTCTGGTCAGATGAGACCAAAATTGAACTTTTTGCCCTAAAATTAAAACGCTATGTGTGTTGGAAAACTAACACTACACATCACCCTGAACACGCCATACCCACCGTGAGACATGGTGGTGGCAGCATCATGTTGTGGGGATACTTTTCTTCAGCAGAGACAGGGAGGCTGGACAGAGTTGATGGGAAGATGGATGGAGCCAAATACAGGGCAATCTTAGGAGAAAACCTGTTAAATTCTGTAAAAGACTTGTGACTCAGGGGGAGGTTCACCTTCCAGCAGGACAACTACCCTAACATACAGCCAGAGCTACAATGGAATGGTTTAGATCAAAGCATATTCATGTGTTAGAATGGTCCAGTCAAAGTCCAGACCTAAATCCAATTGAGAATCTGTGGAAAGACTTGAAAATTGCTGTTCCCAGACGCTCTTCATCCAATCTGACAGAGCTTGAGCTATTTTGCAAAGAAGAGTGGGCAAAAATGTCACTCTCTAGATGTGCAAAGCTGGTAGAGACATCCCGCTATTAATAATTTTCCTTCCACTTCACAATTATGTGCCACTTTGTGTTGGTCCATCACATAAATTCCCAATAAAATAAAAGTTTTTTTGGTTGCAACATGACAAAATGTGGAAGATTTTGAAGGGTGTGAATACTTTTTCAAGGCACTGTAGTTGAACATAAAATGCGCTATTTATCTCTCAAAAAGTGTTTCCCAAAGCTAAATCTTTCATCTAATTTCTAAACTGTTGCATTTGTAAGTTTCAAAAGCTAGTATAAAGAAATAGTAAGTAGTGGAAAAAAAAAAAAGCAAAATAATAAAAAAAAAGCAAAATAATAAAAAAAAAAGCCTTGTGGGTTTAGCCAATATATTTTCCATTTGACTCTCCTTTAGGAGGGGAGAGGCAGTATACCGACATACTATCGCAGATAGGTGTCCCTCGTTCCCAACTCAAACATTTGGGCGGTATCGCCATTGTGTCCACTTCATAGTTTCCTGTGTGTGATGCATATGGCGCACTTTGCCAGGAATCTAGCACAGCTCATCTAATAAAAACAGACGAGAAAGACCAATGCCAGTCCCAGGAATCTTCTATTCAATGTGATTGTGGGCACACCGGCCCTGTGAAAGGAGTACTGCTTCCCTCTGTGAGCAAATGATTAAATGATCTGCAAACCAACTGATCTGTTCATCCATGTCAGATGCATGATGCAATGTTTGGTTGGTAGGGTAATAATAATTATGTGTCATTTACTAAAAATAACACAAAACTCAACGCAAAGAGAACACAAGTAGCCATTTTGATAGGATGCACCAGACAGGAAATGTTCCTGATGATATAAACACAAACTAGGGTTGTCCCGATAACGATACAAGTATCGGGACTGATACCGAGCATTTGCGCGAGTAATTGTACTCACGCAAATGGTGCTGATGCCTTTGCCGATACCTGGGATGGGAGAAGTCAGCGGGCAGAGTTGGCAAGCGGGAGGGGCAGAGCGGAGAGTCCTCAGGCGGGTAAGCTTGCAGCAGCATCATGATCCATCGGCGACTGGAGTCGTCACATTCGGTAAAGGAAGTGACGCTACATTGTCAGTGCTTGAAAATCTGCGACGCCCATCTTGGTACACCCTGCACTCGGCCTCAATAAAGCAGCAGCGGACATCTTGTTATACCCAGCCAATGTAGTTCAGGCTGGGTGTAACAAGATGTCCGCTACTGCTTTATTGTGTGCAGGGTGTACCAAGATGGGCGTCGCAGAGGCAGCATAGAAAAATAAATCCTCTCGTGCCTATAAGTGCCCGCCATCTGTCAGTGCCCGCCATCTGTCAGTGCCCGCCATCTGTCAGTGCTCAATAGTGCTGCTTAATCAGTGTCACCTATTAGTGCCATCTATCAGTGCCAGCCACCTGTCAGTACCATCTATCACTGCCATCTATCAGTGCCAGACACCTGTTAGTGCCAGCCATCAGTGCCAGACACCTGTCAGTGCCATCTATCAGTGCCAGACACCTGTCAGTGCCATCTATCAGTGCCAGACACCTGTCAGTGCCATCTATCAGTGCCAGACACCTGTCAGTGCCATCTATCAGTGCCAGACACCTGTCAGTGCCATCTATCAGTGCCAGACACCTGTCAGTGCCATCTATCAGTGCCAGACACCTGTCAGTGCCATCTATCAGTGCCAGACACCTGTCAGTGCCATCTATCAGTGCCAGACACCTGTCAGTGCCATCTATCAGTGCCAGACACCTGTCAGTGCCATCTATCAGTGCCAGCCACCTGTCAGTGCCATCTATCAGTGCCAGCCACCTGTCAGTGCCATCTATCAGTGCCAGCCACCTGTCAGTGCCATCTATCAGTGCCAGCCACCTGTCAGTGCCATCTATCAGTGCCAGCCACCTGTCAGTGCCATCTATCAGTGCCATCTATCAGTGCCAGACACCTGTCAGTGCCATCTATCAGTGCCAGCCACCTGTTAGTGCCAGCCATCAGTGCTCACCACCTGTCAGTACCATCTATCACTGCCATCTATCAGTGCCAGACACCTGTCAGTGCCATCTATCAGTGCCAGCCACCTGTTAGTGCCAGCCATCAGTGCCATCTCAGTGCCAGACACTGTCAGTGCCATCTATCAGTGCCAGCCACCATCATCAGTGCTCACCACCTGTCAGTACCATCTATCAGTGCCAGACACCTGTCAGTGCCATCTATCAGTGCCAGCCATCAGTGCTTACCACCTGTCAGTACTCATCAGTGCTGCATATCAGTGCTCACCAGATCTGCTTAATCAGTGCCACCCAATCTGTATTGTGCTTTAAAACTGTCACCTGACATAAAAAAAAAAAATATATATATATATATATATATATATATATATATATATATATATATATATATATATATATATATATATATATATATATATATATATATATATATATATATATATATAAGACCGAGGACAATACCGATATATATATATATCGGTACTTGTCCTCGGTCTTAAAAAAAAAATCGGGACAACCCCAACATAAACAATATATACTAGCCTTTCACAAACTTTTAAACATGGAGGACACCCTTACACTGATGGTATTATGTTGATGGCTAGTTGACATGGGCCCACTTATACTGGTGGTCACTGGAAAAATGCTTGCTTACTGTAAGTTACGGTAGACATCCAAGCTAGAACTAAGGTTAAAACTGCTTCCAACACCTATGCTAACTACCATGTAGAAGAAAGATGCATATTACAGTGGAACCTTGAATTACGAGCATAATCCGTTCCAGGAGAATGTTTGTAATCCAAAGCACTCACAAATTAAAGCCAGTTTCCTCTTAGAAGTCAATGGGAACGAAGATAAATTTGTTCCAAATTGACTTCTATGGCATGCAATACCGCATGTGGCCAGAGGTGGGGGAAGAGACTGGGAAATACTCAGAGATCACTCAGCTGCACTCGGGTACCCTTGGAAACAGAGTATTTCCGCGTGTTTCTGAGAATTTCCGAATGGCTCCAAATGTCACCAGCGCCCCCGCACCTCTGGCCAAATGCGGTGCTGCACACCGCAGAGGCTTGAATCCTGCTCGTCTTGGAAGGCTACACTCGCAAACCGAGTCATGATTTTTTTTTAAATAATTGCTTGTATTGCAAAGCGCTCGTTAACCGCGTTACTCGCAATCCGAGATTACATCATCTCAGGGTGTTCCAGTCTAGTCATGTGATCGGCTCCCATCAGTAGCTTCAGCGGAGAGGAGGGAAATCCAACAATGGATGCCCCACAGTAAGCCTATGGATGACGTCACCGCCTAGGCATTCCATCCATTGTCAATGCTCTCTCCTCTCCCCTGAAGCCGGCCGCTGGGGAGAACACGTTACCGGACCAGAATGCTCTGAGAATAGGCAAGTATATGCATCTTCCTTTTAGAGCAGGCATCACTAAATGGAGGATTGCGGCCCAGTGTCCGGACCGCCACAGCTTCGCCATTTAGCTGCCTGTGTGTCCTTTCTTCAGCCTGCCGCTGCTATCATTTTCGCAGCAGGGCAGAGGACGGGAGGTGTGATTGGTTTGGATGAAGGGTGGGAACTGTCCTGCTTTCAAGTTAAAAAAGCGGCCATTTGATTGCTATGACACAGAGCTGTCCTAGCAACCAATCACCGACTTGTTAACAGGAAGTTGGGAAGCTTCCGCCATTCAAGGCCGACTGCACCTCCCGCCCTCTGAACGGTAGACTAAAGTGGATGTAAACCCGATTCATGAAATTTGAGCTGGGCACATATATCTGCAGTGTTTTCTTATCTCTCTTCAAAGCACTACATCCCGGAGCTGACTCCCCCTCCATTCTTCTGCTATCAGCATAATAACTTCTGAGACGTTCTGAGAGACGGGAGCCTAAAAGTGTGCGTCAGGGAGGGAGCTAGAAATAGATTCGTACAAAGCTGAACTATTCACAGGCATGTTCTGCATGTGTGGGGAGGGGGTGTGTGCCTTTCATGTTGCATGTTAAACAGCCTAAATATGGATGTAACATGTTCAAAAAGGTGAACCTATCCTTTAACTATGCCTATACACTTTAACCATTTCATCCCCGGAAGGATTTACCCCCTTAATCACCAGGCCATTTTTTTGCGGCACGGAACTGCATCACTTTAACTGACAATTGCACGGTCGTCCAAAGCTGTACCAAAACAAAATTGTGCTTTTTTTCCCCACAAATAGAGCTTTCTTTTGGTGGTATTTGATCAGCTCTGCGTTTTTTTATTTTTTGCACTATAAACAAAAAAAGAGCGACAATTTAACCACTCGCCGACTGCCGCACACCGATATACGTCAGCAGAACTGCATGGGCATACCTGTACGTCCCTTTAAAAATGCCGCCCAGCGGCCGCACACCTCGTGAGTGCGCCCGCGGGTCCCGGGAAATCGATGTTCCCGGGCGGCCCGTGATTGTGGTCGGCAAAAGCAGAACAGGGGGATGCCTTTGTAAACAAGGCATTTCCCTGTTCTGTCTAGTGACATGTCACTGATCGAATGTTCCCTGTGATCAGGAACAGTGATCACTGACGTGTCACTGGTAGCTTCTCCCCCTTACAGCTAGAATCTCTCTCTAGGACACACTTAACCCCTTCAGCGCCCCCTAGTGGTTAACCCCTTCACTGCCAGTGTCATTTTTATAGTAATAAGTGCATTTTTTATAGCACTGATCGCTGTATAAATGACAATGGGCCCAAAAATGTGTCAAAAGTGTCCGCCATAAAGTCACAGTCACGATAAAAATTGCAGATCACCGCCATTACTAGTATAAAAAAAAAAAAAATGCCATAAAACTACTCCCTATTTTGTAGACGCTATAACTTTTGTGCAAACCAATCAATATACGCTTATTGTGATTTTTTTTTTTTACCAAAAATATGTAGAAGGATATAAATTAGCCTAAACTGAGATCTTTATTATAACAAAAAGTACAAAATATTGCTTTTTTTTCAAAATTGTCTCTCTATTTTTGTTTATAGCGAAAAAAATAAAAACCACGAGGTGATCAAATACCACTAAAAGAAAGGTCTATTTGTGGGGAAAAAAAGCACAATTTTGTTTTGGTACAAAAGCAGCCTGACATACGCTGGAGGGGCGAATTTACATTGTCGGCTATGGAGATGGTTCACATCTCCACGCCGAACGCCCAAACACCCGTACGCCTGAAGCTCAAACAAGTCCCGGACCCTTTTTTCAGGCGTATCGGGCGTTCGGCAATAGCCGACAATGTAAACCTCACCGCTCCAGCAAAAAGAAAAGGGCGTTTTGTCGCCACAAATTGCGGGGACAAAACGCCTTTTTCATGTCGCCCAAATACGCTGCTGCCGCAGACGCCTAGGTCTGACTGCAGCCTACTTGTCAGTTAAAGCGACGCAGTGCCAAATCGCAAAAAGTGGCCCGGTCATTTGGCAGTTAAATGGTCTGGAGCTGAAGTGGTTAAAAAAAAAATAAGATTTTTTTTTATTATTTTTTTTTTACTTTCTGCTACAATACATATCCCAAAAAAAATGATTTATTCATTAGTTCAGGCCAATATGTATTTTTCTGCACATTTTCTGGTAAAAAAAAATCCCAATAAGCATAAAGCTACAGCGTTTACAAAATAGGGGATAGATTTAGGGACTTTTACTAAGTGACAAAAAATGCACTGATCAATGTATAAATGACACTGGTAGGGAAGGAGTTAACACGAGGGGCGATCAAAGGGTTAACTGTGCTCCCTCAGTGTGTGTTCTGTGTGGGGGATGGGCTCACTGGGACAACACAGAGATCGCTGTTCCTGACGGGCCTGTTGCTACAAGGCAGGCAAACCAAGCAATTGCTTGGGGCCCCGAGCTAGCCTGGGGCCCCAAGCAGGGCCCTTGCTTGCCGCCTGAGTGCTCTATAGAGAGCCTGCAGCACTGCTGCCTCGAGTTGTCACTTCCCCTTCTCTGTAGCGTGGCCAAGCTCCTTTTTCTTCCTCCTGTCAGGCCGGACTGACAGGAAGTGCTCGCTTTCTGTCAGTCCAGCAAGCAACAGGAAACAATCTCCTGCCGCGCAGTACGGACCCCCTTGGGAGTAAAAGAAACATGGGGGGGGGGGGGCGGGGGAGTAAAAAGAACATGGGGTGGGAGTAAAAAAAAACATGGGGGAGTAAAAGGAACGTGCGGGGGTTTGGGGGGCCTCCATGTCCATTTTGCTTGGGGCCCCCAAATTTCTTCAAACGGCCCTGGTTCCTGATCACTAGGAACAGCCGATCTCAGCATTGTCTACAGTCAGAAAGGGGATCTGCTTTGTTTACAGATCCCCGTTTTGCCTCTCTGTGGAGCGATCGCGGGTGGCCGGCAGACAGAGTCCTCCGGACCCGCAACGCTCGCCCCTACAGCATCTCATGCACGAAATGACAAACAGGTACGCCGTTTCAAGCAGCCGGGCTGCCCTGCAGCAGTATATGTGCGGTGGGCGGTCCGGAAGTGGTTAATGTAAAAAAACATTCTAATAGGCATTATAGTTGAACTCCAGACAACTAATTACATAGTAGAAATATAACATCCATATCTTAGCAACACACATATTCCATATACGTTGGCAATATTCATAAGTCAGATCTGCATATTCATTCTGTATTTTTAGCAACACCAGAAAGAGTTAATAGATGATCCTTCGCTGTGCCCAACCTTGCACACACTCATTTACTAGGGAGGAGACGCTAGCTGTCTGTTGAGACTTGAGCGCCACGCCAGCAAAAGTACGAGAGGCCCGCCCAGCGCTGATCCCTGAGCCCGACACCCTGCATGATCCCATGTCAGGGACCTCAGAAAGACAATTCATAGGAAGCGTTAGCGTTTCACTAAGGATTTCTGCCAGGAGGTTTAAGGCCTCATATGGCATCAATCCAAAGTGCAGGTAAATCAGACAAGGATTCCACAAACGATTTGCAAACTGCAATATATGTATATATATATATATATATATATATATATATATATATATATAAACACACACATACTGGTCTAACCTCTGTGTGTACCTGATGTGGCCAATAAGTAGCATTCAAAATGAACATTCAGCCCCGTTCTGTACATAAGGCTTCATGCACACTGGGGCTTTAGTAAATGCCTTTCTCCTAGTATGAAAAAAGCAGTTTCAAAATTGCGCCTAAGCCGCGCTTTTACAAATGTGTTTAGTTTCGTTAAGCGTCTGGGCGTTTGTTTATTTCATTGGCTAGAACATTCATTTGTTCTGGCCACTGAAACGAAAACACGTGCAAGGGCTGAATGCGCTGGAGCGTGTTTTCATTTCAATAACTGAAAATAATATTCTGGCCAATGAAATTAACAGAACTCCCAAGCTTTTGCCGCTCCTAGGGGCATTTAGAAAAAACGCCCAAGCGCTTCACGCGCCTAGGCACATTGAGCGTTCTTCTCCTGAATGCGATTTTGGTGCATTCAAATTTATGCCTCTATGTGCATAGATGTAGATTTACGAAAAGGTAAATCCCCTTTGCACTGGAAGTAAATTTGGAAGGGCAGTCGTTGTAGATCTGAAGGGAAGATATGGGGGGGGGGGGGATCTGAAACGAGGGTTGGGGGGAAAGATCTGAAACGAGGGTTGGGGGGAAAGATCTGAAACGAGGGTTGGGGGGAAAGATCTGAAACGGTGTTGGGGGGAAAGATCTGAAACGAGGGTTGGGGGGAAAGATCAGAAACGAGGGTTGGGGGAAAGATCTGAAACGAGGGTTGGGGGGGAAAGATCTGAAACGAGGGTTGGGGGGGAAAGATCTGAAACGAGGGTTGGGGGGGAAAGATCTGAAACGAGGGTTGGGGGGGGAAAGATCTGAAACGAGGGTTGGGGGGGAAAGATCTGAAACGAGGGTTGGGGGGGAAAGATCTGAAACGAGGGTTGGGGGGGAAAGATCTGAAACGAGGGTTGGGGGGAAAGATCTGAAACGAGGGTTGGGGGGAAAGATCTGAAACGAGGGTTGGGGGGAAAGATCTGAAACGAGGGTGGGGGGGGAAAGATCTGAAAATGAGGGTGGGGGGAAAGATCTGAAAATGAGGGTGGGGGGAAAGATCTGAAAATGAGGGTGGGGGGAAAGATCTGAAAATGAGGGTGGGGGGAAAGATCTGAAAATGAGGGTGGGGGGAAAGATCTGAAAATGAGGGTGGGGGGAAAGATCTGAAAATGAGGGTGGGGGGAAAGATCTGAAAATGAGGGTGGGGGGAAAGATCTGAAAATGAGGGTGGGGAAAGATCTGAAAAAGATCTGAAAATGAAATAAGGGTGGGGGGAAAGATCTGAAAATGAGGGTGGGGGAAAGATCTGATCTGAAATGAAATAAGGGTGGGGGGAAAGATCTGAAAATGAGGGTGGGGGGAGCTCTGAAATAAGGGTGGGGGGAGCTCTGAAATAAGGGTGGGGGGAAAGCTCTGAAATAAGGGTGGGGGGAAAGATCTGAAATAAGGGTGGGGGGAAAGATCTGAAATAAGGGTGGGGGGAAAGATCTGAAATAAGGGTGGGGGGAAAGATCTGAAATAAGGGTGGGGGGAAAGATCTGAAATAAGGGTGGGGGGAAAGATCTGAATAAGGGTGGGGGGAAAGATCTGAAATAAGGGTGGGGGGGCTCTGAAATGAGGGTGGGGGAGCTCTGAAATGAGGGTGGGGGAGCTCTGCTGATTTTATCATCCAATCATGTGCAAGCTAAAATGCTGTTTTTCCTCTTGCATGTCCCCCTTAGATCTACAGTGACTGCACTTCCAAGTGGATTTACACTTCGTAAATAACCCCCATAGGCTAACATACAGGGGTATTTAGGAGCAAAAAAAAATAAAAAATGGTCGACTGCCTGGAAACCGATGGTTGGAAAGCTGCAGTGTGTATGAGGCCTGAGACTGCTGGACAGTGCATAAGCTCCTCTTTCTGACCTGTACAGAATAAACCATCACATGGAGTCGCACATTTTGCTGATCTCTTCATTATAGAGAGCTTTGTGCAATCATGCAGAAGTAACGCAAAAGAATGGAAATGAACATCATGAATAGAAAACACACACAGATGAAACGCATGACTCTCCTGTATTATACTAAATAGAAAAAGGAATATAGGCCTCATGACACGCTCAGCTCTTCTGAACGCCTGTCTCCTGGCAGGAGAAAGCTGCCTTTTTCAGGCACACCAAGTGTTTGGGCGTTCATTCATTTTATTGACCAGAACATTACGTTATTCAGGCCATTGAAATGAGTGAACAATCAAGTGCTAAAGACACCTAGCGTTGCACAAAGCAAGGTCCATAGAGACATGGATGAGCGAATTTGGGGTGCAGGAACGAGACTGGCCTGCACAGAGTCCTGACCTCAACCTGATACAACACCTTTGGCATTAAATAGGAGGAGTAGAGAATGCTAACCAGACCTTCTCGTCCACATCAGTACCTGACCTCACAATTGCACTTCTGGAAGAATGGTCAAACATTCCCATAGAGACTCCTAAACCTTGTGGAAAGCCATCCGCTAATGATGCAAAAAAATTAACAATTCGACGATCAACACGAATTTCATTTGTTTGCTTAACAAAACTACTGACTCGGTGGTATAAATGCCCCCAGAGATTTTCCTCATCACCCTCAACTGCTGGCACGGTGGTGCAATAGAAGGTACATTGCTACATTCATGGTGGAGCTGCAATCTGGCCACTTTGGGACTCCAGTTTTTCTACATTTATTACCAAGTTACAAATATGCATTGGCCAAAATCCACACAAATGGCGTTAATTTCCCTTCTTGCTCCCATATCGTGAAGACCCTGTTCCACTTCTATCTCTCAGCAATTCGTACCACTACACCCAGACACCGGGGATCCACGTCTACACCCAGACACCGGGGATCCACGTCTACACCCAGACACCGGGGATCCACGTCTACACCCAGACACCGGGGATCCACGTCTACACCCAGACACCGGGGATCCACGTCTACACCCAGACACCGGGGATCCACGTCTACACCCAGACACCGGGGATCCACGTCTACACCCAGACACCGGGGATCCACGTCTACACCCAGACACCGGGGATCCACGTCTACACCCAGACACCGGGGATCCACGTCTACACCCAGACACCGGGGATCCACTTCTACACCCAGACACCGGGGATCCACTTCTACACCCAGACACCGGGGATCCACTTCTACACCCAGACACCGGGGATCCACTTCTACACCCAGACACCGGGGATCCACGTCTACACCCAGACACCGGGGATCCACGTCTACACCCAGACACCGGGGATCCTCCTTAACACCACATCAAGAACTAGGTTCAGGTCCACCCCCCCCCCCCCCAAGTGTGCTGTTTTGCCCCCCCTGTCCAGGTACTCCTATGGTCCAGCCTGTCCCCCATGATCACTCTGGTACGGGTGGCCTGTGTGTGTGAGAGGGGCGGTGCAGAGCGTACAGCGGCTATTGGAGAAGCTCTTGGCGGGGGATACTGAGGAGCGGCTGGGTGTCAGGAACAGTATCTGGTGCTGGGAAGAGCTCCAATGGATTATCGTGAAGGCTATGGAGAGGTGAGCAAAATCAACTGATCTACACTGTTCATGTAAGGGGGGTATGAGTAGTGCAGGAATCAGGTAGGTCAGTATAGGAATCCGGTAGGTCCGTGAAGGAATCAGGTAGGTCAGTGTAGTGGTCAGTGTAGGAATCAGGTAGCTCAGTGTAGTGGTCAGTGTAGGAATCAGGTAGGTCAGTGTAGGAATCAGGTAGCTCAGTGTAGTGGTCAGTGTAGGAATCAGGTAAGTCAGTGTAGTGGTCAGTTTGGGAATCAGGTAGGTCAGTGCAGTGGTCAGTTTAGGAATCAGGTAGGTCAGTGTAGGAATCAGGTAGGTCAGTGTAGGAATCAGGTAGGTCAGTGTAGGAATCAGGTAGGTCAGTGTAGGAATCAGGTAGGTCAGTGTAGGAATCAGGTAGGTCAGTGTAGGAATCAGGTAGGTCAGTGGAGTGGTCAGTGTAGGAATCAGGTAGGTCAGTGGAATGGTCAGTGTAGGAATCAGGTAGGTCAGTGGAGTGGTCAGTGTAGGAATCAGGTAGGTCAGTGGAGTGGTCAGTGTAGGAATCAGGTAGGTCAGTGGAGTGGTCAGTGTAGGAATCAGGTAGGTCAGTGAAGTGGTCAGTGTAGGAATCAGGTAGGTCAGTGTAGGAATCAGGTAGGTTAGTGGAGTGGTCAGTGTAGGAATCAGGTAGGTCAGTGTAGTGGTCAGTGTAGGAATCAGGTAGGTCAGTGCTACTGTACTAGTGGAAGGGACTCGGGGAGTGCTAAAAGTCTGGCGGGGGGGGGTGCAAATTTCTTGCCTTGTCCCGGGTGCCGACAACCCACACTACACCACTGACTTCATATATAATTTGAGGAAAATATGCGTATAAAATATATAAATATTTTTTATTGGCAGATGGTAAACTATGTCCCCGGATTTCATTTTAAAAAGCTGGTCACCTTATCCTAGAGCCAACCTTCTAAAAAAAGTGCAGACTCCATGGTGTGGTGGAAAAATGTATTATCTCTCTTTGGAGTAATACCGGCTCTGTTCCTATTGTGTGTAGCCGTACCTGGTTGCTGGGGTGGGTCTCCCACCTTGAACCCGTAATTTCCCTATCGACCACCCACTTTTTTTTTTACATTTCCCAATACATCTCTCTTCCTGCTCTTTTTCCACTTCATATGGGGTGTTTGTTGGAATCACTCATCTGCTTTGGAAAGCATACCCCGATCACTGGGACATACAGACCAGGGGCGGACTGACAACTCATGGGGCCCTCGGGCAATAGAAGATTATGGGGCCCCCTGGCCTACAGATGGCCACCACAACAGGAGGCAGGGCAGATAAAATCTCAGGATTTTCACATCAAAAGCATGTCGGTTTCAGATATATCAGGAACAGATGTAAAAAAAACACAGATTTTTACATACTGTCCCTGGTTTTATTGAGCCTGGCAACCCTGATGGGGCCCCCTAGTGGCATGGGGCCCTTGGGCAGTGCCCGAGAGCTCCAATGGTCAGTCTGCCCCTGATACAGACCATTATTGATAGTACAAGAATTATAAACTGGTTTTGGTCTATGTAGAATATGCCTGAGATTGTACTAAAATACTGCGTCAATGAGATCCAATTGTCTGGTTGGTACTTTTCTATCTTTATTAAGCGTTAATTGTGTAAAAAAATAAAAGGAGGACAACCTACCATGTCAATATTTGGTCACACCTGAGAAATCTGACTAATAGCTGCCTCCTCCTAACAAACCTGGTAAATACTAGAAACCAACTAAACAAAAGGAGATATGGAACTGCTCTACAACCTGCTCTGGTACAGGGTTCGACAAACCCCGGGCGCCAGGTCGCATTTGCGACTAGAATTAGTGACCTAGCGCGGCACAGCTGGGGTATCAAGTCTCTGTGCGCACCCCCCTGGCGCGATCGTGTTGGACCACGCCAGGTGGTAATTGAGGCCGCGGCTTTGCATACTTCTGCAGTCCTATGCTTCCTTCTGGAATCTGACGCCCTCTTGTGGTGGCCATTGGTATGACAAGATAACCAACAATGCTAATGGAGCAAGCCCTGCCTGTTCACTGCCAACCATCTCCTTACCTTAACTTAGAACCCCCAAACATTGTATTTATTTTTTATTCTAACACCCTAGAGAATAAAATTGTGGTCATTTCAATACTTTCTGTCACACCGTATTTGTGCAGCGGTCTAACAAGCGCACTTTTTTGGGAAAAAAATTCACTTTTTTTAATTAAAAAAAATAAGACAACAGCAAGGATATCCCAATTTTTTTTTTATATTGTGAAAGATAATGTTACGCCGAGTAAATTGATACCCAACTTGTCATGCTTCAAAATTGCATCCGCTCGTGGAATGGCGGCAAAGTTTTACCCTTTAAAATCTCCATAGGCGACGTTTAAAAAATCCTACAGGTTGCATGTTTTGAGTTACAGAAGAGGTCTAGAGCTAGAATTATTTCTCTCGCTCTACCAATCGTGGAGATACCTCACATGTGTGGTTTAAACACCGCTTTCATATGCGGGCACTACTCACGTATGTGTTCGCTTCTGCACGCAAAATCGGCGGGACGGGGCGTGTTCCTGGCTCCTAACTTTTTTAGCTGGCTCCTAGATTCCAAGCAAATTTGTCAAGCCCTGCTCTGGTACTTTGCAGGACAGAGATGTGAATTTCACTATCCCATCTGGGCTAAACCAAGGAAAGATCTGCTCACTACAGTAGTAGCCCATGCCACCGTCTTACATTCATGAATGATGTTCTTATAGCGATAAGGGTTTTCTTCCCACATCCTACAGCCTCCATGGATAGTATATGATTTTTTCAGGTCTGTCTTAAAGAAATGTACAATCTAAAGCTGTCCATAGATGGATGGACCGGCCAAATTTCAATCCATGTATGGCCATCCTTGTTTGACACAAGTCGATCATTAGATCAACCGACGAAGAGGAATGTTGGAAAACTTTTCTTAATCAGCGGCTGCAGCCTCTGATCAGTGTATTCTGACAGTAGAGGAGTCCCACTCTCAGAATACAATAGAGGTTCATTTACTAAAACTGGAGAGAGCTAAATCTGGGGCAGCTCTGCATGGCAGCCAATCAGCTTCTAACTTCAGCTTGTTCCATTAAAATGGATGTAAACACAATTCATGAAATTTGAGCTGGGCACATATAATGCAGTATTTTGTGATCTCCTGTCTCCTGACAAATTCTCAGACACTTTAGATAAAAGCAGCCTGAAATTTCTGTCTGGGAAGGTTGCTAAAATAGATTAGCAGGGAGCTGGTCCGGTTACAAAACACCTCTGAGTCTCTCTGCCTATGATGAGAGGGAGTGTGTGCCTTTCCTCCAATCAGCAATTTTAGCTATCTTGGCTGTATGCCCAGACATCACACTCTGTGTTAAACAGGAAGAGAAAATCTCCTAAGTCACCTTTTACACGGGCGGAACGTTTCGGTCCTTCTATCAGTTTTTAGGTGGACCTGAACGGACGGACGCTCCATGCAGGTCTATGGAGCGACGGATGTCAGCGGTGACATCCAATCTGCTAAAGTCAGACGGATGGAAACCCTATTTTCCATCCGTCTGGCAGGTCGGATGTGATGAAAACGGACTCTAGGGTCCGCCTTCATCCAATCCTCCATAGAAAAGAGCGGAGCTCTGACAGGTCTGTCCCTGCAGTGTGCAGAAATGGAGCTGTCATCTACCTGCTCAGCGGGAATCAACGGAGCGATCCCTGCTGAGCAAAGCGGAGACCGTACACGGACACATCCATGTGGGGGAGCCCTAACACAATCTCAACTTTCTAAACAGTAGATAAAAGTAAAGACAGCAGATATACATGTAATACTTATGTAGGGAGATTTGTTTCATCCCTGTGTATCATCTGAGGCTGTTCACTTCACTGGGTGTATTGAGGCTTTACATCCACTTTAAGCTTTGACAAAATAACCTGGAAGCTGATTGGTTGCTGTGCAGAGGTGCACCAGATTTTGCACTCTCCAGTTGTAATAAAACAACCACACTGTCTTCACTTTGGTCGTGTAGATGGAGGAATCCATACATTTTTGTATTACGGGTCATCCAGGGCCACCTTAAAAAAAGACATTGAAGGGCCAAAGAACACGTTTGGCTTTACCAGTTGAAACTCTCAGGCCTCGTACACACGAGGCAATAGATTTGTTCAAAATGGTCTGTCCGACCGATTTGAACAAATCTGTCTGTTTGGATTTTGGTTTGCTCGCGTGTACACACGAGCAAACCAAAATCCCCGCCAGCAGACGGCGCGCTGACGTGTCGGTGACGTGGCGGTGACGTTGACGCCGCCACGTCACCGCACCAGGAAGTAAAACACTTCCGCGCATGCGCTGAATCCATTCGGCGCCGGTGCGAGACGACATGTCTGCTGGTAAGTGTACTAACCAGCAGACATGTCGGGCGGACGGGTTCCCACCCGATAGATTTCAAAGCATGCTTTGAAATCTGTCGGGTGGCCAAATCCGTCGTCTCGCCCGTACACACGATCAAATCTGTCTGCTGGGACGGTCTAGCAGACCGTTTCCAGCAGACAGATTTGATCGTGTGTACGCGGCCTAAGTGTCACCTCTGTGTGACCAGTATCAAAAATAGGCATGCTGCTAAATCTGGCAAGTGTCTATCCTCAAGTCATTTCAGTCATGTGAGCACTGTCACATAAGGTCCTTCAAGGATACATAAAGATTGAGTTTGCATGTGCTGCGCTATATAAGTTTTCATTCATTCATTCATTCAAAGTGGTTGTAAAGGCTTAGGGTTTTTTATTTTTACCATTCTATGCATTAAAACAAAAACACCTTCTATATTGCATGTGTCCCCCAGTCCCCACTTATTCTTACCCGAGCCTGATCCCATGATATGCATGAGAGCCGCAGTTCTCCCGACTCTGTACCTTCTCACTGCACATATTGATAGCAGCAGTGCCCCCATGGGAAGCAGCTTTCTATGGGGGCACTCGTCGAAGAGGCAGCGCCTGGAGCACCGGCAGGGGACCCCAGAAGGAGGAGGATCAGGGTCACTTTGTGCAATATCAGCAGGTAATAACTGGTTTGTTATTTTAAAGAAAAAGGACCAGAAGGTTTATTGGTAGAGTTGCACCAATTAATCTTTAAATAATCGTGATCTCGATTCAACCTCCACCCCCCCACCCCTCTGGGCAGTCTGCCAGGTTTTTAACATTGTAACTAATGCTTCCTTCTTAGATCAAAGGGATAAACTTCTGTGTGTGAAAAAATCCCTGTCAAGTTTGTAATAACACGAAACATTGTAACTAACTTCCTTCTTATGCCGCGTACACACGATCATTTTTTGTGGTGAAAAAAAACAACGTTTTCTGTGAAGTAAAAAACGATGTTTTTGAAACGTCACTTTTCAAAGACGATGTTGCATACACACCATCGTTTTTTTCACAAAAAACGAGGTTACGTTCACCACTCTTTTCCATTGAAGCTCGCTTCATAACTAGCTTCTGGGCATGCGCGGGTTGAAAAACGTTGTTTTAAACGACATTTTTGCTACACACGGTGACTTTTTGTGAAACAAAAAACGACGTTTTGAAAAACGACACAAAAAATTCAATGTTGGAATTTTTTTTTGGTCGTTTTTTTTAAGACAAAAAACTACGTTTTGCCCACACACGATCAATTTAAATGACGTTTTAAAAAACAACGTTTTTTTTCATCGCAAAAAACGACCGTGTGTACGCGGCATTAGAGCAAACTTCTGTGTTAATGCAGAAAGTTTAACCACTGAAAAGTCCAAATCTTTTTCTGACACTTGTTTCTTAAAGTGTCACTAAAGGAAAAAAAATGTTTGGCCCCGATCCTGGTCTTCTGGGGTCCCTCGGCCACTGTCTCTGGTCCTCCCCGCAAGGACTCATCACATTTATGTGAGAGCTCGCATGGTGAGGAGTCCTTTCGGGCGCGCTCCCGTGATACAGCGAGCAGCCATAGCCGCTCACTGTATCATTCGGCCCCGCCCCTTAGCGCGCCACGTCACTGGATGTGATTGACAGCAGCGCCAGCCAATGGCTGCGCTGCTCTCAATCCATCCGCTCTAGCCAATCAGCGGCCAGGCCGAGCGGCGAAGAGGATCTCGGGGGGCTCGGGGGGCGGCCCTCATCAGATGTTTTTTCACCTTAATGCATAGATTGCATTAAGGTGAAAACATTTTTTCCTTTACAACTCCTTTAAGTTAAAATCAATATTTTTTTCTAGAAAATTACTTGAAACTCCCAAAAACTATATTAATATTTTTGCAGAGAACCTAGGGAATGAAATGGCAATTGCTTCAAATTTTATGTCACACTGTATTTGCCCAGTGGTCTTTTAAATACAATTTTTTTTTTGGGGGGGGGGGATACACTACAATGTAAAAAAAGAAAAAAAAGAAAAGAAAAAGGGGAACAGTAAAGTTAGCCCAATTTTTTGTTTGTTTTAATGTGAAAGATGATGTTACGCTGCGAGAATCGTGATCTATCTTCAAAGCAAAAAAATCGTGATTCTCATTTTAGCCAGAATCGTGCAGCTCTACTTAATGCTACTTTGAAAGTGGAGCTCCCCCCAAAAGAGGAAGTTCCACTTTAAGCACTAGGTACCTAGTTTTGACTGGGCGGCTCAAGTAGGAGTTCCCCTCTTCCCCTTGCAATCTTCTGGGACAGGTCAGAGGTCCCAGAAGATTTCTCACGCAATGGGAAGGTGCTGCGCGACTCGTGCATGCACAGTGTGCGCCTGGCTATGAAGCCGCAAGCTGTCTTGCCAGGTGCCCACACTTGCAATGCCGGCGCCCTGCGAGAGGTGAGGGAGAGAAATGAGGCTCCAGGCGGTCACATCAGTGGACCGTGAGACAGACAAGCGTTTATTAAAAGTCAGCAGCTACACTTTTTGTCCAGGTTATTACTATCGCACTGCTGTTGACATTGTGCGTGACTCACTTTGGATAGGCTGGAAAGATAATGCCTAAATGTAAAAAACGTACCTTAAAGTGGGTGTAAAGCCCAGACATGAAATATGAACAATGCATATCCTCTATATAGCAGTGGTCATCAACCCTGTCCTCAGGGCCCACTAACAGGCCAGGTTTTTAAGATAACTGAAATACATCACAGGTGATATCATTTGCTGCTCAGTGATCGCAGTATTTTAGTCTGCATCTCCCCAAGGTAATACATAAAACCTGGCCTGTTAGTGGGCCCTGAGGACAGGGTTTGGGACCACTGCTCTATAGTGTGTACTTGTCTCAATTAAAAACACTAAGTGACATTTCTGTCTGTTGCTTTGTTCCTCTGCTATCATCATGAGTCTCTTCTAACAAGTTTTACTGACACCATAAGAAAAATAATGACAGGGGAGAGACCTCCAGCTGATTGACAGCCTCAGCTCTGTTCCTGCATGGAGAGGGGTGTGTCTCTTTCCTCCAATCAGCTCTCAGAGCTCTCCTCACTAAGCTCTGCAGAGTGTAACTTCAGCTCTCCTCCCCTTTTTTTCTGAACCCTCAGACCAATTTATAAATTCTGCACTTTGAATAACAGTTGTAGAGAAGAGAAGACTGCAGATAAACAGGTACAACTTATGTATGAGGATTTGTTTCATCTCTGTGTATCACTTGAGGATAGTCACATCACTTAACGTGACCCTGAGCTTTGCCCATGCAGGGAAAACAACAGGTTCACTTTAATGCTGGCCCCACCTGCCTCACATTCTTGCCTTCTCTTTGCGTTTCTGCACTGGCGCTGGCAGTCCGCCGCTCAATCACCTGGCGCTGACACATTGGGGGAGGGAACTTCTCAGGATGGACGTGGTCACTGATGACAACTTTGGGGGCTGTCTTTTTATCCACATGGTGGGTTATGACCTGAAAGAACCATGTTCCTATCGGGATAAGCCGGTGTTTTATTAGAGAGAGTGCAGCAAGCAGAAATTTGATAGCACCGCAGCTTGTGCAATATCCCGACCTTGTACTGTGTATACTTGATCCCCCAGCAGTGCCTTCTGATCTGAGGTATTCAAACACCATTCACAATTATTGCATGACTTGTAGCTACAGAAGTAGAAGCATGCCTTTTTAAATGGGACGTTTGTAAACACACATTTTCCAGGTGATCCTGGTAAAATCTGTAGGTTTAAAAAAAAAAATGCAACGGGTGCCGAATTGCCAGAACTTGACAAAATAAATAATAATAAATATCTCAAGCAGGACACCAATACAAAAAATAAAAAAAAAACAGCATCACAATAGTAAAAACCTGCATATAATGGATCACCACTGCACTTTAGAGCACCGAATTATGGCTCCCCATAGAAGTCAATAGAAACGATGATAATTAGTTCTGCATTGACTTCTATGACATGCAATACCATATGTGGCCAGAGGTGGGATGGGGGCGCCAGAGAGCCTCGGAAATACTCAGGGACAGCTCAGCTGATATCGAAAACCCTCAGAAACTTAGGGCTAGATTCAGGTATAATAGCGTATCTTTGTGCGGACGTAGCGTATCCTATTTACGCTACGCCTCCGCAACTTTTACAGGCAAGTGCTGTATTCACAAAGCACTTGCTCTGTAAGTTGCGGAGGCGTAGTGTAAATTTGCCGGCGTAAGTGCGCGTAATTCAAATTAGGCATGTACGGGGCGTGTTGTACGGGGCGTGTTGTATTGAAATCAACCGTGACTCCATGTAAATGACGCACCGAACGAACTGTGCATGTGCCGGGCCATGGACGTATCCCAGTGCGCATGCTCAAAATCCTGCCGCAAATACTCATTGGTTTCAACGTGAACGTAACTTACGCAAGGCCCTATTCACGAACGTTTTACGCAAACGATGGAAAATTCTACGCCGGCCCGACGTCCATACTTAACATTACGTACGCCTCATATAGCAGGGGTAACTTTACACCAGACTTACGCTAACGACGTAAAAAAATACGACCGCCCGTTTGTGAATCAGCGTATGCAGCTCATTTGCATATTTGACACGTAAATCGACGAAAACGCCACATAGCGGCCAGCGTAAATATGCAACTAAGATACGACGTCGTAAGAGTTTTACGCCAGTCGTGTCTAAGACAAATCTATGCGTAACTGATTCTAAGAATCAGAAGCATAGATAAGACGCCGCTCACTCAGAGTTACGCCGGCGTATCTGGAGATACGCCAGCGTAGCTCGTTCCTGAATCTGGCCCCTAGTGTTTCCGAGTGATTCTGAAGCGTTACAAGTGTCACTGGCGCCCCCGCACTTCTAGCCAAATGCGGTCCTGCACACCCCATTAGCTTGAATCCTGCTCTTTTTGCAGGACAACACTCGCAAACTGAGTCAGGATTAAAAAAAAAAAAAAAGTTGCTCGTTATTCAAAATGCTCGTTAGCCGCGTTACTCATGAACCAATAAAGTACTACATTTTGCCAAGCTGAACTTGGAGTGATTTGTTTACTTCCAGGTCTTTGCAGTAATCCAGTGTGAAACTGGCTCTGTGTAGGAGCTTCCTGTAATAAAGACCGGTCACTGCTGCTCTCTTTTCTTGTGCAGGGTGACTAGTCCTGTCTCCGCCCCCTCCTGTCGCTTTCAGCGGGCAGCCTGTAATGGGTGGGGCCTGCTGGGTTCCTCCCATAGCTCTGCTCTCTGCACAGGCTATGCACAGCACATTGATGATGTCACTGCAACTTCTACAAGATGATATCTGGGTTTGTAAAGGCAAGACCTACATCCTTTGGAGCTATTAATTTATTTCAACAAAAAGTATTTATACCTGGGAGTTCAGCTTTTATGCCGCGTACACACGACCGTTTTTCGGGTTGTAAAAAATGAAATTTTTTATGGTCTAGAAAAAACAAAGTTTTTTCAACCCGATCGTTAAACCGGCCTTGTCTACACGCGATCATGAAAAAAGGGATTTTTAAATACAGCTTACCTGTAAAATCCTTTTCTTGGAGTACATCACGGGACACAGAGCGGCATATTCATTACTATGTGGGTTATATGGAGTACCTTCAGGTGTGGACACTGGCAATCTCAAACAGGAAGTCCCCTCCCTATATAACCCCCTCCCCTAGAGGGAGTCCCTCAGTTTTGTAGCAAGCAGTATGCCTCCCAAAATGGTCACCCAAAAGAGGGGTGGGAGCTCTGTGTCCCGTGATGTACTCCAAGAAAAGGATTTTACAGGTAAGCTGTATTTAAAAATCCCTTTTTCTTTCTCGTACATCACGGGACACAGAGCGGCATATTCATTACTATGTGGGATGTCCGAAAGCAATGCTTTAATGAGGGGAGGGAGACATCTTCCAAAGAAGGATTCAATTTAGAGATAAACTCAAATCATAATAATAATTCCAACTTAGTCAAGAAAAAACTTTTTTTTTTTTTTTTTTTTTTTTTATAACCAAGGGTGTTTCTGATCCCGAGGATTTCAAACTGCAGCCTGTAGTACTGCCTGACCAAAGGCAGCATCCGCATTTCTTCTCACGTCTAGTTGATAAAACCTTGTAAACGTGTGGACTGATGACCACGTTGCCGCCTTGCATATCTGAGCCATAGAGATCTGATGGTGTGCTGCCCAAGAGGCGCCCATGGCCCTGGTAGAATGGGCCTTTACCGACAACGGAGGAGGCAACCTCTTCAACCCGTAGGCTTGAATGATTAATTGTCTAATCCATCTCGAGATGGTGGATTTTGCAGCTGCCTGCCCCTTCTTGGGGCCATCTGGTAGAACGAATAACACATCTGTTTTCCGGATCTTTTCTGTAGCTTTAAGATAGGCCTTCATGGCCCGGACAATATCCAAGGTATGCAGCAACCCTTCCTTTCTAGATGTAGGTTTTGGAAAGAAGGATGGAAGTACCAAATCCTGGTTTAAGTGAAATTTGGATATAACCTTTGGTAGAAAGGAAGGATGGGGCCGGAGAACTGCCCTGTCCTTATGCAGAACGAGATATGGTTCCTTACACGATAAGGCTGCTAATTCTGACACTCTCCTGGCCGAAACTATGGCGACCAAGAAAACCAACTTTCTTGTCAGTAAGAGTAAAGGAATCTCAGCCAACGGCTCAAAAGGCTGTTTCTGTAGAGTGGACAGGACAAGATTTAAGTCCCATGGACAAATTGGTGACTTGACAGGAGGATTAATACGCAAGACCCCCTGTAAGAAGGTCTTTACCAGCGAGTGGGTGGCCAGCGGCCTCTGAAACCACACTGACAGAGCTGAGATCTGTCCCTTGATTGTGCTTAGTGCCAGGCCTTTATCCACTCCTAGCTGGAGAAAACTTAACACCCTATCAATAGTATATTTGCGGGAATTCCATCTTTTGGATTCACACCAGCCTACGTAGTTCCTCCACACCCTGTAATAAATCACCCTGGAGACCGGCTTTCTAGCCCTAATCAGGGTAGGAATTACCTGCCTAGACAGGCCTCTATCCCTGAGAATCAGGGATTCAGCCTCCAGGCCGTCAAATTTAGACGCTGTAATGTAGGGTGGAGGATCGGGCCTTGTGAGAGTAGGTCTGGTTGTAGAGGAAGAGTCCAAGGGTCTCCCACTGCCATCTTCAGGACTAGTGAGTACCAAGTCCTCCGGGGCCAAGCCGGAGCTACTAGAATGACTGGCTTGTTCTCCACTCTGATCTTGCGCAACAGGCGCGGGAGTAACTGTAGTGGAGGGAATGCATATAGAAGTCTGAATTGATGCCAAGGGCAAACCAACGCATCGGTTCCGCAGGCCATAGGATCCCTCGCTCGCGACACGAACCTGTCTAGTTTCTTGTTGAACCTGGATGCCATTATATCTACGTCCGGCATTCCCCACCTCTGGCAGATTGTCTGAAAGACCTGGGGATGCAGAGACCATTCCCCTGGCAACAGACTCTGGCGACTTAAGAAGTCTGCCTGCAGGTTGTCCACTCCGGGAATGAATATCGCTGAAATGCAGGGTACATGAACCTCTGCCCATTGAAAAATCAAGTTCACCTCCCTCTGAGCGGCCTGGCTCCTGGTTCCCCCTTGGTGGTTTATGTATGCCACCGCCGTGGCATTGTCTGACTGGATTCTCACCGGGAACCCCTTTAATCTGGAGGTCCAAGCCAGAAGGGCTAGGCGGGCAGCTCTGATTTCCAAGATATTGATGGGGAGCTGCCTCTCTGCTTTCACCCAAGTTCCCTGGCGGGAGAACCCCTCGAAGACCGCCCCCCAGCCTGCCAGGCTGGCGTCTGTGGTAACTACCTTCCAGACAACAGGGCTGAAGGATTTTCCCTTTAGAAGATTCTGAGGGTTCAACCACCAGGCCAGGCTTTGTCGGACCCTTGATGATAGCGTCAAAGGGGACTCTAAGGCATGTGCCCTCTTGCCCCAGGCTGCTAGAATGGCTGCCTGTAGGACGCGAGTGTGGATCTGAGCGTATGGTACTGCCTCGAATGTGGCCACTAGCTTGCCTAGTAATCGCATACACAGGCGAATAGTTGGTTTTTTCTTGTTTAGAACCAACTGAACCAACCCCTTGATAGCTTCGATCTTTACAAGGGGCAGGAACACCTTTTGATGTTCTGTGTCTAACCTCATGCCGAGGTATTCCAACTGCTTTGTAGGCTGGAACGCTGACTTTCCCCGGTTCAGGACCCAGCCGAATTCTTCGAGGTACCGAACCGTGAGGTTTACTGCCTTTTGCAGACCCGGCCGTGAGTGATCTATGATTAAAAGGTCGTCCAAGTATGCTAGGACTGTGACCCCTTGGATCCTTAAATTGGCCAGAATTGGGGCTAGGATCTTCGTGAATACCCGGGGGGCCGTGGCCAGCCCGAAGGGGAGCGCCCTGAATTGGAAGTGTCGCTGCCCCACCGCGAAGCGTAAAAACCTTTGATGCGACTGAAAGATTGGTACATGAAGGTAAGCATCCTTTATGTCTATGGAGGCCAGAAAATCGTCCTTCTGAAGCGCGGCGGCTGCTGACCGGATGGATTCCATCCGGAAGGAACGAACCCTTAGGTAACCGTTTAACCTCTTTAGGTCCAAGATTGGCCTGACATCGCCGTTGGGCTTTGGTATGACAAAGAGATTGGAATAGAAACCTAGGCCTTGCTCTTGGGCTGGCACTTCTATAATTACGTCCTGGCCAAGCAGGTGATCCAAAGCTGCCAGCATTGAGGCCTTCCTTGCTGGATCCCTTGGTAGCCTTGATTCTTGAAAATGAGGCGGAGGATACCTTAGAAACTCCAGTCTGTAACCTGTGGTTACAGATGTCCGGACCCATCTGTCGGGGATCTTGGCTTCCCAAACCTCTGAGAAGAAACGAAGCCTTCCCCCCACCCGCAAGAGTGGGGGCGCCCCTTCATAAGGCAGACTTAGGGGCTGTCTTTGACGGCTTGCGATACCACGGCCTCTTACCCCCAGGGGTCTGTCCCTGCGATCTACTGTTAACGTTGGATCGTGCAGGCGGCCGTCGATACTGCCTGGAATTTGAGGGCCCCGAGACAGGAAAGAGCTGCCTTTTAAATGTAGGAGCCCGGAATGTCTTTTTGACCGGTAAAAGGGTACTCTTGCCATTTGAAATAGTCTGAATATATTTATCCAGATCCTCTCCGAAGAGTCGTCCTCCATGGAAGGGAAACCCTGCCAGAAGCTTTTTGCATGGGGGCTCCGCCGCCCAGTTCTTCAACCATAAGAGCCTTCTCATATGCACCAAACATAGTGATAAACGAGAGGCCTGCTGGATGGAATCTTTTATAGCATCTACCGCAAAACACAGAGCTCTGGGAATGTCAGAAAACTCTTCTGCTTGTTGGGTAGGCATGTCCCTTAACATTTCCTTTGTCTGGTCTTTTAATGCCTGACAAACTCCAATTGCAGCCACCGCTGGCTGCACCACTGCTCCTGCCGTAGCAAAAGATGCTTTTAAAAGTGTTTCTAATCTTTTATCAACTGGATCTTTAAACATATGTATGTTTTCCACCGGGCAAGTTAGTGATTTATTCACACATGAGATGGCTGCATCCACTACTGGGAGCCTCCACCTCTTGGAGAACTTTTCCTCCATGGGGTAAATGACCGCAAATCTTTTCGGTGGCAGAAAAATCCTGTCCGGCCGTACCCAATCCCGAAAGATCAATTCCTCCAAGAGAGGATGGACCGGAAAAACCGGAGTTAGTCTTACCGGTAACTCTCTTTCCAGGAGTCTTCCAGGACAGCCCTGAGATATATGGCTCCTCCCTCCGGGACAGGAAACACATTCCCCCAAAACATAAAAGGAGGTCCTCCAGGCCCTCTCCTCAGTTCATCCAAGAATTCCTGAAGGCTCTGAAAAACATAGCATACTAACACATCGTCAGTACACATATCCAACTCCTGTTTACAAACTATAAACTCTGGGTGGGAAACCGGGCTGTCCTGGAAGACTCCTGGAAAGAGAGTTACCGGTAAGACTAACTCCGGTTTTCCCCCCTCGTCTTCCAGGACAGCCCTGAGATGATAAACAAGAAACTTACTTGTCAGGGTGGGGTAGCCGCCTGGAGGACCCTTCGGCCAAATGACTGATCCTTCTCGGACATCAAGTCCAGGCGATAGTGCTTGGCGAAGGTCGTATAGTTTGACCACGTTGCCGCCTTACAGATTTCTTCCGGAGAGGCTCCGGCCTTTTCCGCCCAGGAACTCGAAACCGCTCTAGTAGAGTGTGCTTTGACAAATGGGGCCTGCTTCCCCTCTAACTCATAAGATTTAGCTATCGCTAACCTGATCCACCTGGCAATAGAAGACTTAGATGCTTTTTGCCCTTTCTTAATCCCCGAAAAATTAACAAAAAGAGAATCAGACTTCCTGAGTTCCTTGGTTACCTTTAAATAAATTAAAATACATCTCTTAACATCTAGAGATGTCCCCTCTGAGCTCGAGGGAGACAAAAAAGTCGGAAGGACAATGTCTTGAGTCCTGTGAAATGAGGACGCTACTTTAGGGAGAAAACTGGGGTCTGTCTTCAACACAACTCTATCCTCATAAATTAACAAAAAAGGCTCTCTGATAGAAAGCGCCTGAAGGTCACTTACCCTCCTGGCGGAAGTGACTGCTACCAACAGAACTGTCTTAAGGGTTATCCATTTTAAGATAGATTCCTCCAGAGGCTCAAATGGACTAGCTGACAATGCTTTAAGTACCAAAGAGAGATCCCAAGGAGGACAGGGTGAGATCTTCACCGGCCTAGATCTAGACAAGGCTTTGAAAAAATTCTTAATAAAAGCATTCTGCTGAAGGGAACATTGAAGAAAGACACTAAGGGCCGCAACCTGTACTTTTAAGGTACTTGGGGATAGACCCATGTCTACTCCTGCCTGCAGAAAATCTAGAATGGCTGGGACCTTTGGTTGATTAATTTTTCGCTCTTCTAACCAGGAACAAAATTTTTTCCAGAATTTGGCATAAATTTTTCTAGTAACCGGTTTTCTGCACTGAATCAGGGTTTTGATTACTTTCTCCGAGAAGCCCTGTGTTCTCAGCAACTGTTCCTCAGATACCACGCAGTTAGGTTTAGTCTGTCTACCTGCGGATGAAGAATGGGACCCTGTGATATTAGATCCCTCCTGCTGGGAAGATGAAATGGGGAGAGAATGGCCAGCCTTTTCAGAATGGCAAACCAAGGTCTTTTCGGCCAAAAAGGAGCAACCAAAATTAGATCGGTTCTTTCCGTTCGAAATTTCTGAAGGACTGCTGCTATCATCCTTATTGGAGGGAAAGCGTAGCAGCTGTTGAACTTCCATGTCTTGGAAAAAGCATCTATCCCTGTAGCCCTGTCCCCTGGATGGATCGAGAAGAACTGTATTACCTTCTTGTTCTTTTCGGAGGCGAAAAGGTCCACCTCCGGTTGACCCCACTTCTGCACTATTTGAGCGAAAACCTCCTCGTGAAGTGCCCACTCGTCCTGACTCACCTGTTGACGACTCAGATAATCCGCTAGGGAGTTCTGGGTGCCCTTTAGGTGGACCGCTGTCAGTGAAGCCAGATTTGTTTCTGCCCAGGAAAAAATTTTGTTGGCTATAGCCTGAAGAGCAGGACTTCTCGTGCCCCCCTGCTTGTTCACATATGCCACAGTTGTTGCATTGTCTGTGCGAACCTGCAGATGTCGCCCTTTCAGGGTTGTCTGAAACACTTCGATTGTTTTCAGGACTGCCAGGAGTTCTCTCTGGTTTGAGGAACGTCCTGCCTCTCTTGGAGACCATGTTCCCTGGGCCACTGCCTCCCCCAGGTGGGCTCCCCACCCCCAGGCACTGGCATCTGTAGTTACTACTGTTTCTACCGGCAGGGTCCAGGTTAGACCCTTGTCTAGATTGTTGCGCGTTCGCCACCACCATAGAGTCCTTTTGACTCGGGATGAGATTGGAATCTGGACCTCCAAATCTTGCCTTTGGCCACTCCAAAACCGAAGCATTAGTTGCTGCAACGGACGTTGATGGAACCTCGCCCAGGGTACCGCTGGAAAACATGCCGTCATAAACCCCAGTACTCTCATAACTTGTCTGACCGAAGCTTCTCGGTTGGACTGTAACTGGGCTGCTGCTTGTTCTACCTTTACCATCTTTTCTTCTGGAAGATAAAATTTTCTCTCTACAGAAGAAATCCTGTAACCCAGGTACAGAACCTCCTGAGATGGGGTCAATTGAGACTTGTCTCGGTTGATTATCCAGCCGAGAGAGGAGAGAAAGTTCTGAGCTTCCTGCAAATCCTCTTCCAGCTGTTGGGCTGATCCTGCCACGAACAGGAGATCGTCCAGATAAGGGATTACAATTATCGCCTTGTTTCTCAGCGGTGCTAGAGCCTCTGCCAGGATCTTTGTGAAAATTCTTGGCGATGAGGACAGACCAAAGGGAAGGGCTTGGAACTGGAAATGTTTGATCTCCGAGTTCACCTTCACCGCTACCCTGAGGAACTTTTGGAAGTCCCCATGAATTGGGACGTGCAAGTAGGCATCCCTGAGGTCCAGGGTGGCCATGTAACACCCTGGAAATAGAGACCTTGCCACTGTGAAAATTGACTCCATCTTGAACCTTTTGTATTTTACAAATTTGTTCAGGGGACGAAGATTCAGGATCATTCTGAATTTTCCCGATGGCTTTTTTACTACAAATACATGGGAATACGTCCCTAGACCCTGTTCCTTTTGTGGGACCTGAATTAGAACTCTTTGGTCTACTAATTCCCCTAGAGATAGGCCCAAGGCCTCTGCCTTCTCTCTGTCCCTTGGAAGCTGGGTAATCAGAAAACTTGGAGGGGGTGTCATCGTGAACTCCAACTTGTATCCGTTCCTGATTATGTTTAAAATGAACGGACTTGAAGTTGCCCTGGTCCATTGTGGGAGAAACTGCCCCAATCTTCCTCCCACCGGGACGCAAGAGTCACTGTGGCTTGGGGGTGGTTTGAGGAGGATTAACCAATATTCCTCCTCTCCCCCTACCTTTATGGCCTGCCCAGTGTTTCTTTGGTTGGCCTTCCTTTTGCAGGTTTTGTTTGAAACCTCGAAAAAAACGTCTTCCCTCCGCTTTTTTCTTTCTCTCTGGAAAAGCCTTTTTTCTGTCCTGGGTCCTTTCTAGCGCTTCCTGTAGTCCTGACCCAAACAGGTGGTCACCTGAAAAGGATAACCCACAGAGTTTTAACTTGGAGGCAGCATCACCTGTCCAAGTTTTTAGCCACACTGATCTTCGGGCTGCGTTTACCAAGGCTGCTGATCTGGCTGCCAACTTAACTGATTCTTCAGAGGCATCCGCCAGAAAGCCTACCGCTTTAAAAAGAAGAGGGAAAGATTTTAATATTTCCTGTCTGGATGTACCCGCCTGGATGTGGGTTTGCAACTGAGTAAGCCAACATTCTAGATTTCTAGCTACACAGGTTGCTGCTAGTGCGGGCTTCAGACTTATTGAAGAGGTATCCCAAGCTCTCTTCAACAACAAGTCCCCTCTCTTATCCATCGGGTCCTTCAGGGCCCCCAGATCATCAAAAGCCAGATCCGTCTTTCTTGATACCCTGGCCAAAGGGGCATCTAATTTTGGAACCTTGTTCCATGGCTGAGACCCATCCGAATCAAAGGGGAATCTCCGTTTAAGGGAGCCTGAAAAGAATGGTCTTTTTTCAGGTTGTTCCCACTCCCGCAGAATTGTGTCAATCAGGGATTTATGTACAGGAAAAACCCTAGATCTATTTGCACTAGACCCCTGATACATGAGGTCGTGCTTGGAGAGCTGAACCTGTTCCTCACGGATCTCCAAGGTATCATAAATAGCCTTTAGTAGGTCTCCTACATCTTCCAAGGACAATTTGTACCTAGTAGCCCTGGAGGAATCTTCTTCTGCCTCAGAATCTGATGCTGATCCTGCCTGAGAGGAAGCAATAGACCTAGGCGTTTGCTCCCTGTACTCCTCCTCCTCTTGAGTCTGGGACAGGGTAGGCATACTAGCTGCTCTAGGTAGGGACGAGGCGGGACCCTGCATCCTGTCTATCAGTCCTTTAAAAGACTGAAATGTGGACGCCATTTCCTCCTTAACAGAGGATAATAACTGACGGCAAGCAGTAACTGAGTCATCTTTTATCAGACTGCTAACACATTCTGGGCATAACGGCTTGTCCCAACTGGAACCTAGCTTTGTCCCACAGACGGCACACTTTCTTCTAGGCGGCTGTAGAGTTTTAATCTGCAACAAACACAAACAGAAAGCAAAAAACTCCATTAAAAAACAGCCTATGCCTGAACACCACTGTGCCTAGCTCCTAGAAGTGCCGTACCCACCACCAATCAGGTTCGCCACCCATGGGGGGTATCTTTGGCCAAATAGACCAATCTCCCTCCCCAGAGTAAACCATGTGCTCTCACCAAGCTTACCTGGGAGGGACCGGTGCCAACCGAACCAGGGTCTGGATGTGCCGCTGCAGCTTCCATGGTTCTGGTGTCTTTGCCTCGGCGCTCCGAGATACACCACGGCTCCGGCTCCTACATAGCCACCGCCGCGCCTTTTTGAAACATGGGAACGATGTTTCCGGCGCCCCCTGATGACGCGCTTCCGCCCGGGAACCTCACTTCCTTTCCTTGGAGCGCAGTGGCTCCGCCCCTTCAGCGTCGAACCCGGAAGTGCTGTATCCACAGCGCGGTCCATGGCGTCTCTCGCCTTTCACCGCTGCTTCCGGAGCCTGGGGCCTGAGCACACCGCCGTCAACCAGGGGTCCCACTCTCGCCGAGCCAGGGCAGCGGTGACCATTAGCGACGCTCTCTACCCCTGGGCCAGATGCGTGCTGTAGGGTAAGTTCAGCTCTCACTCCCATCAAGGGAGAACCTGGGGAAAAAAGAATAGCTACGTTCCCTAATGTGCTCCTTCCCGTCCGGCAGGAAACACAAAAACTGAGGAGAGGGCCTGGAGGACCTCCTTTTATGTTTTGGGGGAATGTGTTTCCTGTCCCGGAGGGAGGAGCCATATATCTCAGGGCTGTCCTGGAAGACGAGGGGGGAAAACTGCGTTGTTTAACGGAGCTTCAAAGAGCCCAGAGAGGATACCGGAGGAACCTGAGACTCTGGCAATGGTAAACTAAATGCCGAGCGGACCATGTCCGTCAAAGACTGTACCCACAGTCTTTCTGTCTGGGAGTCTGAAAATGGTTCCTCAGAGGCAGATCCCTCAATCCCTGAACCCTCTTGGTTCAGGTCTAGTTGATCCTCCTGTGATTCCAATTCCTCTGGAGAGAGAATCTCAGCATCTGAGGATACACCTCCTGGTGATGGGGATCTAACCCGTTTTTTACCAGGAATAGCTCTAGCGATCAATGTTGCTATTCTCTCTTCTAGCCCCCCTAGGGATACGGCTAGCATCTCCTCTGTGATAAACACAGGGCTGGGCTGATCTGGGCCAGCCTCCGCACCAGATCCCCCTAATGGCTTATCCAAGGCGCTTCTTATTCCCGTATGTTCTCTTTTTTTTTTTTTTTTAAATATATTATATATTTACTTTTGACAACATACCGTGACCCCAAACTAAGTTTGCCAGCCTCCAAACCTGCTGCAAAAAAGGGGGATTTCTTGGCTTAACAAAAAAGGTATTTGGAACAAAGTCCAGATGTACTACCCCTCTTCCGCCACCGGGAGTCACTGTTCTGCCGCTCTGCGTCCTCTCCTGTGAAAAACAGCCTCAGACTGAGCACTGACCATGCCTGCTGTCTATAACAGCACAAAGGCGCGCCCCTGTATGACGCCGCAGGCACGCCCCCCCCCGCCCTCCTGTCTGAACGGCGCGAAAAATGTCAATAAGACGTGCGCGCGCACGCGCGCGCGCGCGCGTATGCCGGAAACAGGAGGAACCTGGAGGAGCCGCGCTGCTGGAGATCCAGGAACGCAGAAACAGGCGGCAGATTCAAACTCCCGGCCAGGTAGGACTCTCCAAAGGCCCCTAGGGATCCTTACTAGCCCTAGGAAGAAACAGCAGGTTTAGCTAGCACACATATTTAGACAGGGGGACCTAGTGATGGGGGAGAAAAGGTGTCATCCTGTCTCTCTTTAGACATAGTGAACAAGGTTGCCCATGCAGAGCATACTTAGGCTATCCCCCCTTTTAGGTTACCCCGGAGAGCCTGCTGTCGAACCAAGTCCCGCAGGCTCCCCCTTACCTGCTCCATGCTGCAGGATGTTTGTCCAGCAAACTGATCCAATCTTCTCCCATCTCCGTGGGTAGCGTAGTAGACCTTCAGGCCCTGGGGTCCTATGAAGGTACCCACTGTCCTGGACCTATATAGCACCCTGGCAAACAGGAACTTATGGTTTTTTCAAACTCCAAGTCCTGGGCCCAGGGTCCAGCCCTCCAAAGAGGAGCATTATAGGCAAAACCCCACGGCTTGGGGCCCGGGTACTGTCCACTTTGGCACTGAGGCTCCTTGGACAGATCCGGTTAGCCCGCCCTTAATCCCAAGGATGTGGAGCAAAGCTATTCCGTGACCAACACCTAAGACACTGGCGAAAAAACTGAGGGACTCCCTCTAGGGGAGGGGGTTATATAGGGAGGGGACTTCCTGTTTGAGATTGCCAGTGTCCACACCTGAAGGTACTCCATATAACCCACATAGTAATGAATATGCCGCTCTGTGTCCCGTGATGTACGAGAAAGAAAAAAATGCTCTAGCAAAGCGCGGTGACATATGACTTATAAAGGGGAAGTTCCATGCGGATGGCGCCACCCTTGGGGCTGCTTTTGCTGATTCGCGCTTTGCACTCTTCATGCTCTTCAGTCTGTAACAGCGTGATGAATGTGCTATCTCCATTACGAATGCTAGTTTTACCAGAACGAGTGCTCCCGTCTCATAACTTGCTTCAGAGCATGTGCGTTTTTTTCACGCCGTTAAAGCCCACACACGACCATTTTTTATGACGTTAAAAACGATGTGAAAAATTAGAGCATGTCTGAAATTTTTAATGCCCATTTTTTACATCATGAAAAATGCTCTGGAGCCTACACACGATCGTTTTATGACATTAAAAAAAAACGTCATTTTTTTACAACCCGAAAAACAGTTGTGTGTATGTGGCATTAGACTTATTGATGTTTATTTAGGGCTGGTGCATTTTTAGCCACTTACTTACTGGGCACATACACCTCCTTCCTGCCCAGGACAATTTTCAGATTTTAGCGCTCTCACACTTTGAATGACAATTGCACGGTCATGCTACACTGTACCCATATAAAATGTTTATATTTTTTTCACACAAATAGAGCTTTCTTTTGGTGGTATTTATTCACCACTGGGTTTTTATTTTTTAGAAAAAAAAAATGCTGAAAATTTTTGAAAAAAAAAAAAATAACTTTCATAGGCTGTTATAAAATTTAGCAAACAGGTAATTTGTCTCCCTCATTGATGTATGCTGATAAGGCTGCACCGATAGGCCCCAATGAGGCTGCACCGATGGGCCCCAATGAGGCTGCACCGATGGGCCCCAATGAGGCTGCACCGATGGGCCCCAATGAGGCTGCACCGATGGGTGGCACCGATGATTAGGCACTGATTGCAGCACTGGTGGGCCCCGATAGGTGGCACTGGTTGGCAGTACTTGTGGTTGCTGTGTGGGACCTTATGTCACAAAAGCCAGAAGTTGGCTTTATTTTATTTTTTATGTAAACAAGCCAGTTATCGGCTTGTTTACATCATGTAATCAGCTGCCATTGATTAAAGGACCGAGATGGCAGAGCACGCCACACGCGTACATGGACGCCCTCCTGGCAATTTAAACCCATGCTGTAGCTGTCTTTTGGCTATATTGCGGGCGTGAAGAGGTTAACATATTACACCCACACCCAGGGTGTAACATGTGACAAAAGGTGAACTTATCCTTTAAGTTGGTTATACACTCGAAGATTTTCAAACGTTTGAAGGAATATTTGCACATTTGATGACTGCACAAACGTCATTTTAAAATACTTCACAATTTAAAATACTTCACAATACGAGTCCTATTTCGGCGTTTTTCGGAGGGCGTGACGCGCCATAGCCGTAGGACTCGGAGAAATACGGCGCCTGCGCAGTCAGCTCCTAGGTCTGTGCGCAGGCGCCGCATTTTCGCTGAGATTACCCGAGTCCTTTTCGGGTACTTTCGTATGATGTGACGCGCTATACTGGCGCCGTCCACCGCGGGGTAAAAAAAATAAAATTCTGCATAAGACAGTAAGTACATGGATTTAAAAAAAAAAAAAACAGCATACTGGCGCTGACGCCAGTATGCTGGATCACATGGGAGGGCTTATATTTAGGGTGAAATTCCGCTTTAACATTAGTTTTTGGAACAAAATGTAATTTCTAGAACGAAGACCACATACATACAAATTTTTTACCGATCTGGAAAAACTTTCCACCTGGTTCCTCCAAATTTTCTCATCACTGCGGACAACATTGATTTGACCCCCACTAATGATTAGAAAATTGAATGGCTATATTAGTCCCACCCATTTAAAAGTCAGAAGGCACAATGTGCAGCTGCTGACTTTTAATAAGCAGACACTCACCTGTCCCACGGTACAGCGATGCGGGCGCATAGAGCCTCGCTCCTCTCTGCGGAGCCAGAATTGTTACTGTGGGCGCCCGGCTGTGGTGCGCTGTGATTGGCCGGGTGATCTTCTGGGACCTGTGACGTATCCCAGAAGATTGCAGGGTGGGAGAGGTGTCGTGGCATCAGGGAAGAAGTGGGAGCTACCCACTCCACCCTCCAAAAAATGACATGCCATTAAACTTAAAGCAGAAGTTCCATTTTTGTCTGGAACTCCGCTTTAAATGCGTGTCGTCTGTACTGCAGAAACAATGACTTACGGGGGGACCACAGAGACGGAATGGGGAGATTTTTGCAAATTTGTAAACATGTCATATAAAATATAAAGTAATCACAAATGTTTCTCCTTATCCTCTTAAAGGATCACTAAAGGAAACTATTTTTTTAGCTAAATAGCTTCCTTTACCTTACTGCAGTACTGGTTTCATGTCCTTATTGTTTGTTTTTGCTTTGAAGTTGCTGTAATCCTGCTCTGATCTCCACACTTCCTGCTTGTCTGTTTCCTTATAACCACAGTGCTGGGAGCTTTCTCACGGTGGTCTAAGCTGTCATTACTGTGTGTCTAAAACTTCCCAGAACCAATCAGATTCATTTTAAAAGCAAAACACTGCCCTGGATTTGTTTGTTTTTGTTCTGTGTGTCTATTTCTACTTCACAGAAACATGAAGCCAGTTCAAAAGTGAAACTAACCTGCAGGCACATTATATGATTGATTTTTATCTATTTTTAATCATTTTGAAAAGGAATCGGTTAACTTTTATGTCTCTATACCCTGTAAACAGTCATTTCAGCAAAAACATTTTTTTCCTTTAGTGACCCTTTAAGTATTCAGCTTTTATTAAAATAACCCTGTCTTTATTCAGGCACTACCTGTAATGGGGTGACAACTGTCTTATACTGCCGTCTGTACGTTGTCACCCTTTACATGGTGGAGACTACAAGCCACCATGCCCATATGCTGGCATACGTTGCTCACGCATGGTCCACCCTTGTCTATCGGTGACCAGAGGAATAATGTGCATGTAGACAGGAAGGGGTACACAGTGGATCCAAACTAAACAAACCTCACATCTACTTTACTCCTAAATAAAAGTATCCCAGTCCAGTGTGTGTCTAGTCACTCACTGCACAAGACAGTTGTCAGCAGATCTAAACAGGGATTATGAATCACACCGTCAGTTCTAACCGAGGACATCAAACAGAAGATTCCCAATTATCCCCCATGGAATATTCTCTGGAAGTATCGGAGAGGTGTGTGCATTCCAGACTAAGCACACCAAACATCTTCAATCTGGACACCGGCGTCTGAGCGGCTCTGTGCCGACACATAAAAGCCAATGTCTGACAGCAACACCCGCCCTTAAAGGGGAGGTTCCCCTAAAAAGAAACTTTTAACATTGCCTGTCTCTTAATAACATTTAGAATCGGCTGGTAGTTTAAAAAAAAAACACCCGTACATACCATTTTCGGCATGTAGTCTCACCGCCGCTTCCGGGTCTGGCAGCCGGGGACAGGCATCCGATCGACGCATACAGCGCGTCACGAGATGCCGAAAGAAGCCGAACGTTGGTGCGGCTCTATACGGCGCATGCGCACCAACGTTCGGCTTCTTTCGGCATCTTGTGACGCGCTGTATGCGTCGATCGGATGCCTGTCAATGAAGTAGGCCCTCCCATCCCCGGCCGCCAGACCCGGAAGCGGCGGTGAGACTACATGCCGAAAATGGTATGTACGGGTGTTTTTTTTTTAAACTACCAGCCGATTCTAAATGTTATTAAGAGACAGGCAATGTTAAAAGTTTCTTTTTAGGGGAACCTCCCCTTTAATCACGTGCCCAGGCCAATTTTCAGCGCTGTCACAATTGCACGGTCATGCAACACTGTACCCAAACGTCATTTTACATTTTTTTGAAAAAGATAGAACTTTCTTTTGGTGGTATTTAATCACTGGTGGGTTTTTTTCCCTAAACAAACCCAAAACGTTTGAAAAAAAAAAAAAAAAAAAGTTTCTTAGTTTCTGTTATAAAACTAGTAAAATTAATTGTTCTCCTGATGTGCGCTGATAGGCACTGATGTGATCCCGTGTGAATCGCCGCTTACCAAGTCTCCTTACACTAACGATAACTGGCAAATCCTATGTACACTGTGATCAGCTGCGATTGGACACAGCTGATCACATGGTAAAGAGCCGCTGTAATTGGCTCTTTACACTAATCTGTGACCCCTACCAATGGGCGCCACAGGGAGTGCGCCGGAAACGCGATCATTGGAGGACGTCAATAGGCACCCTGAGAAATGTGCGACCGCATTGTAGCCATTACTCGGCTATAGTGCAGTTGGGAAAAGGTTAAAGTTGTTGTGAAATATGAATGAAGCATTTCCCTCTATAGTGTGTACTTGTCTCCATTAAAGGGTCACTAAAGGAATTTTTTTTTTTTAGCTAAATAGCTTCCTTTACCCTACTGCAGTACTGGTTTCATGTCCTTATTGTTCGTTTTTGCTTTGAAGTTGCTGTAATCCTGCTCTGATCTCCACACTTCCTGCTTGTCTGTTTCCTTATAACCACAGTGCTGGGAGCTTTCTCTCGGTGGTCTGAGCTGTCATTACTGTGTGTCTAAAACTTCCCAGAACCAATCAGATTCATTTTAAAAACAAAACACTGCCCTGGATTTGTTTGTTTTTCTCCTGTGTGTCTATTTCTATTTCACAGAAACATGAAGCCAGTTCAAAAGTGAAACTAACCTGCAGGCACATTATATGATTGATTTTTATCTATTTTTATTCATTTTGAAAAGGAATCATTTAACTTTTATGTCTCTATACCCTGTAAACAGTCATTTCAGCAAAAAAAATTTTTTTCCTTTAGTGACCCTTTAAGGGCACTGAGTGTCACTTTTGTCTGCTGCTTCGTCCTCTGCTATTAGCATGAATCACTTCTGACAAGTTTTTCTGACACCAAGAGAAAAATGGTGACAGGGGAGCTTATTGACAGCCTTGGGTCTATTCCTCTGTGCTGTGTCCTTTCCCTCTGCGGAGTGTGACTTTAAGTGGAACTTTATTCAGAAAATTAAACTATGGGCAAAACGTTTTTTTTTATTCTGGATAGGGTAAGGGAAGGTAGTAACCCCTGTCAGATTTTTTTTTTTTTTCACCATCTCCGTTTCATGGCATAGATTTTCCTTGTAGTTTTGCAACAGCTGGAGGTCCGCTAATTGCAATTCCCTGCCCTAGAGTAAACAGCTTGAGGTAAAAAGCACCCAAGCAGTACGCTCCCACGCTCCTGCCATGTGTCCATGTGCCCCATGGCTTGGCTCTGCCCCCTCTCTCTCATTGGCTGTGACTGACAGCAGCAGCAGCCAGTGAGGAAGGAGAGTCCCTAGAGAGCCGAGGCTCTCGTGCACATCACTGGATCGTTATGGGGCTCAGGTAAGTATGCACAGCTAAGGATGTAAATACACAAAAATACAACGCAGGGCACATAAAAGTCCAAAGAAGACAGTAATGATCTCAATGGGAACGCAACCAAAAAAGGAAAAACGCACCACAAATTTGCATAAAAAACATGAATGCAGGTCACTGCGCATATATAAAACGCACAGCTCGTGTGAATGGGCCCCAATGACCACAGACTGGAATAATGAGCGGATTCCGATGGCGGACACGACACCATTGTACCGCTTATTGGGCGATTCATATAAAGCACACACTACTAACATACACACACCTCTAACCGAGTCAGGAAAATACATTGAAAGAAATGGAAACACCCCATACACATAATGGAGAATAGAGATTGGGTGTAAGGAGCCCTGTCCGTACAATCAGATTGTATGGTGTGTGTGCAATCACAGGAGATCGCCATGGTGACATTTCCACTGTGCCCAATAGAAGAAACATTACCGTCCGTACACGTCACCCCGACACCGGCCCACAGCGGACACTGCAGCCGGCAGGACGTGTCACCGAGAGCCGCCCGCCCCTTCATACACACCGGACCCTCTTCTCACCCCATGGACATGGTATCCCTCGTTGCCGCTCTCAGCGGACTCGGAGCTCAGAGACAGTCCCATCACCGGCAACACTCCGCCGGACACACACAGAGCTGACACACCGCCAGGACTGCCAATCAACCGCCGACGCCTACACAGGGGGACAGCACATCGGGGATCGGCTGATCGGCCTGGAGGAGGAGGAGGAGGAGAAGGAAGGACAACTGATGTCACATGGTAACAGAGGAAGTGCCGGGTAACCAAGGACGCCGGAGGAGGCAAGACACCATAGAGATACCCTACAGAGAGAAGGATAGAAAGATCTCATACGCAGGAGGACACAGAGAAGGATAGACAGATCCCAGTTGGAAGACTGCACAGGAAAACATCTCTGTAAGATCACATCTCTCCATGACAGACAGGCTGGGAACTCTGATATCTGGGACATGCCAATGGAAGGAATCAGAAATAGTTATCAGTAAAAGTAACATGCCAGGAAATCAGAAACATTGGGAGGTTAGGTCAGATCAGGTTAGGGTAGAGTAGGTCAGGTCAGGTTTGGGTATGTTAGGGTAGGGTAGGTCAGGGTAGGTTAGGTTATGTCAGGTCACGTTAGCGTAGAATAGGTCAGGTTCGGTTAGGTCAGGCTGGGGTAGGCCAGGTGAGGTTAGGGTAGAATAGGTCAGGTGAGGTTAGGGTAGGTTAGGTCAGGTTAGGGTAGATTAGGTAAAGTTCAGTTAGGTCAGGCTGGGGTAGTCCAGGTCAGGTTAGGGTAGAATAGGTCAGGTGAGGTTAGGGTAGGTCAGGTGAGGTTAGGTTAGGTCAGGTGAGGTTAGGTCAGGCTGGGGTAGGCCAGGTCAGGTTAGGGTAGAATAGGTCAGAGGTGAGGTTAGGGTAGGTTAGGTGAGGCTAGGGTAGGTTAGGTGAGGCTAGGGTAGGTTAGGTCAGGTTAGGGTAGATTAGGTCAAGTTCGGTTAGGTCAGGCTGGGGTAGGCCAGGTCAGGTTAGGGTAGAATAGGTCAGGTGAGGTTAGGGTAGGTCAGGTTTGGTTAGGTCAGGTTAGAGTAGATTAGGGTAGGTCAGGCTAGGGTAGGTGAGGTTAGGGTAGGTCAGGTTCGGTTAGGTCAGGTTAGAGTAGATTAGGTTAGGTCAGGCTAGGGTAGGTTAGGTCAGGCCAGGTCAGGTTAGGGTAGAATTGGTCAGGTGAGGTTAGGTTCAGTCCGGTTCTATTAGGTTCAGTCAGGTTAGGGTAGGTTAGGTCAAGCTAGGGTAGGTCAGGTCAGGCTAGGGTAGATTAGGTCAGGTTCGGTTAAATCACGTTAGGTCAGTTTTGGGTAGATTAGGTGTGGAAGACAAAAGCTGATGTGAGATTTCCTCTTCTGTCTCCTCTGCAGACATACAACTTCTCTGAAGACAAGAATACTGAGATATACTCCACAATGGCGGATACAGATCCACAGCTGATGGTAAGGATTTGAATAAATGTGTATTCATCCTTTCTTCTATAGATCAGTGCATGACTAATGACTCAAGACTGAGACTTATAATAGTTATTGAACACATCAGGCCTACAGTATATAACGTATACTCCAGGATATCAGCTTCCTTTATCCTTTGTTTTGTTTCCTCATATGGGGAACTTTGTATATAATAAAATAGTTTAGTGTTTTCTTACCAAAAATATTTATTGGATAGTAAATTCTGTACGCACAATGTTGTAACTCTCACTGAGCCTTAAAACTACACAAAGTTGAATGGTGCAGACACGTGTTGTATCGCATCAAAAAGGGGGTAAAAGCTGATGCGTTTCGGGGGGCGCACCCCCTTCCTCTAAACTAATGCCGCGTACACACGATCACTTTTTTTATCTCACAAAACAAAACGACGTTTTTCAAACTTCATTTTTAAAACGATGTTGCATACACACCATCGTTTTTCCACAATGCTCTTGCAAAGCGCGGTTACGCAAGACACTTTCGACGGCACTCTGTTCCATTGAAGCCCGTCTCTTAACTTGCTTTTGAGCATGCGCGGGTTTAAAAACGTTGTTTTAAACGTTGTTTTGCCGACACACGATCACTTTTTATGACACAAAAAACGACATTTTGAAAAACGACACAAAAAATTCAAGCATGTTCGAATTTTTTTTTGGTCGTTTTTTTGAAGACATAAAACGACGTTTTTCCCCCACACGATCATTTTAAATGACGTTTTTTAAAACGTCGTTTTTTTTCATCACAAAAAGTGATCGTGTGTACACGGCATAAGAGTAGCTTAGCTCAGAGAAAGGGGTACGCCCCCTAAATGCATCATATTTTACCCCCTTTTTGACATGATACAACACGTGTCTACACCATTCAACTTTGTGTAGTTTTAAGGCTCAGTGAGAGTTACAACATTGTGCGTACAGAATTTACTAGCCAATAAATATTTTTGGTAATGCACTAGGTGTGCGTGCCTTCCATTTTTGTTTTGTCTTTGTAGTTTCTATTGGATTTCCCCATCTAAAGAGGAGGGCAGAATCCACCTAGTTCTTGAAAATCCATGTCCTGTTGCTTTTTTTTCCAACAAAAGACTCCTTATGCCGAGTACACACTACCGTTTTTCATGACGAGAAAAATGCAATTTTTTTAATTGGCCATTAAAAACGATCGTGTGTGAGAAAAATGGCCATTAAAAATTTAGAACATGTTCTATTTTTTCTCGTCGTTTTTTACGTTGTTGTTTTTCTCGTCGTAAAAAAAACGGTCGTGTGTACGCGGCATCAGCGCTGGAAGTGACTGTTTTTTCTTGTACATAGAATGCATGAAGTTAAAAAACCTTGAGCCTTTAGAACCCCTTTAAGGCTGGAGGTGTCTCGTAGGTGTTATTCTTGATCCTCGTGTTTTTCTATTTCTTCCTATTATTTTTATTAGTTGCCTGTTGGCCAAAGATGCAAAATATATTACTTTTGTTTTCCAGACCGCTATTATTTTCTACTGTAATCAGAAATACTATCGTCATATGCAAAATATAGCAAGGGAAGGTCTGCAGAAATACTACAATGACCCCGTGCTTCTCTTTTTCAAAGCTTTTGGCATCCTGATGGAAGGTAAGTAAACATATGTTATCCATAAGGTTTTGCCATCCTCAAAATTCCCTCATCTCTTGCCTATGTCTGTGACATCCCTCCTACCCATAGTGCAACTAAAGGCAATTCCTGTTCAATACACCCATAGAGGGGGATTTATCAAAATTTGAGTAGCTGTATATGGCGACCAATCAGCTTCTATCTTCAGCTTGTCCAGTTAAAGGGGTAGTAAAGAATTTTTTTTTTCATAATAAGCATCCTTTACCTGCAGACATTCCTCTTTTCACTTCCTCATTGTTCGTTTTTGCTCAGAAGTTGCTCTATTTCTTCTCTGTTCTGTTAACTTCCTGCTTGTCTGATTTTACTGACCACCGTGAAGGGAGACTTTACTGCGGTGGTCAGTAACGTGCTCGCCCCCTCCTGGGAACTACATCTGTGTGGCAGGACGCTCTCTATGTGTTAGAGACTTCAAGGAGGTGTTAATTACTGGGCGTGCTGCAATTCATACTGGGAAATGTAGTTCTTACATGAACAAGTGATGCAAACCAGGAAGTGAATGAGAGAACAGAAACTAGAACGCCGGAGGTGATATAGATGAAGGAATTTAATAGGTATTTACTTGTTTGTTAACAGAATCATTACACTATTCTGTCTGTCTACCCTGCAGACATTCATTTTAGGCAATATTTTTTTTTCCTTTAAAGCAGAGTTCCACCCAAAGATGGAACTTCCGCTTTAAGTGTATGTGACCCCCTGACATGCCACATTTGACATGTCATTTTTTTGAGGGGGAGTGGGTACCCTGTTTTTACAGGAATACTAGTCAGTACCAGTTTGCAAAAGCGTATTTGCTTTGAAGAATATATCATCTCTAATGTTGGGTGTCCTACGTGTTTCGATGTTGCTGCATTATGTAAAACTATTAGGCCTCGTACACACATCCGAGGAACTTGTCGTAAAAGACACATCGTTTTCCTCGACGGGTTCCTTGTTAGGCTTGTTGAGAAACTTGACAAGCTTTCTTTGCGTACACACAGTAAAGACCAAATCTCCTCGTTCTCAAACGCGGTGACGTACAACACATATGACGGCAGGAAAAGTTTGTTCCACTGGCACAATCCTTGGGGCTGCTTTTGCTAATCTCATGTTACTGCGTGTTAGGTAAAAGTTTGGTGAGAGACGATTTGCACTTTTCAGTCTGTTACAGCGTGACGAATGTGCTATCTCCATTACGAACGCTACTTTTACCGAAGGTGCGCTCCCATCTCATACTTTATTCTGAGCTTGCGCGGGTTTCTAAGCATACACACGAACATGTTTCTTGTTGAAAACCACCCCGACGAGAAACACTACGAGGAAATTGAGACTCCCGACCAGTGTTGTAAGTAACGGCGTCAAAATAAACGCCATTACCTAACGATGCCCCTTTTTAGGGTAACGAGTAATCTACCAGATTACTCTTCCCCTCACGGCAACGCCGTTCCCATTACTTGGGCGGCGTTACCGTAATTACTTACCTGTGTGACTCAGCCGTCGCCGTCGGCCATCCATTTAAAAAAAAGCATGCCTCCCCCTCTGACTGTTGTGTCCGTGATAGGCGGAACACTAATTTTCCCAGCAGAGCCTCTGTTTAGTGTTCAGCCTATCACGAATGCCTTCTCATCCTTAGCCTCGGCCTCGGACGAGAGGACATCTGTGATAGGCGGAACACTGAACAGAGGCTCTGCTGGGAAAATGACTGTTCCGCCTATCACGGACGGTCCGGAACAGTCAGAGGGGGAGGTGCACTTTTTTAATAATGGAGGATGCCCGCCGACGGTGACGGGACAGTCAGGACGGGACAGTCAGAGGGGGAGGCGCGGATTTTAAATAATGGAGGATGGCCGCAGGAGAAGGTAGGGAGATCATCATAGAGGCATTTTACAGGCACAGTGAGGCATGTATGATGGCACAGTGACTCACTGTGCCATCATACATGCCTCACTGTGCCTGTAACATGCCTCACTCACTGTGCCTGTAACATGCCTCACTCACTGTGCCTGTAACATGCGTGCCTCACTCACTGTGCCTGTAACATGCGTGCCTCACTCACTGTGCCTGTAACATGCCTCACTCACTGTGCCTGTAACATGCCTCACTCACTGTGCCTGTAACATGCCTCACTGTCAGTGAGGCATGTTACAGATGGCACAGTGAGGCATGTTACAGATGGCACAGTGAGGCATGTATGATGGCACAGTGAGGGGTCGTCTTGTACAGTGAGTATATCCCAAAACCAAAATTTTAGCTGAAAAATTAGGGGGTTGTCATACGCCGGCAAAAAAAAAAAGTCAGTTACTTTGTTGAGTAACTAATTACTTTGCCAATGTAGCAACTGAGTCACTTACTCAATTACTTTTTCGGACAAGTAATTTGTAACTGTAACTAATTACTTTTTTAAAGGACTTTTTTAAAGGACGATGAGCAAGACTGCTCCCGACGAGGAAAAAGAGAACTTGTTTTTTCTCGTCGAGTTCCACGTCGGTTTTCTCGATGAAAAGCATACACATGACCTTTTTCCTCGGCAAAAAAGCTCTGCCACCAAGTTTCTTGATGGATTCTGTCGAGGAAAACGGTCGTGTGTACGAGGCCTCAGAATAGTTTTTACCTTTTAGATTGGCCACCTCATATGTTTACACTACCTGCTGTAGACAGTGGGGCAGACCTCTCATTCTTCCCAATCCCTCCCCTTTAGATTTACCCCTGCAGGTAATACTTCAGCCTATAGTTGTGCATAATTAAACCATACAGTGAGGTTATTTGCTAAAGGCAAATATGCTGTGCACTGCAAGTGCAGTTGCTCTAGATCTGAGGGGAAGCTCTGCTGATTTCTCTCACCCAATCATGTGCAAGTAAATATTCTTTTTTTTTTTTTTCCTTGCACGTGATTGAGTATTTTTTGCTAAATTAAGTGTCATCTCATTTACTAAGCTCTGAAGCAAGTGCACTTGCAGTCCACAGTACATTTGCTTTAGTAAATCAACCCCAAAGACTTTTGTTAGAGGCGTTGAGGATTCTTGGCTTATAAAATAGAATGCTCAGAACTAGGTGTTCTCAGAGTCAATGAAAGGATTAGAAACCGCTCTGTGACCTAGTGAACTTATGCAGTATCAAAATGATAAAACAAAGCCCCTGGACAGGTTGGGTCCATGAACATGTAAATTTGAAAGTTTGCTCACCGCCAGCGTTCTAGTGCCACAATTCTGATAGTAACTCATAGGAGGTTATTTACGAAAGGCAAATCGACTTTGCACTACAAGTGCAAAGTGCACTTGAAATTGCACTGAAAGTGCACTTGGAAGTGCAGTCGCTGTAGATCTGAGGGGAAGATCTGAAATGAGGGGAAGCTCTGCTGATTTTATCATCCAATCATGTGCAAGCTAAAATGCTGTTTTTTACTGTCCTTGCATGTCCCCCGTGGATCTACAGCGACTGCACTTCCAGTGCAATTTCACTTGTAGTTTGCACTTGTAGTGCAAAGTGGATTTGTCTTTCGTAAATAACCCCCATTGTACTAGCTGTACAGCACTGAGTGCCTTTTACTGCAGAAGTAAGGGCCGCCCACTGCCGCCAATAGAAAAGGATCCTGACATTGCGAAGCCGGACACAAGACTGGTAAAATAAAGGTATGTATGCTTTTATGTTTGCTAAATTAGATGGGTCCCAGGGAGAAGGGGGACAATTATATTAACCTATAAATTAGATATAATCCTACTCCAGCCCAAATGTTTTTTTTTTTTGGCAACGTACATAGAGCTTTTTTCAGATTCTTACTGCAGTTTTTGACCCTGTTATGCTCTGTACACACGATCAGATTTCCCGTCGGTATAAACTCCAATGGGTTTTTCCTCTCAAGCTGTCTTGCATACACACGGACACACCAAATTCCGACCATCGAAAACGCGGTGACGTACAACACTACGACGATCCTAGATTAGTGATGTTCAATGATTCCGAGCATGCGTCAAATTGTTTCCGAGCATGCATGTTTTTTTCTCCGTCGGAAATCCATACAGACGAACGGAATTTCTTTTTTCTTTTCTTTTTTTTTTTTTGTCGGAAAAAAAGAGAACATGTTCTCTTTCTAAGTCCGTCTGAATTTCAGACGGAAAAAGTCAGATGGTGCATACACACGGTGGGAATATTCGATTAAAAAAATTTCGTTGTACTTTTTCCATTCAAAATTCTGACTGTGTGTACACGGCATAAGAGAGATTGTTGAGAAAATTGTTTAGAAAATCTCTACTAGCACAGTCAAAGACTGAAACAACACAGAGGTTAGAACTTCCATTGAGTTGTTATCCCGGTGATAGCCACTACCTTAATTTCTTGTCCAGAGCAAGGAAGTTTTCACAGAAGTCTGTTCATGGTAAAAAAAAAAAAAGTCGTTGCTAGCGTTGATCAGAGGAGCAAAAAAAACATTCTCTGATCACAGTTCATGGTTTGTTTAGTACAGTAAAACCTTGGTTTGAGAGTAACTTGGTTTGAGAGCGTTTTGCAAGACAAGCAAAATGATTTAATACATTTTGCCTTGATATATAAGCAATGTCTTGATATAAGAGTAGCGTCACTGAGTATAAAAAAGAAGAGAGGAGCCTCTAAGTGTAGCAATATGGTTACATTTAATGAAGGTACAACATTTAGCAACTTATTGCTACACTTAGGCCGCGTACACACGATCAGACCGGTCCGATGAATCTGTTCCGACGAACCGTTTTCATCGGACCAGGCTGAAGTGGTCTGATGGCCTGATGTGTGTACACACCATCGGACCAAAAATCCGATCAGACCAGAACGCGGTGGCGTAGAACACAACGACGTGCTGAAAAACGAAGTTCAATGCTTCCAAGCATGCGTCGACATGATTCTGAGCATGCGCAGGTTTTTGGTCCGATGCTTTTGCGCACTAACCATCGAACCTGTCCAATGGACAGGTTTCATCAGACAGATTTTAAAGCAGGTTTTAAAACTTTGGTCCGACGGACAACGGTCCGATGGGCCGTTCACACCATCGAACTGGTCCGATGAAAAAACTGGTCTGCAGACCAGTTTCATCGGACCGATCTGATCATGTGTACGCGGCCTTAGAGGTGCCTCTCTTCTCTTTTATACCCTGTAAAAAAATGCTTTGATATACAAGTGCTTTGAATTACAAGCATGTTTCTGGAACAAATTACGTTCGCAATCCAAGGTTTTACTGTACATTTTAGTTTGTTTTCTGATTAGAGAACATAATATGGTATGCAATATTGTCATAACCTTCCTTCTTCTGTCACCAGACCGAGTGCAGGAGGCCATTCGAGAGCTAGAGTCCATCAGAGAAGTTCCAGATGTCTCTTTATGCGCCCTCATGCTTCTAATTTATGCTCAGAAGAAAAGTGGTACCTTTGGTAAGGTTTAATTCTCATCACAAACATTCTACACTCATATTTATAGAGGAGCTTAACTCTGGCTGTGCCCAAAAAAAAAAGCCAGACATAGGGCAAGCAAGCACTAGTCAACAGTATTGCCTTTGGTCTTTTCATGTTTTGTTGTGTACTATGCCTCTGTGTGAATGCGGCCAGCTTGGTAGAAGTAGGGCAGCCACAGTAGGGTGCACCCACACTGGCAGTTTTGATGGAGCCCAGGCATGGTTTACCCTCTTGGTAAGGTTCCTTTGCATAGTGTGAGTTCTCTGAACCATGCCCAGCAACAGTTAAAGAGGTATGAAACCCAAAGGCAAACATTTATTACATTGTAATCTAACAATTTTTAGATGGATGCATTAGTTGGGAGCAGCTCCTGTGCTTGTGCAGCCATGACAACCCAATAGACGTGAATGCGATTGCCTGTTCTGAACACCTGTGCATCCCATACGGGCAAAGACGGCCCTTCACATGGGGTTACGCATAGATACACCTGTGTGAATGAGGGCTTACTAGACTCAATTGAGTTTTTTTTTTTAAATCGGTTCTGAAATATCTTTGGTCCAGTGTTTCTTCGGTTGGGAGCACGTTTAGATGTTGCAGCGATTTTAAAGCAGAACCCTTGTTCACATCTTTTTTTTTTTTGGAAATTTCTTTTCTTTAAAGATTTTGAGACAGACATACAAACATTGAAAAGAGGGTGCCAAGGAAAACACCGGCCCCTCTGCGACCAACATGGTCGACCAATTAGGCAGACTATCTAACAGAAAACTTCTACCTGATCTTACCGAACACAATAAACCCATGATACATACAAAACATGAAGTGAGAGGAGATTTCTTCAAAGTGAAGGAATTCCTGATTGTCACCAGTGTCACCAGAGCCAGTGTCCCCATTGGAACACTTACCCTTTTCCTGTGACCCCGGGCACAAAAATAAGGGAGGGTGATCCCTGGTGACAACCCAAAATGTGGGATTTTATTTTACTTTCAGTTTTGGTGATAATGGTAAAACACAGACAGCAATAAAAACCCATAATGTATATAAACACTATAGGGTCTGTCATAATAGGGACCCGAAAGGGGTTTAAAATTCTGGGGTATTAAAAGGGTTAAGAAACACTGGACAGGGGGGGGGGGGTATTTTATCAGACAGCTGAGCTGTAGAGAATCATATTGGATATATGAAACCAAAGTATCATTTCCTACAGGCTTTAATGCCGAATTTGACTTAAATTGTTAAATTTCTGATCGTGAACCACTTGCTTACTGGGCACTTACACCCCCCTCCTGCCCAGGTAAAATTTCAGCTTCCGGCACTGCGTCGCTTTAACTGACAATTGCGCGGTCGTGCGGCGTGGCTCCCAAACAAAATTTACATCCTTTTTTCCCCACAAGTAGAGCTTTCTTTTGGTGGTATTTGATCGCCTGTGCGATTTTTATTTTTTGCGCTATAAACAAAAAAGAGCGACAATTTTGAAGAAAAATACAATATTTTTTACTTGTTGCTATAATAAATATCCCAATTAAAAAAAAAAACACATTTTTTTTTCTCAGCTTAGGGCGATACGTATTCTTCTACATATTTTTGGTAAAAAAAAAAAAAAAAAATCGCAATAAGCGACTGGTTTGCGCAAAAGTTATAGCGCTTACAAAATAGGGGAGAGAATTATTATTTTTTTTTTTACTAGAAATGGCGGCGATCTGCGATTTTTATTGGTACTGCGACGTTATGGCGGACACATCGGACACTTTTGACACATTTTTGGCGCCATTCACATTTATTCTGCGATCAGTGCTATAAATATGCACTAATTACAGTATAAATGTGACTGGCATTGAAGGGGTTAACACTAGGGGGTGAGGAAGGGGTTAAATGTGTATGCTAGGTGTGTTCTAACTGTGGGAGGAGGGGGGGGTGACTGGGGGGGTGACCGATCTGTGTCCCTATGTAGGAAGGAACACAGATCGGGCTCCTCCCTTCCAGAGACAGGACATTGTCTCTGTGTGAGCCGGCAATGAGAGATGATCTATGAGAGATCATCTCTCATTCGCCCACAGATCGCATCACAAACGGCCGCTCTGATTGGCCGTTTGCCGCGATCTGTGATTGCCCGTGTCCAAGGGACACGGACAACACAGGGCTTCCCCGCAGCGCGTTGTACAGCGCGCGCTGGGAAAGCCAGAATGACATGGCGTCAAATGACGGCATGTTGGATTTTCAGGCCCGCGCTGTTGCCGTCATCCGACGGTAGCGCGGGCCTCAAGTGGTTAATATATTATTTTATGTATTGTATATATTTATGTATTGCATATACATCTATCAGGATGGCCAAGCATGTTTATTTAAATGTTTTAATATGATGCATTTTATGAATTATAGTGTTTAATGTTGCACTTATAATAAGGTGTGTTTAGAAAGTTTTCTCTCTTTTTATTCCCCCCTCTTATATAATGAGTGTACATTTTGTTATCTGTTTCATATGCCTTTTTGATGCGTAGGAAGACTTCCTGGCTGTGCTGGCCGAGTAAGGAGTTTCTAAAGCAATACGTAAACAAAGGAAATGTCTCCTGGCCATGCCGGAAACGCGTTTAGTTTCCATAGTAATTGATTGTGTGTGGAAGGCTCCAACATCCAAAGCGCACTGGACGAGAACATAAATAGGCGGGTGTAATACATGATTCCGTATCCGCTGACAAAGCCCCGCCCCTTTGGACGTAACGCGTATAAGAGAAGCAGACACGGATCAGCCATCTGCCTGCTCAGTGGGGATCAGCAGGGAAATCCCTTGCTGAGCATGCGGACGCCAACAAAACCAGTCCCGTGTGGAAGGGGCCTTAGCTGTGGACCTTTTAAAAATATTTAATTGTTCATATTTTCCAGGATTATTAGTCCCAGTGAACATAGATTGTTGTCTGAGCCCTCTTCTCTAACACTGACCCTGCATCTGAGGGAAGATATATATATATATATATATATATATATATATATATATATATATATATATATATATATATATATATATAAAATGGAGATACAATAAATATATTCTATGGTTTGTTTTAGTTAAAAATAATATTCACCTTGTTGTTCCCAATGACTTTTATTGTGTAAAACGTATATATTATGTCATTTATGTATTATTTCATATTTCCTACAGATCGTGAGGAAGTTTCTGGCCTGGAAAGTAAGTTAAAAGAAAACCGAAGGTCAGCAGGACCTAAAGCTCTTTACTATGCAGGCTTACTTCTGTGGCTGCTTGGAAGAAGTGACAAGGCACAGGAGTACATTGACAGGATGCTCAAAATGTCCAACAGGTCAAGTGAGGTATGCAGTGCTGCTAAGTGGTCTGTTCATACTTGGTCCAACAATGCAAGTTGGGATAGTGACAACATTCTTTTAAAGCTAAACTCCAGAAAAATATCTAAATACACTGTTTAAGTAAACAAATGTAAACTGTCTTAACCAGTGCTGGGACAAGGTCACCTAGAGCCTAGGGCGAACATGCCAAACTGTGGGATGTATGAGCATTATGTATCAGCAAAAATCACCCCCCCCTCCAAACAAATGGGGCACTAATCTGCAGGATTACCCCCTAGGCTAAAATCCCTCCACCTCCCAGCACAAACCTCTGCCCCCTCCATCCCCCAAATCCCCCTAGCACAAATGCCACACCCCAAAAAAATCACCCCTCCTAGCACGAATCCTCCACCCCTCAAGTTTCCTTTCTGGTCACACATTCTTTCCCACCCCACTCCAAATCCTCGTCCGAGCGCAAATATCCCCCCCCCCCCCCCCCCCAATGATCCCTACTAGCATAATTCCCTCCGCCACCACTTCTAGCACAAATCCCCAAAGTATACCCTTCTCTTCTCCAACCCCCCTTCCAACTCAAATGCCCCAGGATCACCACTCCTAGCACAACCCCAAATTATAAGAATGAAATCAGTGAGTGTATCTGCAGTAGTGCCACATCCAGAAATTGTTAGAAAATAACTAAATACCCCAGGTGGACTTTTTAGGCACTTATATATTGAAAAAAGTATAGGTCAATTTATGTTTGTAGAAAAGGATATTTATATAACAAAATATATTAAAAAACACTTGCACATAAACAAAAACATGGAATGTATACAAATCTGTGTCCAGAAACGCCATAATGAAAGCATGACGACCATTACAGGCAGTCCCCGACTTACGAACGCCCGACTTACGAACGCCCGACTTACGAACGACTCCTACTTACGAACGGCCTCAATCCCTTCTGCTTGTGCTTCACGCTGGTCCTAGATACCCCCGAGCAACTATCTTGCCACATTCCACACTGCCGTACTTCATTTACTGCATGGCCAGAAGAGCCCCAGAAGCACCCGGAACTTGCCACATCCCTGCACAGGTGGAAGTTACACTTACAAGCAGTGTTCCGACTTACGAACACATTCCACTTACGGAAAAAAAACTACAGTCCCTTATGCGTTCGTAACTCGGGGACTGCCTGTATTGTCCTTAATCCGACGCGTTTCATTTTATTTTATTTCCTCAGGGGTGTTTGTTAAGAGACAGATTGTACGTTTATAACATAATTATAACAAAATATAAGTGACCATTAACAGAGTTCTTTTCCAATAGGGTGAATATAGTATTATAGTATGTACAATATCCAGTAGCTGGAAGACTTACATATATTATGGTGGTGTCACGGTGAAAATTCCATTGAAATATCTTTTTAAAATCAAAGAGAACATAAAAAGGACTATGTCTCAAAGTTACATCTCAATAGCCCATTAGAAAATTCATATCAAGTGTGATATCTGGTGATGCCTAGTTCTCCTGACCAGGACAAAAAAGAGCACTGAGACCAAAGGATGGAAAAGATGACCTAAAAATAAGAGATAGTGATAATATGTATCCTGCCATTTCAGGCAAAAAATACCAAGTTGTTAATTAAAAAATGAAGACTGTTCTACTTGAGTCATGTAGTTGTCCAAGATGAGGACATAGAAGCTCTTATAGAGTATATAAAGATCTTTTGAGGCTGCGAGATGACCTGTAAAAACCAGCAAGTGAGCTATATGAGGGTCCGTGAAGTTTAAACAGTAATTAAATTAGATTAGATTGGTTTCATGTATCCCTAAAAGGGATCATATATCCCCCAAAGAGACACATGAGAGCACTATCAACAATGTAAAAAAGTGTTACATACATAGACTTCATATATCTGGTGGACAGGGTGAAACAGCCAACCAGCTGTCACATTCAATCCATTTAATTAGTAATACAGGACCAAAGCCTAAATGTGGAAGAGTATTAATAGCTATGGTAAAAAAGCAGAGGAATTAAATTCCACTGAGTACGCACATTTATATAGCTTCTTACAGAAACAGAAACAGAGGTTGTAACCAACAATGATTAAAGTTTTGGTTAATACCTTGGGGATTCTTTTAGCCACAAGAGCACATCCAGCTTCCTCGGAGCGAATGCCAGAAGTGTGCTGCCGTGTAATATAAATGTGATTTCCTCTCCAATCCCACATCACAGCTCATAGCCATTTGGCCTCCTAAGCTTCGCGTGCACCGCCCCGTCCCTACCGCACATGCGTGATGCGTAAGCACGACGGAATGACACCATTGCGTGCACAGCCCATCGATACACATAGCTTCAACAGCGAACTGGAACAGCAAGATGGAGGTCAGACGAGCTGATTTCACGCCTGAACCCTACATAAGTTCATCTGTGGAATTTCCTTTCCTAGAACAATTCTTACCCCCTGCTGCCCCCCAAATTCCCCCTCCCAATGCAAATCCTCTCCCCCATCAATCTCCTCATGGTGTCCCCCCCACCTCACATGATACCACAGTGCCCAGGGTAGCCGCCCCTCCCCACCTCACAAGATACCTCCTGCCCACCCTTGTCCCGACCCTGGTCCTAACTGATAAAGAATTTGTTATTCTGTCCATTCTGTACATTCTCTTGCACAGCCAGGAGGGTAACACCCTTTTCCCTGTTGGGATTAGGGTGCATTTACACCCAGGGGCAGACTGACAACTCATGGGGCCCCCGGGCAATAGAAGATTATGGGGCCCCCGGGCTTACAGATGGCCACCATACCAGGAGTCACTGCAGAGGCGGGGCAGCTAAAATCTCGGGATTTTCACATCAAAAGCATGTCGGTTTTGGACATATCAGGGACAGATGTAAAACAAACACAGGTTTTTACATACTGTTCCTGGTTTTACTGAGCCTGGTAACCCTGATGGGGCCCCCTAGTGGCATGGGGCCCTCGGGCAGTGCCTGGGTGCCTCAATGGTCAGTCCGCCCCTGTTTACACCTGTGAATGCACCAAATGCTGATTACATATGAGAACCTTAGTGGAGGTTCCTGGAGATAAGCTGGCAGCCTCTCATTGCTATCAATGGGGCTACCCCTGGCAGCCAATCACCACTGGGGTTCTCACGTGTAATCAGCATCAGTTGTATTCGCATGTGTTAATGCACCCTAAGGCCCTTTTCACACGGGCCAGATACGTCCAAGCAGAATCTGCCAGCTCAGCCGGGGATCTCTCTGCTGAGCAGATGGATGACAGGTCCGTGTCCACGGACAAGAACAGAGCAACCTCTCCTCTATGGGGTGGTTGGACGGAAAACGGACTGGATGTCTGATTCTATCCATTCGTTATCTGATCCGACCCACTGGAGGATGGCGAACTGCATATTCAGATGAAGTCTTTCTAATGATTTGTACAGGGGCAAAATGATATTTCTCTCTCTGGAGTCCAAACCTCTCTTTCTACAAGAAAGGACTTGTTCAATAACGTCACCAATAGCAGCCCATCTATTTCTCTAATGACTGAAACAATGTTAAAGTGACCCTGTCACCACACAGTTCAAACTAGACTAATCCCATGCTGTAAATGAAGGTGCTGTATACATACCTTTCTGGTGGCCTGTTTCTTCCTTGTTCCCTTACCACTTTGGGTATCCAACACTTCTGAGTATGTGGATTCCTGTGCATTCTGCCTCACACTATGCTTCCACTTGCTGGCTCATACATCACTACTGTATGTGTTGGCACCTGCAGTGGCCGGGGAACAGCAAAGCAGTGCAGTTGGAAGACATGGACCCCTGGAAAGGTAGGTATATCATATCTCCTTTAAAGCATAGGCTTAGTTTGGAGGAAAACACTTTCTAAAAATGTGACCTAATCTTTTATTGTGGGACATAAATATGAGTTTTCAATTTTATTGTAATGTAATTTTGTTCTACATGATCTGCTTCCTGATCTGCTGAATTGTTTTTTTTTTTAGGGGTTGGTGCTGAAAGGATGGCTTCTCTTAACCCCAGAACCCTCTTTAGCAAAGTGTGTTAAGTATTTTGAAGAGGGAACTCAAAGCAACACAGACTTGTTAGGAATGATCGGAAAGGTAACACATTACTAAAGAATAGAAAAACACGTTTCAACTTTATTCAGTCGTAGTCTTCTTCAGGGGATTAAAGAAGACTTTGACTGAATAAAATTGAAACGCGTTAGTGTGTTCATGTTGATATCATTCTTGTAATGTACCGTCAATTGATAGTTGTACTGTGTAATAATTGGCAGCTGTAATGGAACATGATTGTACACACCTGTAGCCAGAACTCATATTTTAAATCCTATTCCCATTCTTGTACTAATTTTGTCCAATAAAGATTTTACAATATTATAAACTTTCTTGATGAGAATACCTAGCTGCTAAAAAACCCTTGGGTAATCCTTCCATTTTTTTTAGGTAACACATTACTTAGGGTTGATCAATCACAACTTAAAGGGTTGCATTTATATAAAGGAAAGCAATTCGTCCAGGAAAAGTATATTTGTTCTGTGCTAATAGGACTATTTCATGTGCTGGATGAGTATTTTAAACTTAAAATGGAAAAATACTGCATTTCGTTGGGCATTGGTCCTATAAAACTTAGCACTGCGTAGAGGCCAAACACAACATTTTCTGTTTTAAAGGCTGAATGTTTTTTACCCTTCGATCCAGCGATTTTCACGATAGCCTTGGCTGCCCCAGGACTCTCCCACCACTGTCAATCACAGCCAGTGAGCCAATGAGTAGAGCCACGGCTCTATGTGTCTGAGGCCGCGTACACACGAGGAGACATGTCTGATGAAAACGGTCAGCGGACATGTCTCCGGGGATCTTTTGGTCTGATGGTGTGTACACACGATCAAACCAAAATCCCCGCGGACAGACAGCGCGGTGACGTGGCGGTGACGTTGACGCCGCGATGTCCGCAAACAAGGAAGTAAAATGCTTCCACGCATGCGTCCAATCCATTCGACGCATGCGGGGGATTTCTGTCCCCTGGTTAGGCGTACTAACCAGCGGACATATCCGATGAACAGGTTTCCAGCGGACAAGTTTTAAAGCATGTTTTAAAACTTTTGTCCGCTGGAAACCTGTCCGCTAGGCTGTACACACGATCGGATATGTCCGCTGAAACTGGTCCGTAGACCAGTTTCAGCGGACATGTTCGATCGTGTGTATGCGGCCTTATGGACATATAGAGCAGCGGCTCGGCAGGGAGCATGCAGCGGTGCCCCCATGGTTTTCTCTGGGGGCACTGTTCAAGGGGGGAGCAGCCAGGAGCGCCGGTGGGAGACCCCGAAAAGAAGATAATTGGGGCTGCTCTGTGCAAAACCAGTACACAGAGCAGGGAAGTATAACATATTTGTTATTTAAAAAAACTAAGCTTTAACCTCACCTTAAGTCAATGAAAAACATTTTTGCCACATTCTCACAGAACGAAAGTACATGCGCTTTCACTAGGCGTATTACTATGTACATTTTTATAATTACATACTGTACCAGAGTCGCTGGCCCTTTTTCCCCGAGATTTGAATTTGTAAAAGGGGACACAGGTTTATGGTTGTCTGCATCCCCCTGGGATTTCCCTTTACTTCCTATGTTCGTACCACAACACTTTTTGTAGTCTCCCTTTGCTTCTTTTTTTTTCTCTGATGAATAAAATGAATATAAACTAGTGCAAATCTTTTGATATATGTGAGTGTTCCATACAGGCACAGTAATAGCAGGATGTTGCCAAGATTGTGAGCCATTAAATCAACATGAGTTCAGTTTCAAATGGTAATAAGTGATCCATCTGAGACTCGTATCACAAAGCCAGAGGAATAAAAACTTCACAATAGCTGAGTATTTTTTAGCAAGATATGCTTTCAAGGAAGAGCTTTTTTTTCTTCAAAATGATTCGGGGGACTGGACTATATAGGCTTAAAGTGGATGTAAACCCCCAAAAAAATTTTTTTTTGATGTCACAATGTAGAGTATAAGATTTCCTATCATCTGTGCCCAGTCTTGCCACACAGAGTTAATCCAGCGCTGAGTAATCATCTTTTAAAGTTCAATGCAAATTAACAGAATTCCAGATAAAAACTTGCCAAATTATAAAGTCCGTTTCTCTGTTATTGCTTTCAGTAACAGGTTATTTACAAATCTAGCTTGGACATGTTTATCATAACAAGAGGTGATCCAAAGTTCATTGTATATTACTAGGATGTGTTATGATGTTATATCACCTCATGTTATGATAAACAAAACATAACAAATGATAAACATGTCCTAGCTAGATATGTAAATAACCTCTCACTCAAAGCAAAAAGAGAGAAAACTGACTTTTTATTTAGGCAGGGTTTTATCTGGAAGGCTGTTCATTTTCACTGAACATAAAAGAGGATTTCTCGGATCCGGATTAACTCTGTGTGGCAAGACTGGGCACAGATGATAGGAAATCGTATACGCTACATTGTGTGTGGTTTACATCTACTTTAATAAAAAAATAATTGCCATCAATAACTATATTAAATGAGGGGTCTGAACAACCTCATTGTAAACGCTCATTACCAAAATGTTTGAGCCTTCAGGTTGAATTGAATGTGTATCCAAACCAAAAAACGAACATTTTGAAAATAGCAGTTTTCCAGTCCTTAGTTGTGGTGGCTGCAATTAGTGTTCTTTTTCAGGCTGTACTAGTAAGACAGCAGCATTGCCACCCTAGGACAGGACTACAGGACACGTCCTCCTTTCCTCTTCTCCATAACATGGAGAGTATTCTGTGGTCCCAAGAAATAGATAGGGACATCTTCATAATATAGGGGGTTCTGTAGTCCACAAAAGGGATCTAAACAGGGCTTATGCCCCCTACACACGATCGGAAATTCCAACAGCAAAAGTCCGATGTGAGCTTTTAAATGGAAATTCCGACCGTGTGTATGCTCCATTGGACTTATGCTGTCGGAATTTCCGCCAACAAAAGATTGAGAGCTGGTTCTCAAATTTTCCGTCTGAAAAATTCCTATTGGAAAATTTCGTTCATCTGTAGCAATTCCGACACGCAAAATTCCGACGCATGCTCGGAAACAATTTGACGCATTCTCTGAACCATTGAACTTAATTTTCTCGGCTCGTCGTAGTGTAAGGCCGCGTACACACGATCAAATCTATCTGCTGGAAACGGTCTGCCAGACCGTCCCAGCAGACAGATTCGATCGTGTATACGGGCGAGCAGACGGATTTGGCCAGCCGACAGATTTTAAAGCATGCTTTAAAATCTGTCGGCTGGGAATCCGTCCGCCCGACATGTCTGCTGGTTAGTACGCTAACCAGCAGACATATCTTCTCGCACATGCGTCAAATGGATTAGACGCATGCGCGGAAGTGTTTTACTTCCTGGTGCGGTGACGTGGCGGCGTCAACGTCACCGCCACGTCACCGACACGTCAGCGCGCTGTCCGCCGGCGGGGATTTTGGTTTGATCGTGTGTACACGTTCAAACCAATACATCCCAGCAGACAGATTTGTTCAAATCGGTCTGTCCGACCGATTTGAACAAATCTATTTGCTCGTGTGTACGGGGCCTTATATGTCGCCGTGTTCTTGAAGGATGAAAGTTCAGAGACCGTGTGTATGCAAGCCAAGCTGAAGCGGAATTCCGTCGGAAAAACCGATCGTGTGTACGCGGCTTTATAATATTTCCAAAATAAAACTACAGGACAGCACTGAGTTTCAGTCAGGATCAACACATATCAAACAAAAATAACACTTTCAAAGTTTTATTTAACAGATCAAAAGGGAGCAAATAAGAGAAGCTCATTGTTAGGGTTTCATAACTCACTGTGGAATACACATAGTGAACGTTCATTCCCATTTCTGTGCAGATAATAAAATGTTCATTAATTAAGTTCATTAATTGATTTGGTTTAAAATATTGTTTATAATTAAAACTATGCTGCTTTACTTTGCAGGCTGAATGTTTCATGATGCAGAAGAATTTTTCTGGAGCCCTGGATATAATTAACCAGATCATTGTTAATTTTCCTAAATTTCTAATAGCACTGACTTTAAAGATGAGATATGTTCTAGCCCAGCAAGACTGGGACCAAAGCCTTGAAACAGCACAACGGTAAGGGACATAATAGTCTTCAAACCAAGAGTCTAGGAACATTTTAAAATGACCTTTTATGCACACTAATTCAAAATCATTCAAACATTTTTTATAGAAAGATAACTGTAATCCAATTTGGTTGCGGATTACTACCAGTATACTTATGTGAAATATATGTCAAGGGGAAAGAAGAACATAGGGGCGCATGTGCGTCAAAGAAATTCTGATAGAGGGGTCAGCTGAAAAATAACTTTATTGTTATGAAGGGAGGTATAACCCTGTATATAAGGAATTAGAGAAATTAAATCCCCCCCCATCTCATCTTCTTCCTTTTTTTTTTTTGGAGGGATAGGGGGAGGTTGAGAGGGAGGAATTGGGTAGGAAATAAATAATTTAAATAAGAGGAAAATAATGAGAAGCCATTAATTAATATTCCTTCGGTCCAAAGGTACAGGGTATTTTTGGAAAGTGAAATAATTAAAATTGAATGTATATGTATAAACATGATAGATGGTTAAGTTGATGGAAATGTAGTAGAATATAATGAAATATAAGGAAGACTAGAGGTAAATGTTTTTTATAGATGATGGATGTGATAAATTGTCTGTTGATATTTGTTCCTCTATTTTTTTGATAAAATAAAGAAAGAGTGGTCCCCAACTCATACTATCTTCCCAACATGTATAGCAATACACAAACAGAGAGCAGGCTCACATTGGAGGTAGCCCTTTGCTCCTTAAAGGTACAGAAAGACACCATAATCATATACATTGCTTTTGGCTATCTTATTTCTGTGGGGTTGATTTACTAAAATCTGAGAGTGCAAAATGTGCTGCAGCTCTTCACAGAAAACCATACGCTTCCAGTTTTTCTTTTTTTGTTGTTAAAGCTTTATTCAACAAGCTGATGTTAGAAGCTGATTGGCTACCTGCACCACATTTTGCACTCTCCAGCTTTAGTAAATCAACCCCAAACTGTGTGTCTGGAACAATGCTACAAGCCAGCTTTATTTCACTAGCTGTTGTAAAATAATTGAGTTGCGTTTCAGTTTGCGGTGAAATGGGTGGGTCAGAAAATGTTGATACTTTGGGTGTAATTTTTTAAAAGTTAAAAAAGAGGGTTTTGAGACTTTAAATGAGACACAGGTCTCCATCCCTATTCGGTACTTGAAAAAAAGAGGTTTGGGACTTTAAATTAGGTGGGCAGCTGGGGCCAAATATTCAGTCACCATTGTAAAAAATCATTTTATTGGTAGAAAAGAAATAATGACATGATAACAATCCAATTGTAGGATAACAGTCACATGATACATAGTGCACCGGGTAAGATAGTAAAGCACAGGCCAATGATCCTTAATAGATGATAAAACCATTCTAGAATGCCCATAGTCACAAAACTGCTGGATGGAGCCATATTGGTATAAAAGATTAATAGATTTTTTTTTTCCGGTACATGTCGTGAGTCCGACGCGTTTCTAGTAACAAACACTCTTCAGGGGGAGTTTGCACCAAAATCTAAACAAAAATGATTTTATATATATATATATAGATCAATAAATGGAGTATAGTGTGCATTTATAAAATTAAGGGTATACATGTGGGGAAAGAGAGAGAATCATTCACCCCCAATGGATACTCACATGCCAATGGAGTGTAGACTAAATGGGGTCAGTAGCTGCAGGCCGCCAAATGGGTCAAGTCTTGGGTGTAATTTTTAGTTTTCAGATTCTCCCTTAAGGCATCTTTCACACCAGCGGAGCAATCAGGTCCGCCTGTCTGTGCAAGCGGACTTGATCGAAACCTGTTGTCCTCTACAGAGCAGCATATGTCAGCGGCCATGTGTCCGCTGACACCAGCCTGCATCTGATCAGGTTCACTTAAATGAGATGGATGGGGTTCATGGCGAGATGGATACAGATGACCAGCTTCATCTGCAAATAGACATCGTGGCATTTGCAATGTTATAACTTAATGAACTACCACGATTTATGTAGCACTAAACATACAAATGAAAGGTTCACCATTCAGCCCCTGTACCACTTCCAGTCTGTTGCTTAGATGATCCACATCCATAAGAACAGAGTATATTTTTATTTGTATATACGTATATTTTTCCTGAATTAATTGTCTTTGTTTTTGTTTTTTTAGCATCTTATTAATAGATGGAAATAACATTGATGCTTTTCAGATGTTAGCCATATACTCACTTACAAGGGAAGGAAATATACCAAAGGTTAGTGTGATGGGGTAGGGAACCATCTTGAGTTGTCATATACCCATATGACCTATGGTCTTTTGCCAGGTCATCTTCTGTAGATGCAGCTAGGACCTGGCATCTTTATTGTACCATTGCACTTGGATGGCACAGTGTTTTCTCATCTTTATTTTATTAATCCTCTGCTGCTAAAAATAATATTGCAAAATCCAAATCAAATAGGTCATTGTTGACAACTAGGATCAGGGCCGTCTTTACCATAGGGCAAACAGGGGCAGCTGCCCAGGGCCCTGTCACTGTTGGGGGCCCAAAGCAGAGCAACCCGTTAAGCCCCTGTGCTGCCCACAAATCCGTGCTGAAAATCATCAGCAGCACGCAGTACTGCTTCCCTTCCCAGTGTTTTAAAATGTACAGCACCCCTGTCTTCCCTTTAGACGTGCACTTCTCCCTTCCTGCCACTGGGTGCTGCTTGTATATAAAAGTGAATTAGAATGTGATTTTATGGCATCCCCAGTTTGCTCTTCCTGAGGCTGACTTCTATTTTATGTCCTGCACTCCAAGGTATGTCACTGTTTGCTATATTGTAAATAGACGTTTTCTGTAGAGTGTGCCCAAAGTCTTTATAATATTTGAAGATTCACTGCAGGCCTGGTCAGTGTTTTTTTAAAAAGTTTCTGTATTTTGCACATGGCATGGCATGGGGTCACAGCACCGTCTGTCCATTCTGCTTTAGCATCATGGGACCCCAGGCCATGCCATGTGTAAAATACAGGAACTCTTTAAATCACAGACCAGACCTGCAGTCCAGGCTGAGTAAAGCCTCAGAGCACATGGCATTACTGTCTGTTTTTAACTGCTTGATGGGCTTATTTTGGGCCTGGCTCGTTCACATGTATGTGTTTTGGCGGTCCACATTTGCGCAGGCACTAACACTACACTACACTAACACTTCACATAAACACATTTAACCCCCGCGATCGCCTCCCCCTGTCACAGTGTCACTGAATGCAGTAATCATACATGTATGATTACTGTATTTAGTGTCAGTGTGACAGGCAGTGTGACAGTCAGTTAGTGTTAGGTTCAGGGTAGCCCTCGTACCCCCCCCTAATAAAGTTTTAACCCCTTGATCACAACCCTAGTTAACCCTTTCACTCCCTATTGCCAGCGTCACTAAGCGATCATTTGTCGATGTTCCCGCTAGGTAGCTAATTTTTTTTTTTCTATTGCGATTTTTTTTTTACTAAAGACATATGGCTAAATAAATGTTGGCCTAAATGATTGACTAAAATTTCGTTTATTTGATTTTTCTTATAACAAAAAGTAAAAAAATATTGTTTTTTTTTTCAAAAATGTCGCTCTATTTTTGTATATAGCGCAAAAAAAAAATCGCAGAGGCGATCAAATACCACCAAAAGCAAGCTCTATTTGTGGGAAGAAAAGGACGCAAATTTTGTTTGGGAGCCACGTTGCACGACCACGCAATTGTCAGTTAAAGCGACGCAGTGTCAGTTAATTGTCAGTTAAAGCGACGCAGTGCCGAATCACAAAAAGGGGCAAGGTCATTTACCTGCATTTTGGTCCGGGTCTTAAGTGGTTAACTGACAATTGTGTGGTCATACAACGCTATACCCAAATTAAATGTATGTAGTTTTTTCCACACAAATTTAACTTTCTTTTGGTGGTCTTTGATCACCTGTGGGTTTTTTTTATTATACAAAAAAGAAAAAAATAACTGAGAATTAAAAAAGAAAAAATATATGGGCCAGATTCAGATACACTTAATATTGCGCTCCGTAATCGAAATACTCTACGCTGCCGTATTTCAGATTTTTGCCCGTAACCTACGGCGGCGTAGTCTATTTCTCGCCGCGTAATCGAAATACGCGATTGGGGGCGTGAAGCATTTAAATTAAGCGCGATCGAACTGCGCATGCTCCGTTCAGAAATTTCCCACCGTGCATTGCGCAAAATCACGTCGTTACGTCATTCGTTGTTTGAGTAGCGTCGTTTACGAACATTCCTATTCCCGGACACTTGCATAAAAAATAATAAAAGACGTCGGAAAATGTAGAAATTCGACGCGGGAACGACGGCCATACTTAACATGGGCTGTCTAATATTAGATCAGCAAAAAGCTGGTATAGTGTTACGTAAAAAAAAGATGACTAAAGGTGCCGTAAGAGATTGCGATTGAAGATCGTAATTTCTGGGATCGCCGGCAAAAGCTCATTAGCATACCCCGACGGGGAAAACGACGGGAAGTCCACCCAGTGGCCGCAATTTTATTGCAGCGTAGATCCGAAGGCGTACGAACACGTAATCCAGTCGAATTGAAGCCCGCAGCCGTCTATTAATGGTTTGAGGTTTCCGACTAGCTAAAAAACGTGCGTAATTTGAAATTACTCCAGTCTAACACCAGTTAGACAGGCGTAATCGCTCTGTGAATCTGGCCCTATATTTTTTTTACTTTCTGATATAAAACATATCCACAAATAAAATAAAACCTCCTAATATATTTTGGTCAAAATGTATGTCTTTGGTAAAAAAAAAAATCAAAAAATCCCTATAAGTGTATATTGATTGGTTTGCATGAAAGTTGTAGCGTCTACAAACTATGGGATATATACTGGAATTTTTATAAAACTAATTTTTAACACTAGTAATGGCAGTGATCAGTGACTTATACCGGGACAGAGTGTAATCTGACACTAATAGCCCTTTCACACTCACAGTGCGGCCGAGTTAGCGGTAAAGCATCGCTTGTCTAAGCGGAACTTTTGGGCCATTAGCGGGGTGCTTTAAACCCCCACTAGTGGCTGAAGAAGGGGTTAAAGGGTCACTAAAGGAAACGTTTTTTTTTGCTGAAATGACTGTTTACAGGGTATAGAGACATAAAAGTTAACTGATTCCTTTTCAAAATGATTAAACATAGATAAAAATCAATCATATAATGTGCCTGCAGGTTAGTTTCACTTTTGAACTGGCTTCATGTTTCTGTGAAGTAGAAATAGAAACACAGAACAAAAAAATAAATCTGATTGGTTCTGGGAAGTTTTAGACACATAGTAATATGACCGATTAGACCACCGTGAGAAAGCTCCCAGCACTGTGGTTATAAGGAAACAGACAAGCAGGAAGTGTGGAGAACTGAGCAGGATTACAGCAACTTCAAAGCAAAAACTAACAATAAGGACATGAAACCAGTACTGCAGTAAGCTAAAAAAAAAATTCCTTTAGTGATCCTTTAAATGCGCCCGAGAAGCACCGCTGCCGAAGCTCTTCGGCAGAAGCGCCCATTCATTTCAGTGGGCAGGGGTGGTGGAGGAGCGGTGTGTCCACTGCTTCTAAACCGCTCCAAAGATGCTGCTTGCAGGACTTTTTCTAACATCCTGTAAGCGCCGCCTCCCAGTGTGAAAGCACACGGGCGTTTACACTGGGACTGCAGGGAATGCATTTTTCATGTGCTTTACAGGCGTTATTTTTAGCCCTTTAGTGCCTGAAAAACACCTCCAATGTGAAAGGGGTCTAACTGACACTTTGTGGGAGCTAACTACCACTGACATCACCAGTGACATTATTACATTGATCAGTGCTGATAATATTGTACTATCGACACTGGACAGGATGGGGTTAACATCTAGGGGGATCAAATGTGCCTAACAAGTGTTTACGTGTGTATTGTGGGGGATCTAATTGTTTTTATTACCTGCTTAACAAGATCCCATGTCATAGCTCTGTACTGTTTACACTCACATAGCTGTGTTCCATGAACCTCAGAGCCGATCACTGGGTGACGGCAGTCAATCACTGTCTGGTACCCAGTGATTGGCGTGTGCTCTGATGAATCACAGCACAGGCATGAGCGCGCCCCTTACCCGGAAATGCAGAATCACTTATATATACGTGATTCTGCTCAACCAGCACGCACTGCCGCAGTATATGTACAGTGGGATGTCAGCAAGTGGTAATAAAACTGGAGAGGGCAAAACCTGGTGCAGCTGTTCATGGTAGCCAATCGGCTTCTAACTTCAGCTCATTTAATTAAGCTGATTGGTTTCTATGCACAGCTGCACCAGATGTATAGCTGCACATCATGTAGATCTATTGCAGAGCTGCAGTTTTACTTATAATTACACTAACAGAATAATTTTTTCTCAAATTCAAAAAGCAAGGAGTTTATTTTTCATTGAAGCTTCACGTCTTATGCCGCGTACACACGATCACTTTTTGTGATGAAAAAAAATGACGTTTTCAAAAACGTCATTTAAAATCAATGTGTGTGGGCAAAACGTAGTTTTATGTCTTCAAAAAAACGACCAAAAAAAATTCGAACATGCTTGAATTTTTTGTGTCGTTTTTCAAAACGTCGTTTTTTGTGTCATAAAAAGTGATGGTGTGTGGGCAAAACGATGTTGAAAACAACGTTTTTAAACCCGCGCATGCTCAGAGGCAAGTTATGAGATGGAGCTTCAATGGAACAGAGTGCCGTCGAACGTGGTGTACGTCACCACGCTTTGCTAGAGCATTTTGTAAAAACGATGGTGTGTACGCAACGTCATTTTGGAAAATGAAGTTTGAAAAACGTCGTTTTGTTTCATCACATAAAACGTCGGGTTTTTTTCATCACAAAAAGTGATCGTGTGTACGCGGCATTAGTCTGTGAACAGGTGCCAATCACAATGGTTCCCACCATAAGATCTATCTGCAATACAGTCAGGTGCAGTGATCATTCAGTTGTCACATTGCTGTTGCCCTTTGGGCTGGGTTCACACTATTGCGAATTGGATGTGGTTTCTCCACATCCAATACGCATAGCAGGAGATTGTGACTGGCTCTCTATGGAGCCGGTTCACACATCTCCGCAGCGGCCCCAGTGTGAATTGCACAGACGCCTTTTGGTCTGTGTCAGGTCCGGATCCAGCCAAAGATTCGCCTGAATTCGGACCTGAAACGGTGAATGGAGACTCACCAGACTCCTGCTGTGAGCCGCTGTGTTCTCCAGTGTGAACCCAGCCTAAGGAGCTAAATAAACAATTATATTGTAAAAATGATTTCCTAATAAAGTCCATATTAGCCCTGATTAGTGCCCAGTTACCAACTGCTTCCCTCTTTTCTTCCTTCCTTTTTCTTTGTGTTTTAAAATTTTATACGGGGTTTAAAAAGACACACGTATTTGTTGTTTTGGGAATATCATGAGTATCATAATAAAAAGGTTAAAATAATAATGTATATCCAGCAACATTAGATGTTGAGTTTGAGATTGGCTCTGTAAAATTATATTATTATTTTTAACAAATGTTTGCCTATAAAATATGTAGAAGAATTAAGGCAATACCACCAAAATAAAGTTTTCCTTGTCCCGAAAAAAACAGTTTTTACATATTACTTTGGTATAATAATGTAAAAGTGATTGTGAAATTGTTGGTAATGTTTCCTTTATGGCCAAATGTGAATCTAGAATTTGCGTTTTGTAGTACAGGAGCAGCATAGAATAACGGAGTCATGTGTTTTTCCAAGACGTTGTGAACAATAATGCTTTTATGTTAATGAGTATGCTAATAGTTTTTATTGTATGGGGTGCTTTAGGCTCTCACCTACGTGAAAGACCTGATCAATTCTCTGGAGATGATGGAGCCCCGAAACCCAGTCCTTCACGTTCAGAAATTCCACGTCATTTGCAACTTGGTAAGATGTGTTCTTTCACTGGAGACATATGATAGTTGAGCAAAGAATTTATTTTCTGTTTTCAATTGAACCAAATCATTTTAAAATAAGACACATTTTATTTTTGCAGAGAGCTGTAACCCTATAGAGCAGTGCTTCTCAATTATTTTCTGTCATGCCCCCCCTAGGAAGAAGAAAACATTTTGCGCCCCCCGCGCGACTGTAAATAGTATTATTTGTCTATAAAATTGTTATAAGTACACCTCTGCATAACACTGTATCCACATATCCCCCCACACAGTATTGCCCTTCTTCACATATCCCCCCACACAGTATTGCCCTTCTTCACATATCCCCCCCACACAGTATTACCCATCACATATCCCCCCACACATTATTGCCCCATCACATATCCCCCCACACATTATTGTCCCATCACATATCCCCCCACACAGTATTGTCCCATCACATATCCCCCCCACACAGTATTACCCATCACATATCCCCCCACACATTATTGCCCCATCACATATCCCCCCACACAGTATTGTCCCATCACATATCCCCCCACACAGTATTGTCCCATCACATATCCCCCCACACAGTATTACCCATCACATATCCCCCCACACATTATTGCCCCATCACATATCCCCCCACACAGTATTGCCCCCTTTACATGACCCACATCACATATCCCCCCCCACACAGTATTGCCCTATCACATATCCCCCCACACAGTATTGTCCCATCACATATCCCCCCACACAGTATTGCCCCCTTTACATGACCCCCATCACATATCCTGCACACAGTTTTGCCCCATCACATAACCCCCTTTTCCCCCCACAGCACAGCCCCCACTCCTCGTCCTTAACATTTCCGTATATTTTTCCTCCCTTCCCTCTCCACTCCTACCTGTAACTTTTCAGCGCGGAGAGCAGGAGGCGGGACATTCGTCAAGTGAAGCCGCAGCATCATTGGTCGGGGCGGGGAGACTTTTGGGCGAACTGGTGATTGGCTGCTAGGACCACCTCCTAGCAGCCAATCACCTGCCGTCCAACATGATAGGCTGCTACCTCTCTGGTCCCGCCCGTCAGTTCAAAAATGTCCCGCCTCCCGCCGTCCGCTCCTCTAACTAGCGGAGGAGGCTGGGAACAGAAGCGGCTACTAAATGGCGCGATCGCCGCGGTTCGGAAGGAGGCTCGAGCCCCCCTTTATGGAGCCTCGGGCCCCCCCAAATTTTGCACTCTCCAGTTTTAGTGAATCAACCCCAATGTGAGCAGGGAAGTATGACAGTTTTTTTTAACATTAAAGTGGTTCTAAAAGCTTAAAGCGGAGTTCTGTCTGAAATATGATGTTTAAGATAAAAAATACCCCTAGAATACTCATGCCTCATGCAATGTAACAAAGGTCTATTTGTGCAGCATCGTTTTCTTACTTTGTGAAGTTCCTGCACAGCGCGACCATCTCCAGTGTGGGCCACAGTGTCTTTCCTGGATTCCGGGCATGCTGGCTACCCAGCATGCACCTGCCAATCTCACGCATGTGCAGTGCGATGCAATCTTGGTCAGCTTGCTATGCCAAGTTGACCAAGATTTTCCATAGACGCCAATGTTAAATGTTAAACCGTGACAGGCCTTGTTCACACAGGGATCAGGGGAGGTAAAACAGGCGCTTGATTCTTATTTTTACAGCCCCACAACCACCCAACTCAATTGTGTTTTAATAGAAAATCTCTGTTCAGCTGAAAAAAGAGCATGGGCATTCAAGAGGAGACAAGATCGCCTCCCAAATGCCTGACAGCTGCCGCTCTACCCCCATCTGAAAAGCAGTCTTTTTAGAGTGGTGGAAGAAAGTGCCGTACATGTGAACGAGGCTGTATAATTCGAGATTTTCCTAGCTTGTGACGGAAAATATTAGTTATATGAAGACAGGAGGCGAGTATCTTATGCATTAATCTTTCCTTTATTAATGCCCATAGCAGAACAAACAACGTAATTTACTGAAAGTGAAAACAGAAAAAACTGTATGGGACTACAATTCCCAGCAGGCCTAGGGTATCGTAGCCCCTCCTATCCTGTCCCTCTATATAAGGTTAGCCCCATCTAGGATCTTCCTCTTTCTTATGCGAATCCTACCGAGTGGAAAACAGGATCTTCATTTGAACAGTCCAGTAAACACCGGGGTCTTCGGCCAGCCGGCCCGACATCCCAGCCTCCGGAGGAAATTGGAGTAACAGCAAACCAGTCCCAACGGGGACTAACCAACCAAACGTCTTTCGGACAGCCGGTCATCCGTATACAGGAAAAAAACTCTTCCCGATAAGCAGGTCGTCGGTGTACAGGAAACCTGAATGTGATCAATACCCTGAAAGAAAATGTAAAATCGTGACAGGGTGGGATAGGGAGGAAGATACTCGCCTCCTGTCTTCATATAACTAATATTTTCCGTCACAAGCTAGGAAAATCTCGAATTATATATCAGACAGGAGGCTCATATCTTATGCAGGTTCAAAGCTTAACACTGAATAAATTAATATGAACATATGACGACTATATTATACGAACTTTAAGTGGAAAAGTGTAAGCTAACCCTCACAAAACTGACATGGAGACATGATCCTCTGGTCTAAAATAAAATTGACGAAAGGTGGTCTCAGAGGACCAATCAGCCGCCATTAGGAGATCTGTAAGACAACCACCCGCCGTAACAACCTTGGTAGCCATAGCTCCTCTGGAAGAGTGTGCCCCAAACAGGGTTATATCTATGCCCGCCATTGCCATGGCTGACTTAACCCAACGTGCCAAAGTGGCGGAGGTGACCGGGAGATGAGGTCTGACATAAGACACTAGGAGTTGGGAGAAAACAGAGGAGCGTAGATCAGCGGTATAGGTCTCGTAGGCCTGAAGGCATCTAACTACACAGAGTTTCGGGTGTGTAGGGAAAAAAGGGTAAAACACCGAATGAAGGTCTGTCTTGGTCCTACGAACCACAGAGAATTTAACTCCCAGAGGTGAAAATTGTCGTCTGGAAATGTCCAAAGCCCTGACGTCGGACACCCGTTTGATCGAGACCAAACACAACAAGACTGTGAGCTTATAAGACAGAAGCTTGAGAGGCAACGCCTCATTGTCCTCCCAAGAAGAGAACATATCGAGGACCTTGGCGACATCCCACGTGGATTGATATTTTGGACGCGGAGGTCGTTTGAATCTGATGCCCCGCAACATTCTACATATCAGGGGGTGTTTGCCGATAGGCATCGCATCCACCGGGCAATGGTAAGCTGATATGGCTGATCTGTACACATTTATGGAACTGTATGATTTGCCTGAATCGAAAGAGTCCGCCAGATAGTTCAGTACGATAGTTACAGGTGCCTGTATGGGATCAACCTGTCGTTGATCACACCAACATACCCAAAGTTTCCAGGCTGATCGATATGCCGATCGAGTCCCGGGGGCCCAGGCCAGGGAGAGGAGATCTCTAGCTGATCTAGAAAGGTTGTTGTCCGGATCTGGCAACCCGAAACCAACGACGCCAGGAGGGTCAGTGTGCCTTCCGCCACTAAAGGGTGAGTGCCCTTGGTCGGATGGGAAAGGATGTGAGGGACAGACGGCAGAAGTCTGGGACAGTCCATGACCATTCCTAGAAGTAGTGGGAACCATGGTTGAGACGGCCACCACAGGGTGACTAGCACCACCGTCGCTCTCTGGTTGGCTATCTGCAATAGCACTCTGGGGATCATGGAGAATGGGGGGAACGCGTAATGCGTCTCCCCTTTCCATGAATGACGGAACGCGTCTACTGCTGAGGCCTCCGGATCCGGTCTCCAGCTGAAGAATCGGGGCAGATGGTGGTTGAGGCGAGAGGCGAAAAAGTCTATGCCTAAGGGACCCCAAAGAAGATTCAGTCGGGTGAAGACTGAACGGTCCAGACGCCAATCGCTGGAGTCTAACAGATAACGGGAATTCCAATCTGCTATCGTATTGGAAATACCCGGGATGTACTCTGCCATAGGGATGATGTTGCGGGAGAAACAGAAATGCCAAATGGTCTTGGCAATATCCGCCAGGATTTTGGATCTGGTGCCCCCTAAGCGGTTGATGTATTGCACCGCTGCAATATTGTCCATGCGTAATAATACGCAGCAATTGGATTTGTCTGTTAGGAAACTCTGGATAGCGAACTGGGCTGCTAGGAGCTCCAATGCGTTGATGTGTAAGAGGGTTTCCTTGTTGGACCAGGTCCCTCCCGTCGCGGTCTCGCCTAAGCGTGCGCCCCAGCCCCGACGACTTGCGTCCGATTCTATAATGACATCTGGACATGAGTTGAAAATCGTTTTGCCGTTCCACTCGACGGCATGACGAAGCCACCACTGCAATTCGACCCCAGCTTCCGCAGATAGAGGAACCCTGTCTGCGTATCTGAGGCCCTGTCTCAGATGAAGGATCTTGAGCCGTTGTAGGGCCCTGTAGTGAAGGGGGGCCGGAAATATGGCTTGAATGGAGGACGCAAGCAGGCCTACCAGGCGGGCTAAGACGCGTAATGATAGATAATTCTTGCGTAACACCGCTCTGATCTCCTTGCGGATAAGTGCTAATTTTGTCTTGGGTAAGCGGAGGACAGCTTGTTTGGTGTCCACCATGAAGCCCAGGAATTCTACCTCTTGGGCCGGTGTCAGAATCGATTTTTCTTGGTTGATCAAGAAACCTAGATTTTGGAGCAAGTCGATCGTCCAAACCATGTGGCGTAGAGCTTGTGATTTGGAGCATGCCATAATGAGGATGTCGTCTAGGTAGATAATTAGACGTACACCTCTGCTCCTTAGTGACGCCACCACCGGTTTCAAGAGTTTGGTGAAACACCATGGGGCGGATGACAGACCGAACGGAAGGGATGTGAATTGCCAAGTGCGTCCCCCCCATCTGAAGCGGAGTAGGTGTTGGGATTCCTGGTGTATGGGGACGGTGAGATATGCGTCCTTTAGATCCACCTTCACCAACCAATCCCCGGGATGGAGGAGATCTCGGAGACAGTGGATACCTTCCATCTTGAAATGTCGATATGCGACATGCTGGTTCAAGTCCCGCAGATTTATCACAGGACGGTAGCCTCCCCCTTTCTTTTTGACTAGGAATAGGTTGCTGACAAACCCCGGGGAGTATGGGTCGACCTCGACCACGACTTGTTTGACAATCAGATCTCGGATTTCCTTGTCTATAAGAACAGCGTTCTGTTTCGCAAATCGAATAGGGGGTGGTATCACTCCCAAAGTTGGTGGGGACAGAAGTTCTATGTGGAAACCTGAAATGGTGTCTAGTATCCACGTATCTGCCGTAATCGCAGACCATGCGTGGGTAAAAAGTTTTAGTCGGCCCCCCACAGGTGTGTGAGAAGTTGGAGTGTAGGTAGTACTCACCGGAATATGGACGGGAGCGGGGATATCCTCTGTTACCACGTCCTCTCCATGGTCTTCCTCGGGGCGGGAAAAAGGGTGCTGGTTGCGCCACGGTGGTGTACGGAGGGGGAGCCTGGGTGTATGGAGAAGGGTTTGCCCTTTGAAAAGGTCTGAAACTGACATTGCGGCCGGCAGAACGACCCCTACTTCTGTCGGCCCGGGGGAAAACCTTACTGGTTGTAGATCTTTTGAGCGAGGTTTGCGCCTTGTCTAGGCTGTTGAAGAGCCCTACGAATTTATTAATATCCTTCACCAAGGAATCACCGAACAGCATCCCCTCTGCTGCCGGACCTGGTTCAGTTTCTGCCAGATGAGCTAACTGTGGATCAAGTCGCATCAAAATGGAGCGTCTGCGCTCGACAGAGCAGGCGGTGTTTGCGCTGCCCACTAGACATATGGCCCTTTGGGCCCACCCACGTAGCTGGGTTATATCAACCGTTTGGCCTGAAGTCGCGGCCTGTTCTGATAGATTTAAAATCTTTGTTAATGGGCCGAGGAGATCAAGAATCCGGTCCTGTATGGCCTTAAAGGAACGGTCTATCCCTTTTTTGGGGAATTTTCCTGTTTTGAACAGATATTTAGATAGAATGGGATCTATCTCGGGTGTCACGACCACTTTTTTAGGAATATGTGGTCGAGGGCATTCAGATCGCAATTTATTGCGATTGGACCTCTCAAGGGACCTACGTGCCCAGAATTCGACATACTGTGACACGTGGGGTAAGGGGGACCAGTCTCCAGAACGGGGATGGGATATAGCATCTGGGTGGAACAGAGGTTCGCCCTGCATATCAACAATGATTTCGCCCTGATTTCCAGGGTTGGCGTCGTGTAAGAGCGCCAATGCCCCCGCATCCTCCTCATCTTCGTATTCGGACTCAGAGACCTCAGCCTCGCCCGACTCAGCAGAGGTATCGTCGTCTGATGAGACCACGTATGAGTCAGGTTTTGCCCGTTTAGCGGAGCTATGCCTCTTTGGTGACTCCCTGAGGCCCAGGGGTTGAAAGGAGTCAGAGGAATGCGTGGGGTGGCAGTCCGAGTGGGGAGCTGCTCTATGCATATTATTTGCTTCCCCTGCCGGGGAGTCATGGGTCGCCACAACGTGCTTCCTCTTATGAGAGGATTTGCCTTTTTTTGTTTGCGGTTCACCGCTGTGTGGTAGCATTACAGGGGGCAGAATTTGTTGCGGCACAGAGGGAGTGATAGCTGCAGCCAGAGCAGCTTGTATGGATTTGGTAATCAAATCTTGTATTTGTGTTGTGCTCAAAAACTGTGTTGAGCCCAGGGCCAGCTCATCGCCCAGAGGGGGGATTGAATCTTCCCCAGCCATTCTGTAATATATATATGTGTATATATAAGTACTAGGGAGGAGTGGGTTCTGACCACTGGGTGGCTGGGGGGTTGATCCTTGTTGAGTTATCAGAAGTTTAACTGAAAATAGAATAAAGAGCTATCGATATGAAGGGGGTGACAGGGATAGGAATAAATTCCTATTTAAAACGCTAGCTAGCTACCTAAGCGATCTAGATTCACTAGCTGACTAGCTCCGGCTCCTACCTCCGACACTGCAGGCGTAGAATATCCTGCGTTGTGAGGAGAGCCGGAAAAGGAAGTCACGGAGCAGGCGAAGTCTCGCGAGACTACGGCTCCTGAGTTCTCATTGTTGCAGATGCGAGTGACTGAGTGGGCGAATGAGATCCGCCCCTCAGTTCCCGCTCAGAACGGCGATTGGTAGGATGTCTGACCTAGAAGCAAAAATCAAGAGTGACGGCGCGCGCGAGAGAAAGAGAGAGAGGAGGGAGGAGGGGGGAGAGCCCGTGTACGGAGATCTAACCCTCCCCCGTGCGAATCCAGGAAAGTTGCAGAGGAAAGGAGGGGGATGTATACCTCCAAGATGGCGCCGCCGGAGGAAGAAAATGCAGGTCAGATAAAATGAAATAATGTACCTGACATCGGGACACCCGGTAACAGGGGAAAAAAAGATGTACTAATTAAGACAAAGAATAGGAGAAAAACGCCCTAGTTTCCAAAACAGGGTTGGCAGTAATAATTTCGAAATATAAAAAATATATACTCATCTTGTAGAGCTCTGCCATGAGCAGAAAGAAAGAGGAAGATCCTAGATGGGGCTAACCTTATATAGAGGGACAGGATAGGAGGGGCTACGATACCCTAGGCCTGCTGGGAATTGTAGTCCCATACAGTTTTTTCTGTTTTCACTTTCAGTAAATTACGTTGTTTGTTCTGCTATGGGCATTAATAAAGGAAAGATTAATGCATAAGATATGAGCCTCCTGTCTGATATATAATTACATTTTTGCTACTCTGTGAAGCAAAGCATCACAGCTTCGGCAATGTGCACCCTCCTGCCACCATTGCAAAGTGTGGGGAGGAAAAAACACAGATCAACTACCTGTTTTTACTGCTGCCCATGTGAGTGAAGCCAAACAAACAAAATCAGTGAACTGCTGTCTTCTCCAATCATTATTTTCTTCCTTCTAAAAGTACAATTTCCTCTACAGTGTGGAAGAAACAGGTCAATTCTACAAGAGATCTCTGAGTTCTTTGAGCGCACATTCAAAAAATCTCCTGAACATGCTGAGCTCGCTGCAGATCTGGGCAAACTGCACATGTATCAAGACAATGTATCTGAAGCCGCTAACTGGTATTCTGCTGCTATGAAGCTGGATGTGAACCACGTAGAAGCCCTTACAGGTGTGTAGCTGTATGTAATCATAAGTACTAGGGTTGTCCCGATACCGATACTAGTATCGGTATCGGGACCGATACCGAGTATTTGCGGGAGTACTTGTACTCGCGCAAATACCCCCGATGCCTAAATAGAATACTTCCCGCCGCCACCGCAAGCCGCCGCATACCGCCATGTATTGTAATCGCCACATTACAGGCACCTGTTTGAATTCTTAATTCCCGCCGCGTATAGACACTCCCCTTCTTGGGATTGGACAGATCTGTCCAATCCCGAGCAAGGGGGAGTGTCTATGCACTGAGCCGTGTGTATAGACACTCCCCCTTGCTCGGGATTGGACAAATCCGTCCAATCCCGAGAAGTGGAGTGTCTATACGCGGCGGGCATTGAGAATTCAAACAGGTGCCTGTAATGCGGCGATTACAATACACGGCGGTATGCGGCATCATCTACTAAAGGTATGGGGGACAGGACATAGCTGCAATATGTGGGGGACATGACATGGCTGCAATATGTGGGGGACATGACTGCAATATGTGGGGGACAGGACATGGCTGCAATATGTGGGGGACAGGACATGGCTGCAATATGTGGGGGACATGACATGGCTGCAATATGTGGGGGACATGACATGGCTGCAATATGTGGGGGGACATGGCTGGGGGGACATGGCTGCATTTGGGGACACATTAAAAAAAGTATCGGTATTCGATATTGGCGAGTACATGAAAAAAAGTATCGGTACTTGTACTCGGTCCTAAAAAAGTGGTATCTTGACAACCCTAATAAGTACAATATACTTGGTTTGACGCCATATTATATGCTTTTGGTAAATCTTAGGCTGGGTTAACACCTAATACTGATACGGCTCACAGCAGGGATCCAATGCATCCCCTTTCACCGTTTCAGGTGCGAAAGAAAATTGTATAGTGAAGGCTGCTTAAGCAGTTGAAGCAACTATTTGCCATTGCTGACCTCATATGCAAGTTGCCTGGCTGTCATATTGCTCCAGTGGCTTTATTACTTTTTGTTCCAGGCCAGTTACTGCAAAAGTGTCAAAGCCGTTGGACCAGCGCAACAGCTAGGCATTTTTTTTTAAAAGGAAATCAGCAGTGGCTTATCTCTCCACTTAGTTTCCTTCTTTATTATTTATGCTTTATTTATTTTTTCAAAAATAATTTTTATTAAATATATAAAATGGTTTACAATGAATACATCATGTAGTATCGTATAAAAAGGTAACTGAATATCTTATGGATAAAGAATGAGGCTGCTGGAGCTGTTAGGTGAATGCGTATACATCGATGCAAGGGTATGTATGACATAACCTGGTATAAGCAGCTATGGAATTTCCTATCCATAAACATAATTGATAACCATGAAGGAGGTTAGGGGTGCAGTCCAAAACCTTTCAGACACCCCGAGTGGGAACAAACTGTGTCGAGGATGTAGACTTTATTTACCTTTTTTTTTTCTAAGATACAAATAAGAGAAAAGAGTAACGAGTTGAATAGTAAATAGTACAGTAAAGTCTGCCATACACATCTCGAATTTCATTCTCGCTGAATTGGATGAAATGGCCTGACAAAAGTCAATTGACTTTTGTGAAAAGAGCCAGGTGGAAAACTGTTGGCCTAATAGTGACTGCATGCAGACAGAGACAGCCACTCTTTGGGCATTCTGACAGCAGCTGGTGTCAGCGGCATGGGCGTCCGCTGAATTTTTTTCAGGGGGGGGGGGGCTTCGGCAGCGGCGATACACAGTCGCATTTAACCCTTTCTTCAAACGCTAGTGGGGTTAAAAGTGTCATGCTAGCAGCCGAATAGCGCAGCTAAAACGATGGTAAAGCGCCGCTTTTTAGCTCCGCTTTACCAATAACGCGGCCAGCTGGCGGTGTGAAATAGCTCTTGAGATAATTCAGCTTCACTCCATGCCCATATAAATATAGCCTAGAGAATGTACAGACCCCCCTTCAGCACAGATGGACCCCCCTTTAGCACAGACACCTCAATTTGGCACAGATGGACCCCCCTTAAGCACAGACCCCCCTATTCCGCACAGACCCCTCCTTCAGCACAGACCCCTCCATTCAGCACAGATGACCCCCCATTCATCACATACCCCTCCTTCAGCACAGACAGACCCCCCCCTCCCCACATCGCTTTGAGTACCTCAGATCAGCCATCAGCATGGCACTGTGTGACATCCGGCCCAGGACCACTTAGACAGCCTGCGGCTACGAGACTCTTCAACACCTCGATTTTCCAGGGGGGGTCAATTGCCCCCCTTTGCCCTATGGAGCGGACACCCATGGTCAGCGGTTAGGTTTACAATAGCTGGCAGGGGAGATTCGTCCATCCACACTGTATAGCCTGGATGGAGGAATCTGTTTGATTTCTTTCATTTTGCCTGCAGGCTGAGCGAAAGAAATCTGTAAGTGTATGGCCAGCTTTTAGCAAGTATTTTTCTATAAGGGGTTGCTAAAGAAATGTATTTTGGAGTGTATTACATACAGATAAGAACAAATTGAGCTTCAGTTTCAGTAACATAAGGTCATGAAGAGGGAATAGGCGCAAACATAGAAGTAGAGATACTACCTGCCACTATGGGAGAATTGCCATAAAAGTTATGTGTACATCTTTCCTTCTAAGGATTTGGGGAGAAAACAAACCCCATCACCTACCATTTCAGGTGTTTTTGTAGGTAAGCAGAACCCATATTCTTTCTATATATTCTAGGAATTATATGGTGCCAGATACTTCAAAACAACCTGGAAGATGCAGAACAGCAGCTGGATTTCCTGCGTGAGGTGCAGCAATCACTGGGAAGATCAAAGGTGAATAAACATCCATATTACTGCCCACTTTTTTTTTTACAAAGGCTATTCAATAGTTAATAAATGAAGCAAGGAGTAACCTTATGCCGCGTACACACGATCGGAAATTCCGACAACAAATGTTCCATGTGAGCTTTAACAAAAAAAACCTAAGGAATGTCCAGGAAAAATCAAGCCTACTTACCGACCAGCTCGCAGAACAACCAATTAACCTGTCTAACAGTGTGCGTTAAAAGCAGGGGTTTTGTCCGCATGCATTTGCAAACGCATGCGTGAGCCACAGAGCTGCCCCAAGGCACCCTGTAATCTGCGGTCTTAACACTAAACAATGAGCCTCCCCACAGTGGAGGCACATGCATTCCAATGGATAGATAGGAGCAGGTGGACTGAAGGGGAGCCACCATTGTGGGGACACTCATTGTTTAGTGTTAGGACCACAGATTACAGGGTGCCTTGGCGCGGCTCTGTGGCTCACGCCAGGAGGCCTGGTTTTCCCCTGGGCATTCCCCAGGTTTTGTTGTTATCTGCTTTAGCCTTCCAATGCTACTTACTGCTATGGCCAGCTATAGATGGGGCGGTGGACACGTTTATGTCCCTCCATGTGAGCTTTAGGTCGGAATTTCCGACCACAAATATTTGAGAGCTGGTTCTCAAATTTTCCGACAACAAAAGTTCTTGTCGGAAATTCTGACGCACAAAAATCCTACGCATGCTTGGAATCAATTTGACGCATGCTCTGAATCATTGAACATCATTTTTCTCTGCTCGTTGTAGTGTTGTACGTCACCGCGTTCTTGACGTTCGAAATTTCCAACAAGATTTGTGTTTGACCGTGTGTATGCAAGACAAGTTTGAGCCAAAATTCCATCAGAAAAAAATCCACGGTTTTGTTGTCAGAATTTCCAATCGTGTGTACGCGGCATAAGTGTTGCAGTGCAGATTTTGGTTTAGTATACATGGGCTTCAGACTGGTCAAACACAGCATGCTGTCATGTACTTGTAGGGGAAAAAGGTTACATCTGAGGCTGCCTACACACGTACGAGAACCTCGTCAGGCTAAACCCATCCTTCCGCCCGACGAGGTTCCCGATGAGCGGTCGGAAAAGCTTGTCGAGCCAAAATCCTCATTGAACAACGAGGAAAAAGAGAGCGTGCTCTCTATTTTGGCTCGACAAGCTTCCCGACGGGACGCTCGGCGGAAGTGTACACACGACCGAGAACCCAGCGAGCTTCTCGCAGGATTCTGCCGAGAAGCTTGGTCGTGTGTACGGGGCCTGAGATCAGTCTGAGGCCAATTTGCAATGTGTTTGTGTTGCATTAACTTGGACTTACATAGAGGGGGGAAAAAGGAAAGCAACACCATGGGGATTGTTTACAACAGGCAAATCCACTGTGCACTACAAGTGCACTGAAAGTGAAGTCACTCCAAGTCTGAGGGGTAGATCTGAAATCCATTTGAAATGAGAGGAAGCTCTGCTGATTTTATCATCCAATAGTATGCAAGCTAAAATGCTGTTTTATGCTCGGATCTACAGCGACTGCACTTTCAAGTGCACATTCAGTGCACTTATACTGCAAAGTGGACTTGTCTTTCGTAAATAACCCCCCCATGCATGTCAATAGCAGCTATAAACACAAATGTGCGCTCCTCCAGAAGCATATGCCTGTATATACTAGTCTCAAGGATGAACAATAATCACTTTTAATATTAATGCCCTGTACACACGATCGGTTCGTCTGATGAAAACGGACTGATGGATTTTTTCATCAGATTTTCGATGAAGCTGACTTTCATCAGTCTTGCCTACACACCATTGGTTAAAAATCCGATCGTGTCCAACGCGGTGATGTAAAACACAACGACGTTCTGAGAAAAATGAAGTTCAATGCTTCCGAGCATGCGTCGACTTGATTCTGAGCATGTGTGGATTTTTGACTGATGGATTTCCCTCTCTGTCTGTCCCCAGCGTCCCACTCTTTCCCTGATGTCCCTCTCTGTCCTGCGTCCCTCTTTGTCTTCATTGCACTGCGTTCCTCTTTTTCCTCATGGCATTGCGTTCCTCTCTGTCTGTCCCCAGCGTGCCTCATTGTCCTCATGGCACTGCGTTCCTCTCTGTCTGTCCTCAGCGTCCCTCTTTGTCCTCATTGTACTGCGTTCCTCTCTGTCCTCATCGCACTGCATCCCTGGAGTCCTTCTCTGTCTGTCCCCAGCTTCCCTCTGTCCTCATCGCAGTGCGTCCCTCTCTGTCTTTCCCCAGTGTCCCTCTCTGTTCCTGGTGTCCCTCTCTGTCCCTGACGTCCCTCTCTGTCTGTCCCCAGCGTCCCTCTCTGTCCCTGATGTCCCTCTCTGTCCTGCGTCCCTCTTTGTCTTCATTGCACTGCGTTCCTCTTTTTCCTCATGGCACTGCGTTCCTCTCTGTCTGTCTCCAGCGTGCCTCATTGTCCTTATGGCACTGCGTTCATCTCTGTCTGTCCTAAGCGTCCCTCTTTGTCCTCATTGTACTGCGTTCCTCTCTGTCCTCATCGCACTGCATCCCTCTCTGTCCTCATCGCTCTGCATCTCTGGAGTCCTTCTCTGTCTGTTCCCAGCTTCCCTCTCTTTTTCAGATGGAGATATAAGTTTGGTAACTTCCTCTGTCCTCATCGAACTGCGTCCCTCTCTGTCCCTGGCGTCCCTCTCTGTCTGTCCCCAGTGTCCCTCTCTGTCCCTGACGTCCCTCTATTTTTGTCCCCAGCGTCCCTCTCTGTCCCTGATGTCCCTCTCTGTCCTGCATCCCTCTTTGTCCTCATTGCACTGCGTTCCTCTTTTTCCTCATGGCACTGTGTTCCTCTCTGTCTGTTCTCAGCGTCCCTCTTTGTCCTCGATGTACTGCGTTCTTCTCTGTCCTCTGTCTGTTTCCAGCATCCCTCTCTGTCCTCAGCGGCCCTCTCTCTCTTCATCGCACTGCATCCCTCTCTGTCTGTTCCCAGCGTCCCTCTCTGTCACCGGCGTCCCTCTCTGTCCTCATCGCACTGCATCCCTCTCTGTCCTCATCGCTCTGCATCTCTGGAGTCCTTCTCTGTCTGTTCCCAGCTTCCCTCTCTTTTTCAGATGGAGATATAAGTTTGGTAACTTCCTCTGTCCTCATCGAACTGCGTCCCTCTCTGTCCCTGGCGTCCCTCTCTGTCTGTCCCCAGTGTCCCTCTCTGTCCCTGATGTCCCTCTATTTTTGTCCCCAGCGTCCCTCTCTGTCCCTGATGTCCCTCTATGTCCTGCATCCCTCTTTGTCCTCATTGCACTGCGTTCCTCTTTTTCCTCATGGCACTGTGTTCCTCTCTGTCTGTTCTCAGCGTCCCTCTTTGTCCTCATTGTACTGCGTTCTTCTCTGTCCTCTGTCTGTCTCCAGCATCCTTCTCTGTCCTCAGCGGCCCTCTCTCTCTTCATCGCACTGCATCCCTCTCTGTCTGTTCCCAGCGTCCCTCTCTGTCACCATCTCACTGCATCCCTCTCTGTTCCCAGCAGAGTGGGGCTGCACTGATGAGGCTACACTGATGAGACTGTACTGATGGGCACTGATGAGGCAGCACTCTTAAGCTGCACTAATAGGCTGCACTGATGGGCACTACTGAGGTTGCACTAATGGGCACTGATAAGCTTTATGTTGATATTGTTCAAAAGTTGTTGTTAATATAAAAAATTTTAACTTAATTTTGCATAAAACATTTAACAGTGTCATTTCATGAGCTAATTTACAAGGATGTGTTTAGGGGCGGGGCATGGTAGGGGTTGTATTTAAATTAGGGGTGCACGAGTTTAGTCAGACCTAAGGCAGCACATAACCTGAATACACCACTGTTTGTTGGGACGGATTTCTGCATTTTCAGTATGTTCTTGCATGTTGTACAGCCCCTTTGTGGCTGGGTGCATGAGCCCTTTAAGCTGCTGACCATTTACCATTTGGCAGGAGTAGCTGTATTTTGTGTCACATATTGTACACTTTTTGAGCAAGCAGTTGTAGTTACTGCTGTATACCGAAGACTGTACCAGTGGTTACAACAAATAAAGTGCTTCTTTTTGCAGGAATTATGCTATGTGGAAGCTGTCCTTGCATCCAAGAAGGGAAGAGAAGAGAAGATTATATTGGACCATCTGAGAGAATCATTGGACATGCACTTTGCCACATTAAACAGTCTTCCCCTGGGGGTGGAATACTTGGAAAAATTGGACCCGACTTTTATTGTTGATGTTGTTAAAAAGTACTTGGAATTTTGTCCAACGCAGGTAAAAAAAAAAGTTGCTTTCACAGAATTTCCTCACTATTTGTAATGGAAATCACAAGATTTGTCTAGTTCTGATTACTCCCTACTCCCCCATTTTTTTTGTGTCAGCCGCAGAGGTGTATTACGGCCTAGGCCGACAAGGCCCAGGCCTAGGGCGGCACTTTGCGGGGGGCGGCGAAAAAGCGACAGGAGGGAAGGAGGGTGGCAGGCAGATACGAGGTGAACGAATGAAGTGATGGGAGAGGAGAGGGTGGTATGGGGATATATGCTGGGGAGTGATTTGAGAGGGAAGAAGGTATGTACTAGTGGGGCGTCTGATTTCCCCTCCCCCCCTCCACTAGCACATATCTTCTTCCCTCTCAAATCTTCTTCCCTCCCAGAGGCGATTCAGTTCGCATGTGCCGCGCTATATAAGTTTTTCATTCATTTCATTCATTCATTCAAATCACTCCCCAGCACATATCCCCATACCACCCTCTCCCCCCAAATTAAAAGATGCTCTGCCCCCCTGTGCTCATCCCACCCTGTCCCCCTGTGCTCATCCCACCCTGTCCCCCTGTCCTCACCCCATGAAAATTACAGGACGGGTCTTAAAAAGGAAGGGGTGCGTCATATATAAAGTAGGGGGTGCGCAAGGTTCACCAGTCCTAGGGCAGCACAAAACCTAAATACACCCCCGATGTCAGGGCAAAATAAATACAAAAACATATGCAGTACATGTCTGTGTTCTTCCTTCACAGACCCTGCAAGTACAGAATACCTGTTGACCTTGCTAGAAATGCACATTGTTACTAATTTCCTGTTGTGAGCTGAAAGCACAGAGCCTTTACTGAAAAGAAACTGCAAGTACAGTAAAACCTTGGATAGCAAGCATAATTGGTTCCGGAAACATGCTTGTAATCCAAAGCACTTGTAATATCAAAGCAAATTTCCCCATAAGAAATAATGGAAACTCGAATGATTCGTTCCACAACCATTTATTCATAGGTCTTTCAATTTATAGTCCATATAAAAAGATTATAGCAATGGGATAGATTGTGTAACCATAAAATGTCCTTCCACAAATGGAAGCTTCCACAAGGGGATTAGAAGCAAAATCCAGCAGGAGCTACAGAGTATAAAAGAGAAGAGAGGCGCCTCTAAGTGTAGCAATATGTTTACATTTAATGAAGGTACAACATTTAGCAGCTCACGTGGTTGATGATTTAAACAGGCACATCTAAGTATGCAGGGATCCAGGCAGGGCCGGCCCTATGATGGGACCGGGTGGTACCATGGGTACCAGGCGGCACTTTTAGGGGGGGCAGTACACTGACGCCCACCAGCCAGCCTGCTCCGCTGCATGTGAGGAGCGCGTCGCCGGGCTGCCTGTGAGGACACTCGCTCGGGGGGAGCAGTCAGCGAGCGAGCGGGCAGGCGCCACTGCCTGTGAGGAGTCCAGCGCCGCTGCTGTTAGTGGTGACAGGAGTGGGAGGGCAGAACATTTCGATTTACATGTATAGAGCCCTGACATGTCCTTTTATACTCCTTTATACATGTATAGAGCCATGACACGTCCTTTTACACTCCTATACACATGTATAGAGCCCTGACAGGTCCTTTTATACTCCTTTATACATGTATAGAGCCCTGACAGGTCCTTTTATACTCCTTTATACATGTATAGAGCCATGACAGGTCCTCCTTATACTACTATACATGTATAGAGCCATGACAGGTCCTCTTTATACGCCTTTATACATGCATAGAGCCATGACAGGTCCTTTTATACTCCTTTATACATGTATAAAGCCATGACAGGTCCTCCTTATACTCCTATACATGTATAGAGCCATGACAGGTCCTCCTTATACTACTATACATGTATAGAGCCATGACAGGTCCTCTTTATACACCTTTATACATGCATAGAGCCATGACAGGTCCTTTTTATACTCCTTTATACATGTATAGAGCCATGACAGGTCCTCTTTATACTCCTTTATACATGTATAGAGCCATGACAGCTCCTCTATATACTCCTATATACATGTATAGAGCCATGACAGGTCCTCTTTATACTCATTTATACATGTATAGAGCCATGACAGGTCCTCTTTATACTCCTTTATACATGTATAGAGCCATGACAGCTCCTCTATATACTCCTATATACATGTATAGAGCCATGACAGCTCCTCTATATACTCCTATATACATGTATAGAGCCATGACAGGTCCTCTTTATACTCCTTTATACATGTATAGAGCCATGACAGGTCCTCCTTATACTACTATACATGTATAGAGCCATGACAGGTCCTCTTTATACGCCTTTATACATGCATAGAGCCATGACAGGTCCTTTTATACTCCTTTATACATGTATAAAGCCATGACAGGTCCTCCTTATACTCCTATACATGTATAGAGCCATGACAGGTCCTCCTTATACTACTATACATGTATAGAGCCATGACAGGTCCTCTTTATACGCCTTTATACATGCATAGAGCCATGACAGGTCCTTTTTATACTCCTTTATACATGTATAGAGCCATGACAGGTCCTCTTTATACTCCTTTATACATGTATAGAGCCATGACAGCTCCTCTTTATACTCCTTTATACATGTATAGAGCCATGACAGCTCCTCTTTATACTCATTTATACATGTATAGAGCCATGACAGGTCCTCTTTATACGCCTTTATACATGCATAGAGCCATGACAGGTCCTCTTTATACGCCTTTATACATGCATAGAGCCATGACAGGTCCTTTTTATACTCCTTTATACATGTATAGAGCCATGACAGGTCCTCTTTATACTCCTTTATACATGTATAGAGCCATGACAGGTCCTCTTTATACTCCTATATACATGTATAGAGCCATGACGGGTCCCCTTTAGTTATCATAATATAAAATAATGAATGTGGGGGGCCTTTTGGTGGGCGTGATTTTTTTTTTGGGGGGGCAGCATTTCATTCTTGGTCCCAGGCAGTACAATGTCTTGTGCCGGCACTGGATCCAGGGTAAAGCTGTCCACAGACCAGCAAGACTCTGACAGCAACAAGCATGACACCCAGAGGCAGAGGCATGATGGGACTTGTAGTTTTGCGAAAGCTGGAGGTCCACTAATTGCATATCCCTGACATAGACCATCCTCATCACCGCTGGCTCTCACCGCTGTTAGTCTGCAATCGTGACCAGAAAGACTACCCTGCGGTAGAGCGATCTGAAAGCAAGGCTTGTGGAGTGCAGCGTGGAAGGGATGACATTGATGGTGGTGTGGAGGATGATGAGTTGGGAAGATGTGAGTTGCTAATTATTCTACCTTCATTAAATGTAACCATATTTCTACACTTTGAGTATAAAAGAGAAGAGAGGAGCCTCTAAGTGTAGCAGTATGGTTACATTTAATGAAGGTACAACATTTACCAACTCACATCCTCCCAACTCATCATCCTCCCCACCACCATCAATGTGATCCCTTCCACTCTGCACTCCACAAGGTCTTCAAGCCTTGCTTTCAGATCGCTCTACTGCAGGGTAGTCTTTCTGGTCACGATTGCAGACTGATAGCGGTGAGAGCCAGCGGTGATGAGGATGGTCTATGTCAGGGATATACAATTAGTGGACCTCCAGCTTTTGCAAAACTACAAGTCCCATCATGCCTCTGCCTCCGGGTGTCATGCTTGTGGCTGTCAGAGTCTTGCGATGCCGCATGGGACGTGAAGTTCTGCAACAGCTGGAGGTCCGCTAATTCCATATCCCTGGTCTGTGGACAGCTTTACCGCGGATCCCTAAATACTTAGATGTGCCTGTTTAAATCATCAACCATGTGAGTTGCTAAATGTTGTACCTTCATTAAATGTAACCATATTGCTACACTTAGAGGTGCCTCTCTTCTGTTTTATACTCAGTTGTGACATGACGCTACTCTTATATCAAGACATCGCTTGTATATCAAGGCAAAATTTATGAAAACATTTGTCTTGCAAGTTACTTTCAATCCAAGGTTTTACTGTAATGATTTCTGTCTTGCCCAGTTGTCTATTACTTAACTACAGAATACCTCCCCCTGTCCTCATCTCCACAACTTGAGGGAGCTGTTCTGTAAGTATTTATTCACAAACTATATATGCATGCAAAATATTAAAACATCAGAAGGACAACTGTACTACCTGCTGTAGTTCAGCTGAAATGCTCCATTCATCTCTGTAGGCAAGTTGTACTCTGCTGGACCACTGCAGGTAGTACAGTCGTCCTTCTGATGATCTAATATGGCGCAGATGTGCACAACAAAGGCAATGTTTTTGCAAGGAAGGCTGCGTAACATTAGGCAGAGCCACACAGCAAGGATCACTGGACTGAGGAGGGAAGGTAGGTATTTGTACAGGTGAGACGCACACAGAGGGAATTAGGGGAATATTTTAAGGTACAGTTGTCCTTTAACCACTTGAGGACCCCTTCACACTGATATGCGTCAGCAGAAGGGCGTGGCTGAGCACAAGCACATACAGGTACGTCGCCTTTAAGAGCCCAGCCGTGGGTGGCGCACGCACCACCGGTGGCGCACTCGCGTCCTAATCCTGAGCTCCACGCCCGCGGGACCCGTGGATTCGATCGCCGCCGGTGTACCGCGATCAGGTCACAGGAGCTAAAGAACGAGGAGAGGTGAGTGTAAACAAACCTTCCCTGTTCTTCTCTGTGGCTTGTCACTGATCATCTATTCCCTGTCATAGGGAATGACGATCAGTGACATCCAGGCACGCCCCCCTACAGTAAGAAACACACAATAGGACACACTTAACCCCTTTAGCGCCCCCTAGCGGTTAACCCCTTCACTGCCAATGTCATTTTCACAGTAATCAGTGCATTTTTATAGCACTTTTCGCTGTGAAAATGAGAATGGTCCCAAAAGTGTCCGAAGTGTCCGCCATAATGTCGCAGTCAGGACAAAAAACGCTGATCGCCGCCATTACTAGTAAAAAAAAAAATTATTAATAAAAATGCCATAAAACTATCCCCTATTTTCTAAATGCTATAACTTTTGCGCAAACTAATCAATAAACGCTTTTTTTTTTTTACCAAAAATAAATATAAGAATACGTATCGGCCACAAGCTGCTCAAACTTGTATATTTATATCTGTGATTAATAATAATGTTTTACATGTTGATTAATGAAAACTGTTTATATATATATATATATATATATATATATATATATATATAATTTTTTTTTTTTGCCAAAGAATAACTGCATAATTGTCTATTTTCTGCAGCCTGTATCCCCGGGACAAAGCATATCCCCACTGCTAGAAAAAGCAGCAACCATTCTGTCTCCTGTGATTTCAGTAGCTCCGTGTTTACCAGAGCCTCTCTTTTTAAAGTCACGGGTCATTTACTTGACAGGTATGTCACCTTTTTCCTTTCTAAAGATATCCATAGACATGCAAGTGTTGGGCAGGCCATGGTGGTTCTCCAAACACTTTTATGTTTTGTTTCGGATATACTGGGGAAGGATTAGAAACCCTGTTGAGTATTTACTGCTCTGCTTCGTGAAAATGGTTTCAAAAGGTGAGAGAAAATCTGCAACATGGACAGAAATAGAACTGCTCCTTTTATTTGTTTTTAATTAATTTAAATGTTTTTCTGTCTGTGTCCCTATTGCAAATTTTCCCTAAAGTTGGGTTCACACCATTGTGAATTGGATGCGGGATCGCTGCATCCAATTTCCAATAGCAGGAGATTTTGACCGGCTCTCTATGGAGCCGGTTCACATATCTCCGCGGCAGGTCCGGTGCGTTTTTTTAGAAAAACGATGTGCGTCATTTGGTCCGTCAGGCTGAAATCGGACCTGTAACAGTGAACCAGCACGCACTGGACCCCTGCTGTGAGCCGCCTTCAGGATCATGAAGTCTGAACAAAGCACATAGGCCCCGTACACACGGCCGAGGTTCTCGCCAGAAACCAGCGAGAACCTCGCTGGGAGCTGCATTCCAGCGAGAACCTCGGCCGTGTGTACGCTCTCGGCGAGCCCCGCCCGTCGGGAAACCCGTAGAGCAAATAGAGAACAGGTTCTCTATTTGCTCGACGGCCCGTCGGGATGAATGGCTGGTTGCCTTTCCCGACGGGCGGGTCGCAGATTCTGGCGACCGGCAGAGAACCTCGACGGGCGGAACGGTGTGTTCCGCCCTTCGAGGTTCTCTGCCGTGTGTACAGGCCTTACAGTATATCTGTAGTGTTTACTTGTTTATCTCTGAATCTCTAAGTGTTGTTTCTTTCTGGTGCTTTGTTCCTCTGTTATCAGCATGCCTCACTTCTGACAAATTTTCCTGACATATGAAATACAATTTGTGGCAGGGAGGGAGCTCAGCACACAGCGTGTGTATTCAATAACACAGCTCTGTATCCTTCCTTAATGCTGTGTGTGAAGGGGGAGGGGGGGGGGGTGTCCCTTTCTTCCAATCAGCTCTCACACACTGTACAAGAGCTCTAACTGCAGCTCTCCGCCCCCTCCTCTGTGCTCCTAACAGATGAAGATTTTATCACAATTCTGCACTTTTGAAGGGATGTAGAGAAGAGAAGATTTCAGATAAACAAGTAAAGTGTATGTAGGGGGATTTGTTTCATCTCTGTGTGTCACCCGAGGATAGTCACTTCACTGGGTATACTACATGTAAGGGTTTAACCACTTTAAATTCCTCTATGGTGAAACCATTTTTACTTTGACATACAATATTTTGCAATTTCTTTAACTGAGACCTTAAAGGGGTCGTAAAGGTTTGTTTTTTAGTTTCTAAATAGGTACCTTTAAGCTAGTGCATTGTTGGTTCACTTACCTTTTCGTTCGATTTTCCTTCTAAATGTTTTTTTTTCTTTGTCTGAATAACTCACTTCCTGTTTCTCCTCAGTAAGCTTTCCCCCATCATCCATGGGGGTTAGTCAGCCAGAACACCTTACTGAGGAGGAACAGGAAGTGAGAAATTCAGACAAAGAAAAAATAACATTTAGAAGGGAAATGGAAGGAAAATGTAAGTGAACCAACAATGCACTAGCTTAAAGGTACCTATTTAGAAAATAAAAAACAAACCTTTACAACCCCTTTAATAGTAGTAGGTGTTCTAACCCTTCCCCACGCCATCCAAAACTAAAAACAAATGATCTGGATTTGCACATTACCTGATTGTAGAAAGGAGGCGGGAGGGTGGACAGTACTGAGACCTTGCCGAACAGAAAGGTTTCCAGGGTGTTTGCTTCTCTAAATTTTCATTGACTTTGCTACATGACATTTTTTCAACTGTCCAAATAAGTTTCTCTCCATCTCACTGCAGTGCATTGGTGTGAAGAAATATACATTTAGGTCTTGAGAAGTATTTATCCTGCAGTGGAGAATGCAATATAATTTCCAAAAGGTGCCCCAAAACTGAACAAGCCCTGATTCAACATCATAGACCTAATTACAGTTTAGCATTGAGAGCTTTGTTAGCAGCGTGAAAGCTTCTGGCAGAAACGTTGCTGACATCTAGTGGTATTTCTTCAAACTGCGGCCAGTATTGTAAAACCTATAAATGGGACATTGTCTGCTTAGAGTTTGTATGTACTTCTTGTGTTTGCATGGATTACCTCTGGGTGCAGAGGCGGCTCTTTAATTAGGCAAATTAGGTGAACGCCTAAGGCCTCGCACTCACAGGGGCCTCACAGCTGCCTAACTTGCCCAAGGCATTACCCCAGTTTTGAGGGACAGGGGACCTTAACGCTGCTGTGCTCAGTCAGTGTTATGAGCCCTGACTCAGGAGCGGGGCCACCAGCATCCCTAACAACCAGTAAATATCGGTGACACCACCCCTTGTGACGTCAATGACACAGCATGCCCTCAGTCAATATCGTCACAAGGGGCGGGTTCACGAGGTGACATTACGGGTGACATTACCCCTTAGTTATTAAAGAGCAGGATCTGGGGGCACTTTGTTTAAGGGGGCTTCCAGATTCCAATAAGTCCCCTGCCCAGAGACCCCCACAGCCAGGATTGTGGGGAAGAGGCTCTTGTCCTTGAATAATTTTTCCCATCATGGGCATGAGTGGGGCCCCATATCAAGTTTTGCCTAAGGCCTCACAAAGCCTAGAGCCGCCTCTGTCTGGGTGCTTATGTTAACTCCCACAGTGCAAAAACATACCAGGCGGTTAAGCTTCATCTAACTGTAGTTGCATCAGTAGTAATTTCTTAAGCCAGCTATATATAGATCGAAATTTGTATGGCTGAATTCTGATCCTTGTATAGGAATGGAGGTTGTACAGAGATCGATCTATTAGTTGACTTCTGTGCAATCACCCTGTTGGGTTTTCCTCACTCGATCAGTGCTGCAGGCTATAGCTTGCAATGCTGATCAGTGTATACTTACAGAATACAATAGCTCACATTAAAGACCCTTATGCCGCGTACACACGGTCGTTTTTTGCGATGAAAAAAAAAGTTGTTTTTTAAAACGTCATTTAAATTGATCGTGTGTGGGCAAAACGTCGTTTTTTGTCTTAAAAAAAAACGAGCAAAAAAAAAAATCCAACATGCTTGAATTTTTTGTGTCGTTTCTCAAAACATCGTTTTTTGTTTCACAAAAAGTCACCGTGTGTAGCAAAAACGACGTTTTTCAACCCGCGCATGCCCAGAAGCTAGTTATGAAGCGAGCTTCAATGGAAAAGAGTTGTGAACGTAACCTCGCTTTTTGTGAAAAAAACGATGGTGTGTATGCAACATCCAAAAAAATACAAGAGAGAGATGCGCCAAACTAAGTGCAGTATGTCGTTTTTAATCAGTAGTAAATTGGTACAATAAAGTAACTACTCACAAACATGGAGTAATATAGGCATTGGTGTGGCTATGAGGCCGGGGTCATCATAAGAGGTTCCTCCGGAAAAGGTTTCTTCGTCCCAGGCTTGTGAGCCGCAAGTGTGGTATAGTGGACACAGGAAACCAGGAAGAGTCGTCTGATGTGGCGTGCGTTCCACCGTGGAGCGCGGCGTATCGTCTTCGCCCCGGAAGTGACGCGAGGGACCCGGCCAGCCAATCGGATTACGCGTTTCACAGCATCAGCTGTTTCGTCAGATCCATGGCGTCCGTATGGAACGGACGTGAGTTATACGAGCAGGATAAACGTGATTGGTTGGAAATGGCACACAGTGGACTCAGGCTGCCCGGTTTCTCGGATCATGCAATCCGCGGCTGAGCCGGATCACAGAGACGCTGCTAGCTGGAGCTCGGCTGTGAGTGTTCGCTCAGGGGCGCCGCCTGCCTGCCGCTCCAGCTCCTTATTTTCACGCCGCCTGCTGCTGCAAATCCAGCTGCAGCAGCGGCAAAAAGCTTGTCTAACAGTACGTAAAAAAAAATAGACGTAAGCGATTGCGAAGACCGCTCGTATCTTCGTGGATCGCCGTAAAAACACATTTGCATATCCCGACGCATGAAAACGACGCAAACTCCTCCCAGCGGCCGCAAAAATATCGCAGCGTAGATCCGAAGGCTTACGAAGACGTAAGCCTCTCGGATCGAAGCCCGAAGCCGCCGTATCATGGTTTGAGGATTCAAACTAGTGATACGGCGCGAAATTTGAAATTACTCCTGTCTAACACCAGTTAGACAGGCGTAATTGCTCTGTGAATCTGGGCCATAGTGTTCAGAATGGACAATTTTTATTGATTTTGTTGCTTGTAAATACCTTTATTTTGTAGTCCTTCATTACTTCCTCCTTCTTATTAGCCTAGGCTATTAAGTCACAAGGCTATTTGCAAGGGTTTCTGGGATAGGCATAATTTTTCCCAGTAGTCTTTGCAAACCTGACTGAAACCTAGTGTGCAGCACTGAGCATGTGCGAGATATGCAAAGCTGAAATCCAGGAAGTCATACAGTCTGGCTTCATGATGCCCACGCGGTCTATTTCTAGATTATAAACTAAATCTAAATGCTGTAACAACCTAACAAAACGGACCTTAGTTTACACACTAACTTTACTAGAATACATTAAGCTTGTGTATTACAGGGGTATTTATATTTAAAAAGTGAAATTGTGGGTGGAACTCCCCTTTAATTACATTAGACCACGCTCTTACAATATATAACATAGGACAAGCTACCAACAAATCCCTGAAAGCTTTACTAGCCATAGCCAGGGAACTTTTACATTTGCAGCTTCACAGATGGACAATCACAAATGTCTACTTCTAATATTGCATATAGTGTAGTGTAGTCGTCTAGTTTGTTATATCCCCAATAATAACCTCATATATCCTATTTTCTTAACACTATAAAAACAATACAGATTCTTCAGTGAACCATTAGTCAGTCGTGTGTTATCTTACTTAGAATATGTGTAAACTTTGCAAAGATTAGACATTTGATGTTGTATGTATACAATTATAAAGTGCTACAAACAAGGATGAATTTGTCTTGGGGCACTGGATGTCCATTACCTAGAGCAGCAGGGTAAGAAGGGGCTGATAAATGTAAGAAGGGGCAGCAAAAACCCACAAATCCACTCCTTTTTTTTCCTTGTTCTCATCACCACTCTGACAACAGAAATGCATGGAGGAGGGGTGCACACAGAGGAATCATAAGACTCTCTGTAAGCAACATGACGCTGTCTGCCCATTTCACATTTGTTTGATGGTCTTTACAGTTTAGGCCTCATTTCCACTGGCGTTTTAAAAGTGAGCTGTAAAACAGCTAGGTATGCCTGGAAAAATTTGCGTTAAAAACGCGAAATTTACCGCGTTTTTGCACGTTTTTTAACGCTAGCGTTAGGCAGCGTTTTTTTGAATGGAATTTCCTGTGTTTACAGAGGCTACAGTGACCAATGAGATTTTTTATGAAATCCCTGCAGCTCAAAAGCGCCGCGGTGCGCGTTTATGCGCGTTTTTGCGTGTTTTTTAAGGTCGAGCGTTTTTACAGCTGTGTTTTAGGAGCTTCAGAACGCCCTGCTCCTGCGTTTTTTTTACAGCTCAAAAACGCCTAGGCCATTTGCAGCTCAAAAACGTCTATGTGGGAATGGTGCCATAGAATAACATGGACAGGCGTTTTTAAGCTGTAAAAAACGCTCAGAAACATGGCTGTAAAAACGCCAGTGGAAATGAGGCCTAAATATTATCTCTGCATACAAAGCAGCAGCCTTTAACAAATCATTATTGTTTACAGTGGTGGCTGGTGGTTTTTTTTTGCCGGGGGGTGGGGGGCGTCAAACAATCCAACCGCTGCCACCCCCTTCAGATTTACCTCCCACAGCACTGCCCCCTTCACACCCCCAACCACAGCGCTGCCCCCTTCACACACCCCCCCACCACAGCACTGCCCCCTTTACATCTAATCATCACAGCACTGCCCCCTTCACACACCCCTACCACAGCACTGCCCCCTTCACACCCCCCTAACACAGCACTGCCCCCTTCACATCTCCTCACCACAGAACTGCCCTCTTCACACCCCCCTACCACAGCACTGCCCCCTTCACATCTCCTCACCACAGAACTGCCCTCTTCACACCCCCCTACCACAGCACTGCCCCCTTCACATCTCCTCACCACAGAACTGCCCTCTTCACACCCCCCTAACACAGCACTGCCCCCTTCACATCTCCTCACCACAGAACTGCCCTCTTCACACCCCCCTACCACAGCACTGCCCCATTTACATATCCTCACCACAGCACTGCCCCCTTTACATCTCCTCACCACAGCACTGCCCCCTTCACACACCCCCCTACCACAGCACTGCCCCTTTACATCTCCTCACCACAGCACTGCCCCCTTCACACCCCCCTACCACAGCACTGCCCCTTTACATCTCCTCACCACAGCACATGCACCTCCCTTTACATCTCCCCCTAAAGAACCGCCCCCTTCACATCACCAATCCCCCCCCCCTCCATCACACACAGCACGCCCCCTTCACATCACCAATCCCCCCCCCCTCCATCACACACAGCACTGCCCATCTACAAATCTACCTCTATCTCCTTACTTCTCATCACCTCCCAGAGCACTGCTCCCTTTACATCTTCCCCTACTTGCCCCCCTTCACATTGCCCTCTCCCCGCAGCACTGCTCCCCTTTCACATCACCCTCCCACCTCTTGCTCCAATAATGTGCTCTGCCTCCTTCACATCTGCCACCCCCTTCAAATCACCCACCACACACTCAGTACTGCCACCTTCATGTCACCCCCTGCCCCCACTCTACCCCCTTCACAACCATGTCCTCTTGCCTACCTTACACAGAATGGAGAATGGCTGGGAGGCACAGCAGCACTGGATGGAGGGCAAGAGCAGGGGTCTAGCGAGGTTAACTTTTTCTATTAGAAAGCTGGTGATTGGTTGCTAGGACTGCCTGGTGTCCTAGCAACCAATCACCTGCTAGTTAATCTGGAAAGTTAACTCATGCAGTTCCCGCTCCCGGCCACCATCCAGGATGCCTGTGCCTCCCACTCTTGCATTGCTGTCCCCTGCCTCCTGATCTCCGCGATGCCTTGAGAATGACAGCGGCGGAGGGCAGGGGGAAAGAAGGCTCCTAAGTGGCACGTCTGCGGGTCCAGGTGGGAAAGCGGCTCGGGTCCTGGATCTGGACAGCGGGCCACCATTATACATGAATAATAGAAGTAATATTTTAGTAGTATTTTAATTTCAACATTTATTTATTTTTTTAAGTTTTTTAAATAGCATCTTCCTGTTGTATTGTTTTTCATATTTGTTAAACAAATATCTATATTTATTACAGAAGTACCATTTAATTTATTCCACTTGTAGGTAATTTTGATGGAGCACAAGGAATCTTGCAGCGCTGTATAGAGCTGAATCCTGAGTGGTCTGATGCTCACCTACTTATGGCCCAGATTCACCTGTCACAGGAACAGTATTCTGAGTGTTCATTGTCTCTAGAGACTGGAGTCAGCCACAACTTTAAGGTGAATATTTATCCTAAATTTAATAAGGAACATGAATATTATATTTGCCAACAGTCCAAATAATGGTACAGATTATTATATAATTAGAGGAATTACGGACATTGTAGATTGGGGTGTAGCCATGCTTGTTCTAGAATTTCACTTAGGGATTATGGTAAGTATGTATTTGTACATTTGTATTTTTTGGCCAAGGCATCTTTTAAAATGATGCACATCTCGAGGCATCCCATTGTAAAATCTAAAAAAATGAAACTAAGACCACGTACACACTATCGAATTTGACAGACGGACCAGTTAAGCGGACAAATCCGATCGTGTGTATGGGATAGCGGACATGTCTGACCGGCGGACAAATTTTAAAACATGCTTTAAAATTTCTCTGCCGGAGACATGTCTGTCGGATATGTCCCCTGGTCAGTACACCCTTCCTGGTGCGGTGACGTGGCGGCGTCAACGTCACCGACACGTCACCGCGCTGTCTTCCGGAGGGGATTTTGATCCGATGGTGTGTACACGCCATCGGACCAAAATCTGATGAGACATGTCCGCTCTAAACTGTCCGTCGGACAAGTTTGAGCGGACATATCTCATCATGTGTACGCGGCCTTATAGTTTTACATAATGTAGCAACATCCACACATATAGGATTCCACCTTTAGAAATGATTTCACTCTTCCAAAGCAATACACCTTTGCAAACTGGTACTTCTCCCAGTTTCTCCACCTCACTCAGTTAAAGTTTTACTGAACCCAGTAATATGAAAATAGTTCAACTGGCCCCAGCCCCCCCCCCCCCCCCCACACACACACAATCCTACAGCCTATAAATCTTCTTTTTACAATAAAATATTGCCACTATTCACCTTTTTGGCTGATCTGTATACCACAGTCAGTGATAAACTGCACAGTTTCTCTAATGCTGAGCGTTCAGGAAGGAGGAGATTCCACTTCAGCCTGTATACACGCCCACATGTGTGATGCCAATATATTGTGGCCTGGCTAACTCTGAGAACATGTAATTATTCTCTCCAGCATAAAAGACACAACTGAGCATGTGCAGGTTGGCTACTCAGCCTGTGTTAGGAGGCTTTGTTTAAAAAGTGATCCCATCAGTCCCAATTTTGTCGGTGATTTCACAGACATTTGTGCAGGTTTCTGCACAGATGTCAATGGAAATCGCACCCTGAAATCACAAAAAGTAGTACAGAAACGACTTTTTGAAATCGGTGCGGTGCCGTAAATGCAGCATAGCAACTGTTGGGTGCCATTGCTGACAATAGCTGCCAATTTGAGATGTCAAATCACATGTTAACCAGGGCTTAGTCAAATGAGTACTTTGAATACACTGACACAAACCAAGGGCTACTGTGAATGAGCCCTTAAAGTGGAGGCACTGCTTGGGATACTTGTTGTAAAGTGTTACCTATCATTCCCAGATTTTCTCCTATTTCAGTGTGTGTTGTGTTTCTTTATTTGCTTTATAAATGATATTCTATATTCATGTTCAAATCCTTTATAATCATTATCATATCTATTAATAATCATGTTTCCCTTTTTCATGATGTAGATGCGAGAACATCCTCTTTATTATTTAATCAAGGCTAAGGTTCTGGAGAAGACAGAGAACCGAGCAGAAGCTATACAGATGCTACGAATAGCTATGAGCCTCCCAGAGATGAAAAGTGGATTGGCTGGAAGAGATAAAACAGGAAGCCTTAGTATAAGTGACCGAGTATCCATATACCTGGAACTGGCCAAACATTTGCGTTTAAATGGAGAGCAGGTAAAGCAAGAGCTGAGGCATTATATGGTTACACTACAAGTCACTGTAAAAGTAAATGATATTGAAAGAACTTTGTGTAATTTGGTCGTCTGAGTAGGCCTGTTAATGCACACAGTGCTCTGGATGGTCGGTCATCTGAGGAGGCCTGTAATGCTGCACAGTGCTCTGGATGGTCACCTGAGGAGGCCTGTAATGCTAAACAGTGCTCTGAACAATGATCTGAGGAGGCCTGTAATGCTGAACAGTGCTCTGGACAATGGTCTGAGGAGGCCTGTAATGCTGCACAATGCTCTGGACCAGAGGTGGCAAACACAAGGCCCGCGGGCCGAATACGGCCCTCCAAGCCATTTCATGTGGCCCTTGCACCTCTCCAGTCATCCTCCAGACCCTTACTTTCTGCTTTCAAGCAATGCATCCAACTTCTTCCCAGCAGCAGCATAAGGAAAGGGGGGTGCACTGTGATGTAAGGGAGAGGGGGGACTCAACTTCTGATGGTGGGGGGGCTCTTGACATCTAATGTAAGGGGAAGGGATGCGCTGAACATCTAATCTTACAGATACAACCGGCCCTTTTGAGGGCAACCATAATGCTGATGCGGCCCACGATGAAATTGAGTTTGACACCCCTGCTCTAGACGGAGGTTTGAGGAGGCCTGTAATGCTGCACAGTGCTCTGGACAATGGTCTGAGGAGGCATGTAATGCTGCAGTGCTGTGGATGGTCACCTGAGGAGGCCTGTAATGCTGCACAGTGCTCTGGATAGTGGTCTGAGTAGGCCTATAATGCTGCACAGTGCTCTGGATGGTGGCCTGAGTAGGCCTGTAATGCTGCACAGTGCTCTGGACGGTGGTCTGAGGAGGCATGTAATGCTGCACAGTGCTCTGGATGGTGGTCGGAGGTGGCCTGTAATGCTGCACAGTGCTCTGGAGGGTGGTCTGAGGTGGCCTGTAATGCTGCACAGTGCTCTGGAGGGTGGTCTGAGTAGGCCTGTAATGCTGCACAGTGCTCTGGGTGGTGGTCTGAGGTGGCCTGTAATGCTGCACAGTGCTCTAGAGGGTGGTCTGAGGTGGCCTGTAATGCTGCACAGTGCTCTGGAGGGTGGTGTGAGGTGGCCTGAAATGCTGCACAGTGCTCTGGAGTGTGGTCTGAGGTGGCCTGTAATGCTGCACAGTGCTCTGGAGGGTGGTCTGAGTAGGCCTGTAATGCTGCACAGTGCTCTGGAGTGTGGTCTGAGGTGGCCTGTAATGCTGCACAGTGCTCTGGAGTGTGGTCTGAGGTGGCCTGTAATGCTGCACAGTGCTAAGCACGCCACATCACTAGGCACACTATGCTCACTACCTTGCTTGCTGGGAGGAGAAAACAAAACAAAACAAACAGTGCTCCAAGGAAACTGGAAAGTCACATGGGTAAACGTCCCTCCCTCATATTTTTGTTCTGTTTTCGTTCACTGAGAAAAATGGGAATTGATTTTCGTCATAGTTTTTGTCAATTGATGAAAATGTGGGGTAATTGTAGTTTAGTTTTCATCCCTGGAAACATGTCGCTGACTAAATTAACACTGGCTAGCATTCACTGTACTATGTTACAATTACATTTTTCTCATCTGATTATGCATTCTTGTGACGTTTTAGCATGAAGCTACGAAGATAATACAAGATGCAGTCAATGCATTTCGTGGGACGCCAGAAGAGATTAGAATCATTATAGCTAATGCAGACATGTCCCTCAGTAAAGGCGATATCGAGTCCGCGCTGATAATGCTGCGAGATGTCACACCAAACCAGCCATACTACATTGAGGTCAAACAGAAGATGGCAGAAATTTATCTGAAAAATCGAAAGGATAAAAAATTATACATTGCTTGCTACAGGTATGTTTCTAGAAACATTGGGGTAGATTCACATACACTTAATATTCCGCTGCGTAATCGAAATACTCTACGCTGCCGTATTTCACCAGGCTCTACACCGAATCCTGGTAGATTTTTGCGGCGTAGTCTATATCTCGCCGCGTAATCGAAATACGCGATTGGGGGGCGTAAAGCATTTAAATTAAGCGCGTCCCCGCGGCGATCGAACTGCACATGCTCCGTTCAGAAATTTCCCGCCGTGCATTGCGCGAAATCACGTCGTTACATCATTCGTTGTTTGAGTAGCGGCGTTTACGAACATTTCTATTCCCGGACGACTTACGTTAAAAATAATAAAAGACGTCGGAAAACGTAGAAATTCGACGCGGGAACGACGGGAAGTCCACCCAGTGGCCGCAATTTTATTGCAGCGTAGATCCGAAGGCGTACAAACACTTAATTCAGTCGAATTGAAGCCCGCAGCCGTCTATTCATGGTTTGAGGTTTTCGACTAGCTAGAAAACGCGCGTACTTTGAAATTACTCCAGTCTAACACCAGTTAGACAGGCGTAATGGCTCTCTGAATCTGGCCCATTATCTTTATAAAATCAGATGTTTTTGTTAGCAATTTAACCTTTTTTGTACAATAAACTTGTTTGGTATTGTGGTGAATCAGAAGTCACGTGACCATTTAATGTTCCATCAGAAATAAGTTTCTGTGTTGCCCACAGTGTTTTCTTTTTCTGTTCAATTACATCTGATGGTTGCTAAGGACAACACACTTTCCACTTTTTAGATTACAGTGGGGATCGAAAGTTTGGGCACCCCAGGTAAAAATGTGTATTAATGTGCATAACGAAGAAAAGATGGAAAAATCTCCGAAAGGCATCAAATTACAGATTAGACATTCTTATAATATGTCAAAAAAAAGTTAGATTTTATTTCCATCATTTACACTTTGAAAATGACAGAAAACAAAAAAATGGCGTCTGAAAAGTTTGGGCAAGTTAATATCTTGTACTGCCCCCTTTGGCAAGTATAACAGCTTGTAAACGCTTTTTGTAGCCAGCCAAGAGTCTTTCAATTCTTGTTTGAGGTATCCTTGCCCATTCTTCCTTACAAAAGTCTTCCAATTCTTTGAGATTTCTGGGCTGTCTGTCACGCACTGCTCTTTTAAGGTCTATCCATAGATTTTCAATTATGTTGAGGTCAGGAGATTGTGAAGCCCATGGCAAAACCTTACGCCTCTTAATGTAATCCCCCGTGGATTTTGAGGTGTGGGATCATTATCCATTTGTAGAATCCATCCTCTCTTTAACTTCAGCTTTTTTACAGATGGCATCAAGTTACCATCCAAAATTTGCTGAAGTTTTATTGAATCCATTTTTCCTTCTACTCGTAAAATGTTTCCTGTGCCACTGGCTGTAATACAACCCCTAGCATGATTTATCCACCCCCATGCTTAACAGTTGGACAGAGGTTCTTTTCATTAAATTCTGTGCCCTTTCTTCTCCAAACGTACCTTTGCTCATTCAGGACAAAAAGTTATATTTTACCTCATCGGTCCACAGAACTTGTTTTCAAAATGCATCAGTCTTGCCTATATGTTCATTTGCAAAGTTCAAACGCTGATTTTTGTGGTTAGGACGTAGAAGAGGTTTTCTTCTGATGACTCTTCCATGAAGACCATATTTGTACAAGTATCTCTTTATAGTGGAATAGTGTACCACAACTCCAGTGTCTGCCAGATCTTTCTGGAGGGATCATGCAGTCCAACGTGGGTTTTGAATTGCTTTTCCCACAATCCTGCGAGCTGTTCTGTCTGATATTTTTCTTGGGCTTCCAGATCTTGCTTTAACTTTCACTGTTCCTGATGACTGCCATTTCTTAATTACATTCTGAACAGAGGATATTGACATCTGAAAACGCTTTGCTATCTTCTTATAGCCTTCTACAGCTTTGTGAGCGTTAACTATTTTCAGTTTCAGTTTTCTAGACAACTGCTTAAAAGAACCCATGCTGCTGATTGTTGGGGCAAGGTCAGATGAGTCTGGGCATTTAAAACCTTTGAGATTGACATCACCTGGTCTTCCCAGACAATAATTGAGAACAATCCATGACACTGGCAGGTCTCAGCTTTGCAAAGGGGGCATTGCATGCTATAAATTCTGCAGGGTGCCCAAACTTTTGCAGACGCCATTTTTAGTTTTCTGTAATTTTGAAAGTGTAAATGATGGAAAAAAATCTAACTTTTTTTGACATATAAGAATGTTTAATCTGTAATTTGATGCCTTTTGGAGATTTTTCCATCTTTCCTTGGCTTTGTTATGCACATTAATACAAATTTTTACCTGGGGTGCCCAAACTTTCAATCCCCGCTGTATTTATGTGATAACCATTGTATAAACAAAACTGTTTATTTCTTTCCACAGAGAGCTGAGCGAGAAGCTACCTGGCCCACAGACAAGTCTTCTTCTGGGAGATGCCTACATGAACATCCAGGAGGTATCTTCTGCCAAATCCTCCAAGGCTCTATTGATTTGTCTAGTTTGTTTTCCATCATTGAGAATACTAGTGTAATAATGCGTTTTCCTTGACCCATTAGCATGAAGATGACACCTGTAAAAGGAGGTGGTGCGGGTGTAGTAAGGGTTTTTAACCCTTAGTATTTACACTGTGTGTTTAGATATTTGCTGCTTTAAAGCGTTAGTTAACCTAAAAACAAAAACAAATGGTGTGAACTATGCCATTGAAAACCATATAACCTACTTTCCATGCGTTTTTGATGCAGATAAAAACACACTGAACTGCATGTGCTGTGAACTGGCCCTTACTTCTTGTCTCGGCAGCCTCCAGCAAGAAGAAACTATAGCAATGCTGGAGGAAGTGTACAGCACACACAAATTTTGGTAGAATAATAAATAATGTGGAATGTACAGTATCTCACATAAGTGAGTACACCCCTGACATTTTTGTAAATAGTTTATTATACCTTTTCATGTGACAACACTGAAGATATGACACTTTGCTACAATATAAAGTAGTGAGTGTACAGCTTTGTATAACAGTGTACATTTTCTGTTCCTTCAAAATAACTCAACACACAGCCATTAATGTCTAAACCACTGGCAACAAAAGTGAGTACACCCCTAAGTGAAAATGTCCAAATTGGACCCAAAGTGTCAATATTTTGTGTGGCCACCATTATTTCCCAGCACTGCCTTAACCCTCTTGGGCATTGAGTTCACCAGAGCTTCACAGGTTGCTGTCGGAGTCCTCTTCCATTCCTCCATGATGACGTCACTAAGCTGGTGGATGTTAGAGACCTTGCGCTCCTCCACCTTCCGTTCACCAGAGCTTCACAGATTGCCACTGGAGTCCTCTTTCACCCTTACATGAGGACATCATGGAACTGGAGGAGCTCCTCCACCTTCCATTAGAGGAGGCCCCACAGATGCTTAATAGTAGGGCTGTTACTGATCAACGTTTTTGTGTTCGATTAATCGTTTATTTTTTTAATCGATTAATCGACTAATTTCGATTAATTATAACACACATACAGATCCAACTACTTTTAGCTGATCTCCTTGCAGGCTGATTCCCAGTGCAGCTCCCAACCACTGGAAAAATGGATAGCAGGATACAAAAAACACACAAAGGCAGCACTCTATGGGAATGGCATTAAAACTTTTATAGTCTTCAAGTAGGTAACAAAATAAACATTGCACTGGAGATAAAATCGATGTAGCTACATAAACTGTAAAAATGGTGCGAGTAATACCAAACGGTACCAAAAGTAGTCATAAAAAAATGTAGCAAAGTATGATACTGGTATAAAAATGTGTGCAACGATACCACTGCTGAATCGAGATGAGGAGAGGTTAACATCAGTCTGTCGGCATGTAGATGTCCCGTGAAGGGAACTATCGCAACTCCCAGTTGATGGCTGTAGAATCCCAGGTTGATAGAGGGAACTTATAGAGGGAAGTGTAACAGCCTTGTGTGTGGCAGATAGTAAGGTCCCGCCGGGATGCAGATATGAAGGCACAGCAAAGGATCCCTTCAGATGGACACGGAAAGCCCCGCTGGTGGCCGTGACATCACCAGATCTCCGACGCAACTCCCTGAAGGCCCAGAAACCGGCGGAGAGGTGAGTACCAATGAAAATAATTTTAATCGATCAAAAATATTTTGATCGTTCAAAAAAATTAAAGATTAATCGATCAATTAAAAGTTAATTTGCACAGCCCTACTTAATAGGGTTTAGGTCTGGAGACATGCTTGGCCAGTCCATCACCTTTACCCTCAGCTTCTTTAGCAAGGCAGTGGTCGTCTTGGAGGTGTGTTTGGGGTCATTATCATGTTGGAATATTGTCCTGCTGCCCAGTCTCCAAAGGAAGGGAATTATGCTCTACTTTAGTATGTCACAGTACATGTTGGCATTCGTGGTTCCCTCAATGAACTGTAGCTCCCCAGTGCCGGCAGCACTCATGCAGCCCCAGACCATGACACTCCCACCACCATGCTTGACTGTAGGCCAGGGCTCAAAATTTCAAGTCCTGAGCTACTAGCCAGGCCTCAAGAGTTACTCGCCACCAGTTGCCCCACCTAATTCATACACAGCCCTGCACCTAATTGCACCCGTAAACATGTCCTCGTAGATTATCTCATGGAATGACATTGTTAAATGTTTTATGCAGAATCAAGTTACAAAATTAAATATTACCAACAACAACTTTAACAAAATAGGACAGGGCACTGGGAGCAGACCAGAGGGACAGGGCACTGGGGGCAGACCAGAGGGACAGGGCACTAGAACTGGGTCTCCTTCCCATTCTCTTGCTGTCTCCTCTGCAACTCTCTCTCTCTCTCTCTCTCTCTCATTCTCTCTCTCTCTCTCTCTTTCCCTCACCTATTCATCTCATCATCAGGAGCCTGTGTGTGCGGCTCCACGCTTGCATGTCCCCACTTCCCCCTTTTATTCAGGCTGGCAGTGAGGAGAGGAGGTCCCATGGCTTAATGAGAATTGTAAGGAGAGCACCTGTGTATTGCTCTGCCTGTGCACGGCTCACCAGACTACTTTTCCCGAGCATGCACCTTTCCTCTTCGGCCGCCAATCTCATTGGGACTCTTTTAAGTGTAGGCACAGATTGGAGGGAGATTGGTCATGCAGCCCTGTCATCACTCGCCCCCAGCTTAAATCCACTCGCCAAATGCTAGTAGGCGAGTAGAAATTTTGAGGGCTGCTGTAGGCAATACACACTTGTCTTTGTACTCCTCACCTGGTTGCACCCAGACACACGCTTGACACCATCTGAACCAAATACGTGTATCTTGGTCTCATCAGACCACAGGACATGGTTCCAGTAATTCATGTCCTTAGTCTGCTTGTCTTTAGCAAACTTTGCGGGCTTTAGAAGAGGCTTCCTTCTGGGATGACAGCCATGCAAACCAATTTTATGCAGTGTGCAGCATATAGTCTGAGCACTGACAGGCTGACCATCCACCCCTTCAAGCAATGCTGGCAGCACATCTTTTTTTTTTTATCGAATCCTTTTTTTTTTTATATGCAAACAACATTAAGACAGTACAGACAAATTATACAAACAAAATCACATTAAACAAAACACAACCCAAAAAAAGCACTCATACGTCTATTTACCAAAGACAACCACTGGATATGACAACTTCTTTGGTTGACCATGGCGAGGCCTCTTCTGAGTGGAACCTGTATGGTCTCGGCCACTGTGCTGCAGCTCAGTTTCAGGGTCTTGGCAATCTTCTTATAGCCTAGGCCATCTTTACTACATCTTTACAACAATTTTCTTTTTCAGATCCTCAGAGAGTTTTTTGCCATGAGGTGCCATGTTGAACTTCTAGTGACCAGTATGAGAGAATGAAAGCTATAACACAAAATTTAACACACCTGCTCCACATTCACACATGATACATTGTAGCACTAACAAGTCACATGACACTTGGGAGGGAAAATGGGTAATTGGGTCCAATTTGGACATTTTCACTTAGGCCGCGTACACACGATCGAACGTGTCCGCTGAAACCGGTCCGCAGACCGGTTTCATCGGACCAGTTCGATGGTGTGTACGGCCTATTGGACCGTTTTCCATCTGACCAAAGTTTTAAAACATGCTTTAAAACCTGTCCGATGGAAACCTGTCCGTCGGACAGGTTTGATGGTTAGTACACAAAAACCCGCGCATGCTCAGAATCAAGTCGACGCTTGCATGGAAGCTTTAAACTTTGTTTTTTCATCACGTCGTTGTCTTCTACGTCACTGCGTTCTGGTCTGATCGGATTTTGGTCCGATGGTGTGTACGCACATCAGACGATCAGACAAGTTCAGAGTTGTCTGATGAAAACAGTCCGTCGGACAAGTCTCATCAGACATGTCTGATCGTGTGTACTGGGCCTTAAGGGTGTACTTACTTTTGTTACCAGCGGTTTAGACATTAATGCCTATGTGGTGAGTTATTTTGAGGGGACAGCAACTTTACACTGTTATACAATCTGTACACTCACTATATTACATTGTAGTAAAGTATAATTTATTCAGTGTTGTCGCATGAAAAGATATAATAAAATATTCACAAAAATGTGAGGGGTGTACTCACTTTTGTGAGATACTGCATATTCCTTGGTAAAGAACATTATTTTTTTATCAAGTTGTTATGAGTAACGTTCCACTTTAAGTGGCTATCAATCTGATCCTCTTGCTTCAAAACTTTAAATCAATGACCCAGAGCAAGTAAGAAGATAAGGACTTTCCTGATTGCTATACTTATTCCTAGCTAATGACCTGAAAAGTAGTGAAGCCAGTGGATCCGCATAACAGCCAAGCAATTAGCATTTTTAAGTTTGCAATGGCAGCTCTATATTTCTATTAGGAAAGGTTTACTTTAAAGATTATATTAAAATAATAATTTTTCCTCTTTATGGTTTCTTAAAGGAATTATTGATTGTGTTCTTCTTGTATTAGCCAGAGAAAGCCTTAGAGGTCTATGATCAAGCACAAAGAAAGAAGCCAAAGGATGCAACACTTACAAGCAGGGTTGGACTGTCGCTTATGAGAACCCATCAGTATAAAAAGGTTGTAGTAGATTTTCATTAATTCTGTATATATGGGCAATCCAGCGGGAAAAAAACTGACAACTCGCCGGAGACACTGTACTAACCAACCCCCCTGTCCACCTGAACACTCCAATCAGCACTCTCTGCCATTGGCTGAGAGCGCTGATCGGGAGTCCGTGGAATGCTGCTTCGTCCAAAAGAAGCCGCCCAAACAACCGCCTCCTGTCAGACAGACCGACATACACAGAGGCAGAATTTCGGGCAAAACTTTTATTTTTGAACCTGCAAATGTCTCCTGACATTCATTCTGCCCCTGCATACAGGGATTTAGCCTATGTGTCCACACATTGGTGTTTACAGGCATTTATCAGCAGGGGTGTTTAGGGCCATCATTTTCAAGAGAGGAGCGTTTGGCTGCAAAAAAATGCGCAACACACCTGAACATGCTTAAGCCCTAAGCTGATTTAGCACTTCATTCAAATAAATGAATATTCTGGCCAATGAACGAATACCTAAGTACTTGGTGTACCTAAACACAGTTGCAAAAAAGTGGCTGCCGGGTTTAGAATAACCGCGCAAGCATCAGGGGTGTATTTAGGTTTTGTGCTGCCCTAGGCCTGACTAAACTCGTGCACCCTCTAATTTAAATATGACCCACCCCTTCCTGTCAAGGCCACACCCTTTTCTGTTTAAGTCCCACCCTAGATCCATGAGGGACACTAGTTCTGAGGGCCTGGGGGGGGGGGCAATGGATTCCCTTAATTTGCAGGGATTTCCTCTCACTTCCTGTTTGGCTATGGGGCAGGAAGTGAAGGGAAATTTCTGCAAGGGGCAGTGCGGCCGCTTTATGGGGGCGCTGGACTAATAAACGTAAGCAGGGGGGCCCTGCGGACCATCGGGCCCCTTACAGGTGTAATGCAAAAAAAAAAAAGAAGGGGGCCGACCAGGTCTGTAAGGGGCCCTGGGGACCATTGGGTCCCTTACATGTGTAATGCAAAAAAAAAAATGCTTGTACCCCCCTGATGGCAGTCCTGCTGGCCCATAAGACTGGCACTACACTAACAGTGTAGCACAAGTCGGCGGGGACACTTTGGGTGCTGCCCTAGGCCTGGGCCTTGTTGGCCTAGGCCAGGATACAGCGCTGGCAAGCGCCCAGTGTTCATGGGGCCTGAGTGTTACATGGCTTACCCAGTGTTGTATAATACTACAATTCTAATTTTCAGAAAAGCTTTGGAAATATGGAGTGTTACAATCCCAGATAACAAGCAATTGTGCTGCAAGTTTAAAAATGACTTGCTAAGCTATGGCTAGACTTGCCAAGCTTCACAAGTTTGTTGCACAACTGCAGCAAGTCTGCATTGCATGACTCCAGATCAACTTTCTTTGCAAACATTCAAATCTGCTGCAAGTTCTGGTTCAGTTATGTTGTACAATAGTCATCCCACCACAGGGGCCACTGTGGCTGAATTGTCATGCTGTAGACTTGCAGAGCTCTTGCTGTAGACTCCCCACTGCAACATTGTTCTTGTTAGAGACTTGCCAGAAAATTTGCTACAAATTGCAAAAGTGTCAACTAGAACTTGTGCTTTAGGTGCTCTGCAAGTGTAGAACTTTCCAGTAAAAATGTGCAGCAAGTTAACAGACTTACAATTCAACACTGTCACAAATTATGTGGCAAGTTGTCCTTGCTATCTGGGATGTGCCAGGGTCATCCAGACATGTGTTGTGGCCACAGAAAACAAACATGAAGTCACTAAGAAACATAGGGACTGTACCTGTATGATGTAACAATATTTTGCTGTATCCTTGAGTATATTGATAATGGGCTGTGTAACCTGCAATGCCAATGGCCATATTTATGAGGAAGAAATGTTGCCGTTTATTGAAAACACGTTATGGCTTGTATATGATTAAAGGGTATTGCCTCAATAAACCAGTATAGTATGTAGGGATGGGTATCATCATCCTATTAATAGATAATGAAAGGGAGAGGGAATTGTAAAGGGCTACTCCAAGTGTTGCCCTAGGACGCCAATAGTGTTGAGGACTATCTCGGTACCCATTCAATAACCAGTGCAGCTCTTCTGCTTGATTCCGAGAATACGTGGATCTTTGTGCGTCGGAATTGTGTACACACGCTTAGAATTTCCGACAACAAGTTTTGTTGTCGAAAATTTGAGAACCCGCTCTCAAATTTTTGTTGTCGGAAATTCCAACAGCAAATGTCCGATGGAGCCTACACATGAACATTTGTTTCAGAAATTCCGACAAAGAACATAAAAGCCCCACAGATATGTGATGTAGGAGGACCGTGTCTGTACCTACATCTTTGCGCTTCCACATCTGTGGGGCTTTTATGTTCGTTAAGTGTGAACTTAACGAATCCCTTGCAACAATCACATTCCTGTTTTGTTGTAAATTATGGTTCTTTGTTTTGTTTTGTAATAAATGTATTTTTATAATTACTTTCTGGATATCGAGATAGTCCTCAACACTATTGGTGTCCTAGAGAAAAACTTGGAGTAGCCCTTGAGAATCCCCCGTCCCTTTCAATGTCTTGTATATGGGAGATCGCAGTGTTGGCAGAAGGTTGCTGGAGTCCTTTGTTGGTTTACGCTATACAAGATCATTTATTTTAGATCAGTTATTTAAATTCATAGGACACTAAAACAAAATAGTAATTTATCAAAGTGTACTTTCAATAGTATATTAGAAGATGCAGGACCGATCTGCCCTATAGGCTCACTATGCAAGCCGCTTAGGTCCCCGCAAAGCTGCGGAGGGCCCCCCAAATTACTAGAGGTCCCCGCCTGGTGAGAAATTATTTTCGGCCCCTCACCCCGCTTCTCAACTCGCTGGCTGCATGGGAGAAGAGGTAAGATGTCAGCAGCCCCTTCTTCTCACTTTAATGTAAGATATCATTTCCGACAGCAACAACACCCCCTCCCCCGCTTCTCAACTTTAATCTTTAATATGACATGTCACTGTCAATGTCACTGTCGGCAGCGACCCCCCCGCTTCTCATATTTAATTTGACATGTAATTTAGGGCCCCAGGGAGGTCAAGATCGACACTGAAAAGATGTATGTCATGTGAATAATACCTCCGTTCTACCACCAGTGCAGTCTGCTATTATCAGAGTGTAGACCTCTGCCTCCAGCCTGCTGTTCTCCATTGTGACAGTTTCATGGAATGTGATTGCCGTCTCACCTTTATCTTATTCCTAGGCAGTAAATTACTATGAAGCAGCTCTGAAGATGAGTGCAGAGGAATTTCTGTGCTGTGATCTGGCTGAACTTTTTCTTAAACTCAAGAAATATGAAAATGCAGAAAAGCTTCTGAAACATGCTCTGAACCATGACCCAGGTATGTTAACATTTATGTGAAAGGAACTGTCTATGTCTATGAACATATTTGAATTTTGGTACCCAAATATTGACCAAGCGAGTTGAAATATGAAAATGTAATCTATACAAATATGTTGAAAGGACACAAATCCACAGTTCTGATAAAACAGCAATTCATGATAACATCATCAAACAATAAACTATACAGACAAGTCTAGCTAATCACTTGGTAGCTTCAGACAATTGCTGAGGACACATGAACTTTTGATGTACTGTATATACTCTACATGTTTCGTGGCAGAGGCAGCTTCTTCAGGGCATATTATTATATATAGTATCATCTACAACAAAACAAAAATTCTATTATAATAACATGTCAATGGATTGTAGTAAGGGGAAAAGAGTCACTGGTTTGCTTACCCAAGAGAGAACAGCACCCGAACGGCAGTCAAGATTGGGACGCCATAGACTCTTCCTAAGCTGACAATACTGCTGTGTAAAGGTGTCTCTGTTGCTTGTCCAGTAGAGTGGAGAAACCCCAAGACAGGAAGTGTGTTACTGGCCAGATTACTAGGTGAAAATAAAGGATGAAAATCCCTAAAAAATACAATTAATGCAGCTTTTACATTTAAACTTTTTTGCAACATATTCATTTTGTATTGTTTGTATTTAATACCACTTTATATAACTACACTTACAGTTTGTTTCTTTGCCCCCTGCAAAATTCCACAAATACCTGTTGAGCCTGCCAAAGAAGTCTACCTAATTCAGCTACTTGTGATGGCATTGATTATGCACTGCTTCTGAATTCAGAGTTGCTACTTTCACGTAGACTGTGTCTACTTTCACTACGGTGGGATTGAAAATGTAAAGGGGTTATGGCTGGCAGCATTGTCACTGCTGATTCACAAGCCTGTGGGTCAATGGTGGTCAACTGGAAAATTATAAAGGGCCTCAAGTGCAGCATCTCAGGGTCGAGAAATTTTGGTCCTGACTCATTTTTCAGCATTTCACAATGCACCCTGGAGAACTTGGAGTACAATAACCCCAGTATTGGTCTCAGTGGACTCAGTAATAACCCCCAGTATTGGTGTCAATGGACACAATAATAACCCCCAGCATTGGTAACAGTGGACACAATATTAACAACCCCTGGCACTGGTGTCAGTGAATGCAGTAATAACCCCCAGCATTGGTATCAGTGGACACAATAGTAACAACACCTGGCACTGGTGTCAGTGAATGCAGTAATAACCCCCAGCATTGGTACCAGTGGACACAATAATAACAACCCATGGCACTGGTGTCAGTGAATGCAATTAAAATCCCCATCACTGTTGTCAGTGGATGCAATAATAGCCCCGAGCATTGCTGTCAGTGAATGCAAAAATAGCCCCCAACATTGATGTCAGCGGGAGCAAGAATAACCCCCAACTTTGGTGATAGTGGATGCAGTAATAACCCCCAACATTGATGTCAGCGGAAGCAAGAATAACCCCCAACTTTGGTGTCAGTGGATGCAGTAATAACCCCCAACATTGGTGTCAGCGAAAGCAAGAATAACACTCAACTTTGGTGACAGTGGATGCAGTAATAACCCCCTACATTGGTGTCAATGAACACAATACCCCCAGCTTTATGACAGGTAAATTTAACCCCACTGCCTGTATCGATGGTCAATGGCAATAAAAGTTAACCTCCCACCTGCATTGGTGGTCATGACAATAAAATGTAAACCTCCCCGCATTGATGGCCACTTTGGTGGTCAGTGGCAATGAAAGTTAACCCCAATCCCCCCCTTGATGACGTACCAATTACACACTCCCATGTTGCTCTTCCACTTCCCAGGAGACAACTCTGCCCACAGTACAGGCTCGCTCTCAGAGCTGATGCTGGAACACAGAGAGTATTCTTGCGCCAGACACCCTGCTTACACTCTGCTTTTTACATGGTGCCCAACATCCCATCGGCTGCACGCATTGGGCTGACAGGTCGCATGTGGTCCACATACTGTGTGTTGGGCACCAGGACTATAAGTTGTCAATCAGCATCTGGCCCCACATGGTCCTACTCAATGCTTTCGGGGCCCCGTGATTTCTAACAGCAGCCCTGGTTATGTTCAATAATTTTCTATAATATCAGCAGGACAAATTCTAACACAATGCATTCTATTTCCTTTCAGTTTCTGATTTGCCATCACTGTTTAATGATGTGAAGTATCTCATTTTACTTGGATGTACATACAAAAACTATAAAACGGAAGAAATGGTTGACACTTTAAACAAGGTAAGATAGCCACAGACGTTCTGCAGCCTATGTGGGAAAAAATGCATATGTGAAGCTTTAACACCGTAATCTCTTTATATTGTATGTGGTTTTGTTTCCATAATATACTTGCCAAGAAAACTAACATTGCGTTTAGTGAAATTGTTATTTTAGTGTGCCCCTCATTTCTAAGTGGCAGCTACTTTTCAAAAAACTTAGGCCTCTTTCACACGGAGCGGTCCGTTTTGCGGTCCGCTCCGTGTGTCCGTCGGCTCAGCAGGGGGGCCTCCGCTGAGCTGTCGGGGCGGACAGGGCGGTCCCCGCACACTATGCAGGGACCGCCCTATGGGGAATCGGATGGAAACGGACCGTCTGTCTGTTTGCATCCGATCCATTCCACCGGACGGAAGAAAAATAGGACATTCTTCCGTCTGAAAAAACGGATGCGGATCTTGCGGACGTTAGCGGATGCATCATCCGATAACAGATCCGCTCCCATAGGGGCCCATTACAAGTCCGTAAACTGACTTGTAATGAGCGGACGAACGGTCCGCTAATGTGAAAGGGGCCTTATCTACTGCTCCCAAGTTCTTCACTGTGTAACCCCACCTGGCACCAACAGCTTTTACAGAAAGAAGTTCAATATGTTTCCAACTTCTACTACACACTAGGGATGAGCCGAACACCCCCTGGTTTGGTTCGCAGCAGAACATGCGAACAGGCAAAAAATGTGTATGAACACCGCTATGGGACATAAATGTGAAAAATCAAAAGTGCTATTTTTAAAGGCTAATAAAAAGTGTTTGGGGGACTCGGGTCCTGCCCCAAGGGACATGTATTAATGCATTTTTTTTTTTTAAACGCCTGTTTTTTCGGGAGCAGTGATTTTAATAATGCTTAAAGTGAAACAATAAAAGTGAAATATTCCTTTAAATTTCGTACCGGTGGTGACTATAGTATGCCTGTATAGTGGCACATTTGTCCCTGCACAAAATGAAATTTTTAAAGGAAAAAAAGTAATTTAAAATTACTCGCTGCTATAATGAATTGTTAGGTCCTGGCAATACAGATAAAAGTAATTGAAAAAAAATGGCATGGGTTCCTTTGGGTCTGGTATGAATATTAAGGGGAACCTCGAACTAAAAAAAATAAAAACTTTTATTGTTTCACTTTAAGCATTATTAAAATCACTGCTCCCGAAAAAAGGCAGGACCCAGGTCCCCAAACACTTTTTATGACAATACCATGCATATAAGCCTTTTAGCACTTTTCTCCCATAGACTTTTAAAGGGTTCTCTTGAATTTGCCACGAACACCCCAAATTGTTCGCTATTCGGTAAACTTACATTCGACTCGAACATCGGGCTCATCCCTACTGAACATGAATGCTGCTTGGCTCATTCATCCCTTTGGCTGCTTCTATTTATGGTGGACCCCAACCATCCAGAGGACTGTGGCTTTACCCATAGGAAAATGGGCTGAGCTGTGCAGGCATATAGTAGGAGCAGGGTGAGGCTGGGAGTTCCATTTTGCAAAGGGTGCTCGGCACCACACAGTAAAGGACTCAAAAGAAGGCTGAAGTTAGTATTAAGATTGGTAACTGTCATCCAGGGTGCTGGGGCAACAGTTAAAAGACAACTTCAAAAAAATGTACAGTTGTGTTCAAAATAATAGAGGCCAACATTAATAACCAGATCAATTACTGTTTTTGGTATGAATTATATTTCTACATGACAAATAATTTACTAGTAGGTGTTGTAGAGTAATAGAAAACCAACAGACCCAACAGTCATAACATGCATGCTGCCGATTCTGTGTAATTGAATCATTAATTGAAAAGCGTGTGTTCAAAATAATAGCAGTGTGGAGTTCAATTAGTGGGGTCAATCAGTCTGAAAAAACAGGTGACAAACGGGTGGCCCTTATTTAAAGATGAAGGCAGCAAATGTTGTACAAGAGTATGGTGCATTTCTCTCTGAAAAATGGGTCGTTCCAGACATTGTTCAGAAGAACTGCGTACTTTAATTAAAAAGATGATTGGAGAGGGGGAAAAAAAGTGCAGTAGCTGATAGGCTGCTCAGCTAAAATGGCAACTAAAACCAGAAAGACGTGAAAGAAAACGGAAAAATACGATTTGAATGGATTGAAGAATAGCCAAAATGGTAAGACTCAACCAATGATCAGCTCCAGGCTGTTCAAAGAAGGTCTAAAGTTACCTGTGAGTACTATAACAATTAGAAGATGCCTATGTGACGCCAAGATAATCGGCAAGAAGCCCCTGCAAAGTCCCACTGTTGAAAAAATTACTTGCTAAAGAAGTTACAATTTGCCAAAGAACACATTTACTGGTCTAAAGAGAAATGGCGCAAAATTTTGTGGACTTTTTTGGGGTCTAGGGGCTGCAGACAGTTTGTCAGACAACCCCCAAACACTGAATTCAAGCCACGGTGCACTATAAAGACTGTGAAGCATGGTGGCGCGAGCATCATGATATGGAGATGTTTCTCATACTATGGTGTTGGGCCCATTCAGGGATCATGGATCAGTTTGAATACATCAAAATACTTGAAGAGGTCATGTTGCCTTATGCCAAAGAGGAAATGCTCTTGGAATGGGTGTTTCAACAAGACAACAAACCCAAACACACCAGTAAGCAAGCAGCATCTTGGTTCAAGACCAACAAGATTAACGTTATGGAATGGCCAGCCCAAACCCAGACTTTAATCCATTAGAAAACTTGTGGGGTGACATCAAAAATGCTGTTTTTGAGGTGAAACCAAGAAATGCAGAGGAATTGTGGAATGCACTGCCAATCGTCTTGGGGCCAGAAGTTGGTCGACTCCATGCAACACAGATGTTAAAGAGGTTGTAAAGAGCTCCTTCTACAGGCCTCAGAAGGAGCTTGTCTCAGAGCGCGTAGCCTTTTTCTAGTCTCACCGTCCTTCCGGTGCTCTCCCTGGTCCTGCTCTCTGGTAACGTCATCATCTGCGCCTCAACGCTGAACCTGGCTGTTTCCTGGTGGCCACAGGATGGATTTCTCTCCCTGCTTGCAGATCCATTGATCTAGATGGACCTTAGACCGGACTGCACCGTGCATCATAAAACCCTGATGAGCCTGTTTTGTAATTGTGTATTGTAAGTGCATTTCTTTTGAGATTAAACATAGTATCTGACATATTGCACTTAGGTGGTGCTTCCCCTTTTCTTTCCTTGTCTTCCCCTAACAGAGTTGGCTTTTCTCTGAGGACAGCTGCCGACCACCGACTTCACCATCTCCTTCCTTTTTCAGGATTGGTCATTTTGTACCACTATATAGACTATAAAACTGTGAGGCCGTGTACACACGGCAGAGAACCTCGACGGGCAGAACACATCGTTCCGCCCGTCAAGGTTCCCTGCCGGCCGTCAAAATCGGCGACCCGCCCGTCGGGAATGGCAACCAGCCATTCTTCCAGGCGGGCCGTCGAGCAAATAGAGAGCGTGCTCTCTATTTCTGCTCGACGGGCTTCCCGACGGGAAGCTCGCCGAGAGCGTACACACGGCCGAGGTCCTCGCTGGAATGCAGCTTCCAGCGAGGTTCTCGCTGGTTTCCAGCGAGAACCTCGGTCGTGTGTACACGGCCTGACTGTTTTCTAGACATATACATTGCACGTTTTTTAAGTGTTCGGTAGTACATTCCAAATTTCTGTACACAACAAAGAAAAATGCATACACTGCTATTTTTAGGAAAAGCCTAATATTCCTTTTTCTTCACTTTCTGTAAAGTAATAACAAATTTTAAACCTTTTTCTTCATGTTTTGATTTGTAATAGACTGTGCAGTGCTCCCAATGCATTTGCGTGTAGGGGGAAAAAAGCTATTATAAGGATTTTGAGCTTTATTCACTTTTTTAAACACACTGCTATTTTGAACACAACTGTAGGTAACTCTTTTATTAACCTTGCTAAAATGATTCTTCTCCCTGAATCTGTCACTGGATTTCATTTCAGGCACTGGATATTCAGATGAGAATATTAAAGCGAGTTCCCTTTGAACAGCCAGATATGATCACAAAACAGTTACAAATGGCTTCCAAAATCTGTGTACAACTTGCTGAATTTTACTTAGGGGAGAAGGATTACACAAATGCACTAAAATACTACAAAGATGCAATATCATACTACGATGCGGACAATAAAGTAAGTAATTCACATCATCCACCCAGAGAATGTAATATATATATATATATATATTCCACAACTCTAATATAAATATAAATATATATATATATATATATATATATATATATATATGTGTGTATATATATATATATATATATATATATATATATATATATATATATACACACTGCGGAACCTTGGATTACAAGCATAATCTGTTCCAGGAGAATGCTCGTAATCCAAAGCACTGGCATATCAAAGTGAGTTTCCCCATAGAAGTCAATGGAAACTAAAATAATTTGTTCCGCATTGACTTCTATGGCATGCATTGCTGCATGTGGCCAGAGGTGGGGGGGCACCAGAGAGCCTCAGAAAGGCTTGGTGACAGCTCGGCTGGATTTAAAAAAGGCTCGGGAATGGAGTATTTCTGAACGGCTCTTGGCTTGAATTCTACTCGTTGTGCGAGACAACACTCGCAAACCGGGTCAGGATTTAAAAAAAAAAGGGCTTGTATTGCGAAACCGTATTAACCGCGTTACTCGCAATCCGAGGTTTCACTATACTGTATAGTTTCATGTTCTCCAAATCCGTGCATTAGGCTGCGTACACACGATCAAACATGTCCGCTGAAACTGGTCCGCAGACCAATTTTAGCGGGCATGTTCAATCGTGTGTACGGCCTATCGGACCATTTTCCAGCAAACAAGTTTCAAAACATGCTTAGAAACCTGTCCGCTGGAAACCTGTCTGTCGGACATGTTCGATGGTTAGTACACAAAATCATCGGACCAAAATCCCGCGCATGCTCAGAATCAAGTCAACGCATGCTTGGAAGCACTGAACTTTGTTTTTTCAACACGTCGTTGTGTTCTACGTCACCGCATTCTGGTCCGAGGGGATTTTATCTGTCATGTCTGATCGTGTGTACGTGGCCTTAGACTGTAGACTTTCTAAGGTTACCATATGAAGTGAAGCTACAGTGTACCTAAAGTTAAACTAAACTCTCTCAATCAACATGAACTATTTTTAATCCTTAGCATTAGTAAATATCATATTTACTTGTTTTATACTTTTTTGTTTGACAGCGGAGCAAATACCTTTGTTGTATTATGTTTGCTGTGATACGACATACTTGGATTTCTGTACCTATTGTATAATTGTACTTGTATGCGTAATACAACTTTATTGCAAAAGCACTACATGGTGTGCTTACTGTGTATATTAAAAATGACTGGCTCCGTAGAAAAGCCAAAATAATTGAGGAGTGGGTAGTATCAGGTTGGCCAATGTTCAGTCACTGGTTCTTAAAGTGAATGTTCAATAAAAGTACCGTATTTGCCGGTGTATAAGGCGACCAGGCGTATAAGACGACCCCCTAATTTTACAGTTTTTTAAAGATTTTTTGCCTGTACTCACCATATAAGACGCCCCCCTTCCGAGGCTTCCAACGCTTCATATTTCTTCCTTCTGGAGCCATATTCTTCTTCCATCTTGCTGGAGCCAATTACAGTGAGCGATGTATTCTATTAACCACTTAAGCACCGGACCAATATGCTGCTAAAGGCCCAGAGGCGTTTTTACAATTTGGCACTGCGTCACTTTAACAGACAATTGCGCGGTCGTGCGACGTGGCTCCCAAACAAAATTTGCGTCCTTTTCTTCCCACAAATAGAGCTTTCTTTTGATGGTATTTGATTGCCTCTGTGATTTTTATTTTTTGCGCTATAAACAAAAATAGAGCGACATTTTTTAAAAAAAAACAATATTTTTTACTTTTTGTTATAAGAAAAATTTAATAAACTAAATTTTAGTCAAACATTTAGGCCAAAATTTATTCAGCCACATGTCTTTAGTAAAAAAAAATCGCAATAAAAAAAACTAGCTACCTAGCGGCAACAGTGACACTAATACAGCGATTAGAAAAATGATCGCCTAGTGACGCTGGCAATAGGGAGTGAAAGGGTTAACTAGGGCGGTGATCAAGGGGTTAAAACTTTATTAAGGGGGGTACGTGGCTACCCTGAACCTAACACTAACTGCCTGTCACACTAACTGTCACACTGACACTAAATGCAGTGTAAAAGGTAGTCTTATACGCCAGCAAATACAGTATTTGGAAATGTTTCAGAAAACGACTGATCCCATTTCATTTAACAGGTAATGCTACAGTTCTCACATCTGTTCCTTACAATGGATGATTTGGATGGCTGTGAAATGCAGTGCAATGTCTTACTTCAGGACCCAAGATATAAAGATGAAGCTACCATGGTAAACTGAATGTTGGCTTGTCATTCATGTTCTGTATACTGCAAAAAAATAAAAATTATTTACTGTATTTGTATTACCCATACTGTATAATATATACTCTATATACGTATGCACAACACAAAGAAAGGCATTAGATTTAAATAGAAACGTTGGGTTGATCAGCATGTTTTCATTCATTTGTAGGCCAGGCTGATGTCTTGGTGCTAAAGGACTAGCTGGGGTACAAAGCTTTTTTAATGTCTTCTTTTAAATAAATAAATATATATATATATATATATATATATATATATATATAGGTATAACACTTTTCTTTGTTTAATACACAAACTTTTCTCTCTCCTCTGGTCACCACTTTTCACCGGTCTCAGGAATTCCTCCTGTGCTGCTCCCTTTCTACTCAACACTTAATTCAGGGATCCTCAAACTACGGCCCTCCAGCTGTTGCCGAACTACACATCCCATGAGGCATTGTAACGCACTGACATTCAAAGACATGACTAGGCATGATGGGAATTGTAGTTCCTGAACAACTGGAGGGCCGTAGTTTGAAGACCCATGACTTAATTAGCCATTTGCCAACCTGACTGTCTTGTCACATAGTGTGACATAAGTAGCAAATATTAATGAGTACAATAGGATGTCTGTAAGCAGCTGTAAAAGCAAGCAAATATCTTTTCCTGCCCCCCAAGGAGCCCATGATTTGGAGCTGAACATAATACATTTATAGTGGCTTATCTTCAGCTTTGCCAGCCCCTCACAACTCTCATGTCCCATAGGCCTGTGAGAGTGCTGCAGTAGGCAATAAATAATAATGCTGTCATTTGCGTGTGGGCTCAAGAGCAAAATGAAAAGCACCATATCAATATTAATTTTCAAAATTGATTTTAATTCATTCTTAGAATGTAATAATATAACCAGTGTGTTTTGAGGGTTTATGCACCCCCCCCCCCCTCATCATGACATAAATTACGTATAACCTCAAAAAAAGACAAAAAATCTGTTATGAAAATCAGTAAATTAGTAATTTTTCTCATTCACTGATGTGCACTGATAGGTGGCAATTATGGGCACTAATAGGCTGCACTAATGGGCACCAATAGGCAGCTTATGAGCAACGATAGGTGGCAATTATGGGCACTGAAAGGTGGCACTGGTAGGCATCACTAATGGGCAGCACTGATGGGCAATGATAAGCAGCACTAATGGTGTCATGTACTTGGTAGTTGACTGAAATTACAAGGTCAGCCTCTCTTGTATCTCCAGCCCAGGCCCCACTGAGAGTGGAACAGATGGTGTCAAGGGACTGGAGGAACAGGAGTGCCTGTAGATGTTGCTTGCAGATCTTGTGGCAGGAGTTGTAGACTTGGGGATTCAGGCAGGCCATCAGGTCAGGAACTGTGATGATACAGGGTAGACCAGCCAAGGTTGAAGGGGCAGTCCACCAAGCTTGCAGGTTCAGGATACATGGTTTGCCAGATCTCCCTGCAGTCTTGAGACAGGAGCGCACTGTGTCCACTGGAGCTGGGATGAGGGGCAGCCAGCACAGGTACTCGAAGGAGACGTGAAAGAAAACAGGAGACAGAAGTGTAGTCAGAAGGATAGCCAGAGTCAGCAGCGAGCGGTCAGCGAGGTACCAGGCATGAGACACGAGCAAGGTCAGGAGTAAGCCGAAGTCAGGAACCGATGATCAAATGCATAAACAAAATTCTAGGTCAGGTCAGTGGTAAGCCAGGTCAGCAACTGATATTAAGCAGCATACCAGCAGGAGTCACAGCACCTTTTAATTAGACCGTTTGGCGCCAATGGAAACTTTGGACGTGCTCCCAGGAGTGCGCACATTCTTTTGCATATATGTGTTGGCGTATTTGCAAATATTTTTTCGCCTGTGCACAACTCTTTTAGCCAAGGTACGCACTTGCGCACGTGCGTGCCTCCGACGTTTCACAGCAGTTCTCTTACAAATGGGCACTGATTATCATTGTAGATGTGTCCTGTGTGGATTGCCGCTTACCGGCTCTCCTCTTTTAACGCATTGTCAGTGTGAGGAGAGGACTGCCGATAACTGGCAAATCTTGTTTTTTATTTATTTTTATTTTTTTAATCAAAGGGTTTTTATTGCAAAAGAAAAAAGCGAATCCAAACAAATATTACATTACACTTCAATTTGACATTGAGAAATCAATTACATAACCATTAACCATTGTTTATTTCCATATAGTGATACACCGCAAACCTTTGCCATTGTAATGGCAGCCATATCTTCCCAGCATTTGCCCTACAATGTTATACATCTCTCAACCAAGCATTTCCCTAGGCAACCACTGTATCTATGGACATCTGAGTAGCCTCATCTGCACCAGTTCTTTGGGAAGAATTCCTGGTGTATCAAGCCATGGGGCCCATAATCTGATAAATATATATCTTTCCAGGATAAGGGTATTACCCATGTGTTGAATCCAGGATTTGACCGTTGGTGGAATGGCAGATTTCCAGCCCATAAGTATTGTTTTCCTAGCATGAAATAAGGCTCTAGCGAAGGCCATCCTTGTAATTTCCTCTGGGATTGCCTCCTCCAATATGCCTAGAAGGCAACATAGCGGATCAAGAGGGACTTTTTTTTGGAATACCTGGTTAAGTGTGGCCAAGACCCCCTTCCAATATCTATGGAGTTTTGGGTAACGTCAGAGATGTATCAGGTCACCTGACACTATTCTACCCTTGCCACACAATGAGTCGGGTACTTTGCCCATTTTATAAAGTTTTACTGGGGTATAGTGTGCTTAACAAGATATACAATTGGGATACTTTTTGCGATACATTCAGTGAACAAGCGTCACGGCTATTAAGCTTGAAGGGCCTCTTCCCACTGATCTCCCGAAATGGGGCCTAAGTCTTCCTTACACTGGGCTGCTGCTTTCATGGGGTATCCCTCTAAGAGTGCAGAGAGGAGCACAAGATAGCATTGGGATATTGTACCTTTTGTTTCCGTTGCTTTTTGAAGTAGGTGGAAAACAGGGGTGGGTGATTGTACCCATTCTACCGCAGCGCTTGTGCTTTAAGTAGTAGAATAGTATCTTGGAAGGCAGTGGAAACTTAGATTGCTGGCCTGGAAAGAAAACAGTCTGTATGAAAGACATGCATGAGGTTATGAGTTATTCCTAGGGAGGGCCACCTGGGTCCCTGTTGGAGTTTGGCCAATTCCTCATATGATTTATTCCCCCAAAGTGGGCTGTAAGCTGTATACCCCGTTACTTCCTGCAATTGTTTGACCTTATTCCACATCTTTTGAAGAAGTGTGTAAGTGGGCATTTGTTTGTTGGGCCATTGAAACAGCTGTACTTCTAGGCCCTCTGGTACAGACTCCGCCCTCGTTCCTATAAGCTGAAGTTTAGCTGATGAACCAGCAGGTCTGGGAGCCATTGCTCTTATCAAGTACTGCAGCTGTGCAGCCAAAAAGTATATCCAAGGTTTGGGGATGGCCAAACCACCCCCCTCCTTTGGATATTGCAGCTGCTCCAATTTGATCCTGGGGGGATTGTTATTCCATAGCAGTAGTCTGAATAAAGAGTTGACCACTCAAAATATTTTCAGTGGAATAACCACAGGTGTGTTGTGGAGCAAGTATAGAAATTGGGGCAGAAGAATCCTCTTAATAAGGTTTTTTTTCCCAACTAAGGACATTTTAAGTTCCATATGTTTCTTTTTTCCCTGAAACGAGTCAGTAAGGGGTATACATTTAGGCTAAAGTAATCAGTCAATTTGGGGATATGTAAATGCCTAAGTATTTAAAGGAAGTCAGTATAGAGATATGGCAGGGAAGCTCTGCACTCGGCCCCTGGTGCCTTGTCCAGAAACATCAATGCGGATTTGGACCAGTTGATGGTAAGGCCTGAATAGTGGTCAAAATCAGAGATGAGTGACATTGCTTGAGACAATGAGGTGTCCATGTTCTTCAAAAAGAGGAGCATATCGTTGACGTAGAGCATGATTTTCTCATGCAAGTCACCATACTTCCTCACCTACCCCCACACACTGCCTCACCTACCCCCCCCCCCCCCCCACCATACTGCCTCACATACCTCCCCATACTGCCCCACCTACCCCTCACCCACCTCATGATGGGGGGGGGGGGGAATAGCTGGTCTTGCCTAGGACAAAAAATTGTCTAGCACGACCCTGGCTGTCAGCGAGGAATGGCAAAGAGCTGAAGTGGAGGCTTTAGTGTCAGATGGTCTTTCTGATGGGTTAGATTTAAACATACCCTCAAATTCAGATGCCCATATATTCAGAAAGCTGTAAACCATATAAATAATCATAATATATTAGGGGTTATGTACACAAAATTAATGTTCTAAAAGTATCATCAATCTATAGCACATTAACAGCGCTAACGAAGAGGTTCATAAAGTAATCTCAGAACCTGAAAATATGAATTAACATATCCTGCTTTAGAGAACCATAAGTAGTACCAGAAAAATGCATGTGAACGCATGCATAGGAGCGCATGTAGATCTTAAATCATGGGCTGTGCCTTAATCCAAATGGTCATCAGCTGGCATTAGTATGCAACCATCTATCAAAAGTACACGCGTTCTATATCACTACAAAATAAGGTATGTAAGTACTACAATAAATGCATATGCAATTATAATAAATTTAAAAAATTTAAAATAATAATAATATGACATATATGAAAATAATACTATTAATAACACAAGTCCTTGAATGAGTCCTATTAATCAAGATATGGAGAGCTCTTAAATATATAGGTTCCTGCAGTTTAGGCTTGCATTTAATAAACAAAAATTTGCCTCGACGGGATCCCCCAAGAGGACCTCACTCACCAGATAGCTGAGATAGTTGTGCAGTCAGACACTTGTTGTTTCACAAAAGGCTGGAAGGCTCCTCTCAAACTCCACTCATCTCTGGTCAAATGCTAAGTGTACTAATCCTCCCATAGATGGATGATCATGTAAGGAAAGAAGAGATACTCCACATAGTGTAAAACTGCATTTTATTAGACATGGGATCTCTTCAAAGTTACACTTACAAAGTCGGGGTTTTAAAATTCAGCGCTAAAAAAAGCTAGTCCATACGTAGAGCGGCTCTCGCTGTGCTGTCTGCCGGGGGATTCCTCCTCCTGACGCCGTGAGTCCCGGGATACTGCTCGCTCGATTGGCTAGTTAGTTCACGTGGCCTTGCCCTGACGCGTTTCGTGATTGGACACAAGTCCAGGAACGTCTTCAGAGGGCGTGGCCACGTGACGTGATGCATCTCTTAATATAGCGCTATGGTAATGTGACACACTCCCACCGTGTGACGTAAATCACCAGCTGGGTGTGCGTCTTCATTGTTTATCAGCCATCAGCTGATGCTACGCTGCTCTCCCTGCGCGCACCTGCTTTGGTTGTGACAAAACAACTAATCCTGTTCACGGAGTACTGGGATATCTATTGTCAGCACTCCTTGTGGTAATAGGAGATATTGCATTCTGGTCTGCTCCTATTGCATAACATGTAGTACAATTTACAAAACATCATATAATCCTCTATTTTCCTGATACTACGTGGACTTATGAAGTACATTTGTCTAATGTTAAAGGACTGATGAGAATAAAAATATATATAATAAAAACAAATTAAAATTATTATTAATATAAAGGAAACTCATGCTATACTTGCTAGTAGTCTGCTAGAATACCTTACACATTAAATAGGTGCACATTATTATGCAACAAGTAACAGCACAATGAAAACGTTCATAGACCATATAAGTGCATGTGTTAGCATATTTTTAAAAAACATAAACTTGTTCAAAAGGGAGTTTTAGAACACTCCTCTATAGGTAAATGGTAGACAAATATGTCTTCATTACCTACTATCATTAATTGACCCCCATAGCCCATTAATTCTATATGTATATATTTATACCCGTCTATGATGGCGCCATCTTCTGGGCAAACAGAGTATGACAAGACAAAAAGGTGAATGTTGCAAATAAACATATATAACGTACATGTGTACTCTTACGCACACATTATCCCCCCTGTAACAATACCTGAATTTTTATATATTTGTTTGGTTTATTCTATATATATTTTTTTAAATTTTAGATAGACATTGTTACAGGGGGGATAATGTGTGAGTATCTAAAATTTAAAAAAATATATATAGAATAAACCAAACAAATATATAAAAATTCAGGTATTGTTACAGGGGGGATAATGTGTGCGTAAGAGTACACATGTACGTTATATATGTTTATTTGCAACATTCACCTTTTTGTCTTGTCATACTCTGTTTGCCCAGAAGATGGCGCCATCATAGACGGGTATAAATATATACATATAGAATTAATGGGCTATGGGGGTCAATTAATGATAGTAGGTAATGAAGACATATTTGTCTACCATTTACCTATAGAGGAGTGTTCTAAGACTCCCTTTTGATTGTGCTGTCACTTGTTGCATAATAATGTGCACCTATTTAATGTGTAAGGTATTCTAGCAGACTACTAGCAAGTATAGCATGAGTTTCCTTTATATTAATAATAATTTAATTTTTTTTTTATTATATATATTTTTATTCTGATTAGTCCTTTAACATTAGACAAATGTACTTCATAAGTCCACGTAGTATCAGGAAAATAGAGGATTATATGATGTTTTGTAAATTGTACTACATGTTATGCAATAGGAGCAGACCAGAATGCAATATCTCCTATTACCACAAGGAGTGCTGACAATAGATATCCCAGTACTCCGTGAACAGGATTAGTTGTTTTGTCACAACCAAAGCAGGTGCGCGCAGGGAGAGCAGCGTAGCATCAGCTGATGGCTTATAAACAATGAAGACGCACACCCAGCTGGTGATTTACGTCACACGGTGGGAGTGTGTCACATTACCATAGCGCTATATTAAAGCGGAATTTCACCCTAAATATAAGATCTCCCATGTGATCCAGCATACTGGCGTCAGCGCCAGTATGCTAGTTTTTTTTTTTTTTAATCCCACACTTACTGTATTATCCTGTAATTTCATTTTTTTCCCCCGCGGTGGACGGCGCCAGTATAGCGCGTCACATCTTCCGAAAATACCCAATATGGACTCGGGTAATCTCGGCGAAAATGCGGCGCCTGCGCACAGACCTAGGAGCTGACTGCGCAGGCGCCGTATTTCTCCGAGTCCTACGGCTATGGCGCGTCACGCCCTCCGAAATAGGACTCGGAGAAATACGGCGCCTGCGCAGTCAGCTCCTAGGTCTGTGCGCAGGCGCCGCATTTTCGCCGAGATTACCCGAGTCCATATTGGGTATTTTCGGAAGATGTGACGCGCTGTACTGGCGCCGTCCACCGCGGGGGAAAAAAATGAAATTACAGGATAATACAGTAAGTGTGGGATTAAAAAAAAAAAAAAAAACAGCATACTGGCGCTGACGCCAGTATGCTGGATCACACGGGAGATCTTATATTTAGGGTGAAATTCCGCTTTAAGAGATGCATCACGTCACGTGGCCATGCCCTCTGAAGACGTTCCTGGACTTGTGTCCAATCACGAAACGCGTCAGGGCAAGGCCACGTGAACTAACTAGCCAATCGAGCGAGCAGTATCCCGGGACTCACGGCGTCAGGAGGAGGAATCCCCCGGCAGACAGCACAGTGAGAGCCGCTCTACGTATGGACTAGCTTTTTTTAGCGCTGAATTTTAAAACCCCGACTTTGTAAGTGTATCTTTGAAGAGATCCCATGTCTAATAAAATGCAGTTTTACACTATGTGGAGTATCTCTTCTTTCCTTACATGATCATCCATCTATGGGAGGATTAGTACACTTAGCATTTGACCAGAGATGAGTGGAGTTTGAGAGGAGCCTTCCAGCCTTTTGTGAAACAACAAGTGTCTGACTGCACAACTATCTCAGCTATCTGGTGAGTGAGGTCCTCTTGGGAATTTTCGTTTATTAAATGCAAGCCTAAACTGCAGGAACCTATATATTTAAGAGCTCTCCATATCTTGATTAATAGGACTCATTCAAGGACTTGTGTTATTAATAGTATTATTTTCATATATGTCATATTATTATTATTTTTTAAATTTATTATAATTGCATATGCATTTATTGTAGTACTTACATACCTTATTTTGTAGTGATATAGAACGCGTGTACTTTTGATAGATGGTTGCATACTAATGCCAGCTGATGACCATTTGGATTAAGGCACAGCCCATGATTTAAGATCTACATGCGCTCATATGCATGCGTTCACATGCATTTTTCTGGTACTACTTATGGTTCTCTAAAGCAGGATATGTTAATTCATATTTTCAGGTTCTGAGATTACTTTATGAACCTCTTCGTTAGCGCTGTTAATGTGCTATAGATTGATGATACTTTTAGAACATTAATTTTGTGTACATAACCCCTAATATATACTTTATTTTATAACAGCTGCTTATACTGCTGACCTTTTATAGAGACAGAAGTTTTTCAGTGTCTCTTTCCATTAGCCATTGTGCGCTAGGTTCAGTGTTTCTTTTCTGTTCTTTTTAACAGACGCGATTTTACTGAGTTTTGGACAATAAATAATCATAATATATTTGTGCATTTGTTACCTTTGTAAGTTTGATGATGACGTAATCATGCAGCATCCACAATGATGTCATTTTGTATCAAGGGCAGGCCATATACCCAACATTCAGTCCATTATACATTTTCATGTCACTAATACATATACCATACCTCTGCAGGCTCTGCTTAATGGTCATTAGAATTAGGTTTAGAATACAAATAATGTCATCATCATTATTAGCCCTCAAATTCAACTGATCTTCTGTTCTTACCCATTAGATGATGGCAGACATCATGTTCCGGAAACAGCAGTATGACAAAGCTATAGAACATTTTCAACGGGTTCTGGAAAAAACACCAGGTCTGAATATCTTTTACTGATATATATCAATGTTTCCCATACTCCCATCACAATCACAGCAGTATTTCATTAACACTTGTACTACAAAAATAATCACGTGTTCCACCCACCTACACTTCCACTATCCAATCAGGACTTCTCAGAATTGTCCACTAGGCCAAACAGAAGTCCCTACAAACAGTCTTCCTGGTCTCGCTGCCACTGGTAGTTGACCGTAGAGTATTTTTTACCTACTATACCCAATAGTATCATTTTATTATCAGTCTTCATGTGTAAGCTCTAATACCGTGTGTGCCATGCTATCCTGTGTGTATTTTAGATAACTTTACAGTCTTGAGTAAACTGATTGACTTACTAAGAAGAAGTGGAAAGCTGGATGATGCTCCGAAGTTTTTTGATACGGCGTTGACTACATCTTCGAGGACCACACTAGAACCTGGCTATAATTACTGTAAAGGTCTTCATTGTTGGTAAAGAGACAACATCACTATATTATCTAAATAAAACTTTAGTTTTGTTAAATACAATTACTGCAAAATTGCATGGTTCATACACAAGCCATTTTGTACCTTGATATTGGTAAAAGCTGTAATGATATCCTGCTGAGACAATTATACATTTGTCTTGTATGCTTACCAAAGAAACAGATTTCAGTTTGTATAAGAAATTTTCCCCCATTTCCCATTTCCTGTTCTGCTAAAAGTTTACACTGAGCTTCAGGTCATATTACAGGCAGCCGGCTAATAGAATATGGCCTCTTTACAATGTTGTTTAGGAATTCAGTCTTTGGTGAGCTAATTACTTATCTTGAAGGTGTCCATTTTATTGCTAAGGAGATTTTTGGATTATTAAACCACATACCTTGACAGTCAAAATCTCTAAACCTAGTATATAGATGACGTATATGAATGTGTTTGCACCATAACAAATCCTTAAAAAAAACATATATTTAAATGCCAGTTTTCTGTCCTCTATGTTAATATGTAAATACAATGATTGCTAATACTTTTTTTACTGTATTTTTAATTTTAGGTATCTAGGGCAGCCAAACGAGGCCCTGAAATATTTTAACAAGGCTCGTAAAGACAGTGACTGGGGTGAGAAGTCTGTTACAAGCATGATCCAGATATGTCTGAATCCAGACAATGAGATCATAGGAGGAGAGGTGTTTGACAGCCTAAATGAAGATAACAGGTAAGTACATTCCCTTTTACCTAGTCAGTTGACATGTTATGGACAGCTTTTGAAAAGGCTTCAAAGCAAAGGGTTAATGCTAGGGTTGCACCGATACTAGTATATGTGCCGATGCCGAGCATTTGCACGAGTACTTGTGAAGGTTACATTTATATTTCTTTATAGCAGTGGTCTCCAAACTGCGGCCCCAGGGCCAGATGCGGCCCTTTGCTTGCCTTTATCCGGCCCTTGGGGCACTTTCCCTCCCACTGATACAAGACCCTATTCTGACACTGAGAGTGGAGCACCATTTCTTCCACTGACGTCACTAATGGGGCACTATTTCTCCCTATGATACATGCTATGGGGACTATTTCTCCCCCTAATACCAGATGTTTACTCCCACTGATGCCAGGAAATTCTCCACTCCCGCTGGCCAAAGTACGGCCCTCCAGGAGTCTGAAGGACAATAAACCGGCCCTTTGTTTAGAATGTTTGGAGACCCCTGCTTTATAGGTTCATTCAATTCTATTCTCTTCATAGGTGACATAATTATATTACATTTTATTTCAATCAACTTAATTTCTCAATTACTTGTCGTCAAATAGCTGCCATGAAGCTATGATTATGACACTTCATGTTACAGAATCTTATCCTACAATCCGCTAGGTTATCTATTTTTATTTATAAGAGTTACTTTCCTGAATGATTACGCCTTTTTCTACTATACTATTGTAAATGTTTCGTTAATGGAATACCTATTTCTATTATCGTATTGTATATGCTCCATTAAAGGAATTTTGTTGATAATTATCAAATTCAATAAAATATTTGAAACCGCAAAAAAAAACTCAAAAACTTTTGAAAAAATGCTTGAAAAACTTGACGCTTAGGTGTGAATGTAGCATCATGGGGCCAGATCCACAGAGCTAGTACGCCGGTGTATCTCCTGATACACCGGCGTACTTTCAAATTACCCGCGTCGTATCATTAGTTTGAATCCTCAAACCATGATACGACGGCTTCGGGCTTCGATCCGACAGGCTTACGTCTTCGTACGCCTTCGGATCTAAGCTGCAATATTTCTGCGCCCGCTGGGTGGAGTTCACGTCGTTTTCCGCGTCGGGTAGGCAAATTAGCTTTTTACGGCGATCCACAAAGTTACGAACGGCCGTCGCATTCTCTTACGTCGTTGCTAGTCGGCTTTTTCCGGCGTATAGTTAAAGCTGCTATTATCTGGTCTATAGTTAGACTTGCCATGTTAAGTATGGCCGTCGTTCCCGCGTCGAAATTTCAATTTTTTTTTTTTTTTGCGTAAGTCGTCCGTGAATAGGAATGTACGTAATTTACGCTACTAAAAAAAAAACGATGTTTCGACTTAATTTCGTGCAATGCACGGCAGGAGATTTCTTTGTTTACAAAGGTACGGGCCGAAATCTTCCTGGATTCGACTTAGAGCCAGGTAAAATACGGCGGCGTAGTGTATCTCTGATACACTACGCCGGGGCAATTGTATGTGGATCTGGCCCATAATTTATAATAACCAATTATATTGTTCCTGTTTTAAGGGGTTAATAAAAATAAAACTCACAATTGGGTATCACCTCTAATCTCATGTACTTACATTTAATAAATAAGTCCTGAAAGTCCATATTTGTCAGTTATCGAAAGAAGAAATGTCACAAACATGTGTGTTGTCCATAGCAATAAATCTAAATCTGCTTCCTCCTTACAGTGGAGGAAGTGAAATATCAAACCTGATAAGGAAGTGAAATATCAAACCTGATTTGTTGCTGTGGGCAACCCTGAATGTTTAATGTAGTTAATCCTTTGGATCTGTCACTGAATAATGCCTGTTGTGAGACAGAACCCTGTATAGTATATTTCCCTTTTGTATTCAGCCTATCAGGAGAAAGGAAAGATTCAGAGAAGCTGGGTATTCGGACAGCTGAGAAATTGCTGAATGAGTTTTACCCCCAAACTATGCTGGGACAGAAACGACTGACAATGCTGCAGTGCTCCTGCCTGGTGGCCACGAAAGACAAGGCCAATGTGGAAACAGCACTTAGTACATTCGCTGAAATGGCAATTAAAGAGGTAATGTACATCCTGTCCTAACTTCTCTCTACAGTATGTGTATGGTTTACTTTATCCACCAAATTTGTAACATAATTATTAAATACAGATCTTAACGTGAGTACTTGTTGTTACTTGAACAAGATTTTTAGGCATTTAATACGCTTCAATTCTCCTACATAAGTTGTACCTGCTTATCTGCAGCCTCTCTACTCTACAGCCATGCAAAGTACAGAATTTACACAGCGTTTCTCAGCTCCAGAAGGCAGGGAGTGGGGATCTAATATCACACATTACACAGCAGAGAGCTGAGTGTAATCTGAGACCTGAGTGGAGGTCTCCAAGGGGGGAAAAAAGCACAGCTGTGGCTGTCAATCACCTGCTGTGTACTGAAGGGGAGGGGCATTTCCTGATATTGTTTGGTGTTGGCATAGAGACTGTCAGAATGGACTCATGGAGATGGCAGAGCAGCCAGAAATCACATTGGGTTTTTAGGATAGAAGCTAGTACACACTATAGAAAGATATGCTTTCTTCCTTTTACACTTCAGAGGTTAACAACCACTTTAAACAATAACTGTAGGTAATAAACCTTACTATGTATTTGTGTTAACCAGTTTAGAGTGAACCATTGACTCTAAATGACCGTTTTGCAATCTTTTTACCTTGAAGGAACTTTGGAAAAAAGTTTGAGATCTCGTTGAATCCCTGAAATAATGTTCACATGTACAGCTCAGTGAGCTGTTGATAGAACAACAATTATTTTGAAAAATAACATTAAATAATAGAATCAATTAACCACTTGCAGAGCAGCTGCCGTCATTATACGGTGGCAGGCCGGCACGTTCCCACGAATCGCCATAGCTGTAAGTCGACCCTTTAAACAGTTCTAGCAGGTGCGTGCTTGCTGCTGCACTGCCTGATTCACGTAGCTGGTGGCCGCAATGTCTGCCGACCGCACGCCTCGTTGCCGGCACGAGCCAGAACGGGGATATGTGTGTGTAAAAACTCTGTCAGGAGAGGAGAGACAGATCGTGTGTTCCTACTAAGTAGAAACAGCGACCTGGCTCCTCCTCTAGTAAGTCACATCCTCTCACAGTTAGAAACACCTAGCAGGGAACACATTTAACCCCTTGATCGCCCCCTAGCGTTAACCCCTTCCCTACCAGTAGAAATCAAAAGTGAAGGGGCGCTGGGTAACACAACATCAAATTATGTCTATATGAATATACATAAAAAATGTGCAATCTTTAGAAAAACATATATTGGTGATATAGTGTCCATATGGTGAAATAAACCATAAAAAATATAATGAATGGTGTATAAGTCCAAATAGTGCTAAATGATAAGCACCCAAAGATTCTCAAATCAAACAAACACGTGAATATTGCAGTTCTGGAACCTCCACCATAAATTTGCACCCGGTGAGATCAATAGAAATGGCTCCTTACCAATACTAGTAGACTCTTTTAATTAAAAAAGAAGTCATAAACCGCTTGTGTCACAAGGATGACTCAGAGTAATCCAGATAAGCACGTTCAGATGGTCCAACATTCATATAAGTAGAAACAAAAGAGCAATCATAGTGAAGTACTGTTTATTAAAATAATTTTAAAAAGTAACATGCCAAATGGCTGCTTACTCGGAATTGTGCCCTGATCCCGGCACTGAGGCTTTATGGCGTTTTTCGATATCCAATCGAATCCTGCAGATTGCGATATGGTACGGTGCTCCGTCGCGCTGGTGGTCTCACTAGCCGGCGTACGTTATACCATCGAATTGCCGTTACATTCGGAGATAGGTCGAAAATCCGTCGCACTGCTGTTTCGATAGTCGGCGTGCGTTCCACCGTCGGAAACCAACGGACCCGGAAATCGGAAGTGGTAGAGGCGCTAACCAGTCACGCTTTCCCTACCACTTCCGATTTCCGGGTCCGTTGGTTTCCGACGGTGGAACGCACGCCGACTATCGAAACAGCAGTGCGACGGATTTTCGACCTATCTCCGAATGTAACGGCAATTCGATGGTATAACGTACGCCGGCTAGTGAGACCACCAGCGCGACGGAGCACCGTACCATATCGCAATCTGCAGGATTCGATTGGATATCGAAAAACGCCATAAAGCCTCAGTGCCGGGATCAGGGCACAATTCCGAGTAAGCAGCCATTTGGCATGTTACTTTTTAAAATTATTTTAATAAACAGTACTTCACTATGATTGCTCTTTTGTTTCTACTTATATGAATGTTGGACCATCTGAACGTGCTTATCTGGATTACTCTGAGTCATCCTTGTGACACAAGCGGTTTATGACTTCTTTTTTAATTAAAAGAGTCTACTAGTATTGGTAAGGAGCCATTTCTATTGATCTCACCGGGTGCAAATTTATGGTGGAGGTTCCAGAACTGCAATATTCACGTGTTTGTTTGATTTGAGAATCTTTGGGTGCTTATCATTTAGCACTATTTGGACTTATACACACACCATTCATTATATTTTTTATGGTTTATTTCACCATATGGACACTATATCACCAATATATGTTTTTCTAAAGATTGCACATTTTTTATGTATATTCATATAGACATAATTTGATGTTGTGTTACCCAGCGCCCCTTCACTTTTGATTTCTATTTGTATTTTCACACACTGAAAATTTTTAGGTGGCAGCTCTTAAACTGGTATATTTAATGTATTTAGGTTTAATTGTATTTAATTCTACCCTTTAGTCGGGAGAAATATTATTGTTTTCCTGTGGCGCAAACTATACACATTTTTTTCCACCTTCCCTACCAGTGGCATTTACACAGTAATCAGTGCATTTTTATAGTAAAAAAATGCCATAAATCTAGTCCCTATTTTGTAGACGCTATAACTTTTGCGCAAACCAATCAATAAATGCTTATTGCAATTTTTTTACCAATAATATGTAGAAGAATACATATCGGCCTAAAGTGAGGAAGAAATTTTTTTTATATTATTAGGGGGATATTATAGCAAAAAGTAGAAAAATATAGATTTTTAAAAAAAATTTACGCTCTTTTTGTTTATAGCTAGTGTTGAGCAGAATATGCCATATTCGATTTCGCGATATATCTCGAATATATAGTCGAATATTCGAGATATATTCGCTAAATACGAATATTCGTGATATTTTTTGGAAATTAAATGATTGCGAATTTTCGCTATTGCGATTTTTCGCTATTGCGATTTTTCGCTATTGCGAATATTCGAGAAATGCGGAATGGAGCACTCTGATTGGCTCAGAATATTCGTGATATTTTATAATACAAAATAATTGCGAATATTCGAGAAATGCGGAATGGAGCACTCTGATTGGCTCAGAATATTCGTGATATATTACAATACAAAATAATTGCAAATATTCGGCAAATGCGGAAGGAGCACTCTGATTGGCTCAGAATATTCGTGATATATTACAATACAAAATAATTGCAAATATTCGGCAAATGCGGAAGGAGCACTCTGATTGGCTCAGAATATTCGTGATATATTACAATACAAAATAATTGCGAATATTCGGCAAATGCGGAAGGAGCACTCTGATTGGCTCAGAATATTCGTGATATATTATAATACAAAATAATTGCGAATATTCGGCAAATGCGGAAGGAGCACTCTGATTGGCTCAGAATATTCGTGATATATTACAATACCAAATAATTGCGAATATTCGAGAAATGCGGAATGGAGCACTCTGATTGGCTCAGAATATTCTTGATATTTTATCGTAATTTCGCAAAAATGCGAATGAGAAATTTTTTGCGGAATTTCGACAGTAACACTCTGAAATCGAATATATGTGTTATTTTAGCTAAAAACAATATTGCGAATTTCTCGAAAATAATCGCGCGATATCGCTATTGCCGAATAATCGCATTGCGATTTTTCGGCAATATAAATTGATCGCTGCAGCTACTCGGCCCAAGGTCTCTAATCATACCAGCAATGCTTTCAGACGTCGATGGGGATCTCTAGGATGTGATCTGTTCTAAAAAAAAATAAAAAAAATACGAATATTCGAAATAGCGAATATTCACCGCGAAATTCGCAATATATCGCGAATACTCGAATATGCCATATTCGAGCCGAATATTCGCAATACGAATATTCGTGAGCAACACTATTTATAGCGCAAAGAATAAAAGTAGGCTCTAAGGCCCCGTACACACGAGGAGATATATCCGATGAAAAGGATGTCCGACAGACCGATTTCATCAGATATGTCTCCTGGAGATTTTGGTCTGATGTGTGTACACACGATCAAACCAAAATCCCCGCGGATGGACAGCGCAGTGACGTTGACGCCGCCACGTCACGGAACCAGGAAGTAAAATACTTCCACGCATGCGTCGAATCCATTCGGCGCATGCGGGGGATTTATGTCCGCTGGTTAGGCGTACTAACCAGCGGACATGTCGGACAGATGGATTTCCAGCAGACAAGATTTAAAGCATGCTTTAAAACTTGTCTGCTGGAAAAACCTGTCTGCTAGCCCGTACACACGATCGAATCTGTCCGCTGAAACTGGTCTGCGGACCAGTTTCAGCAGATATATTCGATCGTGTGTACGCGGCCTAAGGGGTTCTAAGTAATTTTCTAGCAAAAAATACGGATTTTAACTTGTAAGCAACAAATGTCAGAAATAGGCTTAAAGGGGTTCTAAAGGTACAATTTTTTTTTCTTAAATGGCTTCCTTTACCTTAGTGCAGTCCTCCTTCACTTACCTCATCCTTCCATTTTGCTTTTAAATGTCCTTATTTCTTCTGAGAAATCCTCACATCCTGTTCTTCTGTCTGTAACTACACACAGTAATGCAAAGCTTTCTCCCTGGTGTGGAGTGTTGTGCTCGCCCCCTCCCTTGGACTACAGGAGAGTCAGGACGCCCACTAACACATGGCTCCTTTCTCAATCTGCAACGTAGAGAGCGTCCTGACTCTCTTGTAGTCCAAGGGAGGGGGCGAGCACGAAACTCCACACCAGGGAGAAAGCCTTGCATTACGGTGTGGAGTTACAGACATAAGAACAGGAAGTGAGGATTTTTTAGAAGAAATTAGGACATTTAAAAGCAAAATGGAAGGATGAGGTAAGTGAAGGAGGACTGCACTGAGGTAAAGAAAGCTATTTAGGAAAAAAAAAGTATACCTTTACAACCCCTTAAGGCCGGATTCACACTAGTGCGGTGCCAATTTCAGCTCTCTTATCTTTGCAGAGAGATAAGAGAAGTGTTCAGCAGATTCATTGCGTTTTAACTGCAGATTAGCTGCGAATTTGGAGACCTGGGAGAGGGGTGGGGGAGGGGGGAAGTGTATTGAGCTGAATGAGAAGAAATCCTGAAGAGAAATTAACACATATGCGAATCAGCTGCGTACCCATAGAAGATAATGGGCCTGAATTCGCACCTGAGCTGCACTGCAAGTCATAAAATATGCACATGTTTTTTCTGCAATGCGCAGTGCGAATGCATCGCACATATGTGAACTTTTTGTGCAGAGCGTAGCAGAACCCATTTACGCTATGCCTCCATACTTTTTACGGGCAAGTGCTGTATTCTCAAAGCACTTGCTCCGTAATTTGCGGCGGGGTAGCGTGAATGGGACGGCGTAAGGCCGCGTAATTCAAATAGGGAAGGAGGGGGGCGTGCTGTATTTAAATTAAGCGCGCCCCGCGCCGAACGAACTGCGCATGCGCCGGCTGGAAACGTAGCCCACTGCGCATGCTCCATAGTACAACGCAAATACATTGGTTGCGACGACAACGTAATTAACGTACAGCCCTATTCGCGACGAGTTACGTAAACGTCGTAAACAACGGAAAAACACGACGCTGTCCCGACATCCATACCTAACATGGCTTACGCCGGACCTACGCAAGGTTACCCCTCATATAGCAGGGGTAACCTTACGCGTACGCAAACTACGTAAACTACGTCGACGGCGCGCAACTTCGTTCGGGAATCGGCGTATCATGCTCATTTGCATATTCAACGCTGAAATCGACAGGAACGCCACCTAGCGGCCAGCGTAGAATTACATCTAAGATCCGACGGTGTAAGTGACTTACGCCAGTCGGATCTACGCCAAATCTATGCGTAACTGATTCTAAGAATCAGTCGCATAGATACACAGGGCAAGAAACAGAGATACGATGGTTTATCTGGAGATACACCGTCGTATCTCTTTTGAGAATCTGGCCCAATGTATTTATAAATGTTCTGTGTATTGAATGCGTTTTAAGCCGCACTTAATTCGCATAGGTGTGAACCCGGCCTTAAACTGACAGTTTTTGGACGGGAAAACCACCGGGAATCGCAGCGGGAAAAATTCGATTTTCTTTCCTGCCGGCATTCCCGGCGGTTTTTACCCCGGCAGTTTTCCTATCGGGAATGGCCGCGGGGGAGCATACACACGGCCGGGTTTCCTGACCAAAGCTCTCATGGTAGTTTTCCTGCCAGGAAAACCGGCCATGTGTAGGGGGAAAAAGCTGCCAAGCCGGTTCTCGGCTTTCCCGGTGGTAAAAAGTCCGCCGGGAAACCCGATCGTGTGTACGAGGCATTAGGCATGAAAGGGTTAAAAAGAAAAATCTTCATGTGTAATTGTAATGTACCTTTCAATTCTTTAGTTCTGAATAATAAAAAGTAGGGTTGTCCCGATACCACTTTTTTAGGACCGAGTACAGGTAACGATACTTTTTTTCATGTACTTGCCGATACCGAATACCGATACTTTTTTTAAATGTCATGTGACAGTTTTCAAACCACAATACAGACTAAGGATATTTTCTTTAGAATTATGAAGAACTCTAACTCAAGACATTATAAAAGAATAAAAATGAGTAAAAATGAATAAAATGTTTTATTTGCTTGTCACGCAGTAGTAAAAAACTCAAAGAATTTTCACAGAACATGTTGATAAATACAAAAAAGGTATTCGGCCAGGCATCGGGAGCATTTGCACGAGTACAAGTACTCCCGCAAATACTAGTATCGGTATCGGGACAACCCTAATAAAAAGTAACTTAGCTGTTTCTGTTATATTGTCTCATGTACTCCCCATGTAGCTGAACTTGATATGAATATTACATTCCTTGTACTTGCAGAAGGGGAATGTCTCAGTCCTTCTAGCGATGGCCCAAGCATACATGATTCTAAAGCAAACACCCAGGGCAAGAAACCAGCTCAAGCTTCTGACCAAAGCTACCTGGACAATGGACGATGCTGAAGATCTTGAGAAAAGCTGGTTGCTGCTTGCAGATATTTATATCAAATCAGGAAAATACGACATAGCGACAGAACTGCTGAAACGCTGCCTTAACTACAATAAGGTTTGTTATTTGTAAACTAGTAAACTTTTTGATAAACTGTGTGGGTTACAGAGGGTTCCCCCCATTCCTAGCTCATTTAATTTATATATTATATACACACACTACAATAAAGAGGATCTTTGCGCTGTTTAAGAAAAAAATAAATTAAAGTCAGCAGCTAAAAACACTGTAGCTTCTTACTTTGAATAAAAGTACACTCACCTGTCCTGGGGTACAGTGGCGTGCTCACCCGAAACGCACTGCATGAGTTTTCAAGTCTCTGGCGCCGACATGTTTATTTTCGGCAGCCAGCTGTGATTCCTTACAGTTTCACATCCTTCTGCCTCGAGCCACGCTAAACTTTGTGACTGGTCCTGCAGCCTTCTGGGACCTGTGATGTGCCCCAGAAGGTTGCGGGGGGTGGACTTCTGGTGGATCACTGCAGCGGTCCAACCAAAGGGAGCGGGTACCTGCTCACCCCCCCCAGTGGAAATCTACAGCTGAAGGTACAAGCATGGTTGCTACCTATCCGGGATTCACCCAGACAGTTTGGGTTTGGAATCATTCATCCAGGTTTCAGACTGCCTTAAACCCGGACACATTATTCAGACTGGACTATGGTTTCCCAGCAGGGTTGCGGGCTGCAGTTGTCTGAGCTGAGAGTGTCTGTTACACTTTCATGCTGCCTAAAGCCAGCGCTAACAACCCCCCCACACACACACACAGATGGGAGAGGAGAGAGAGCTTGATCTGCGCCTCTTCCTCCCACCCGTACCTCTCTCTGTCTGCTCACACTTCAATCCCTGGCGCTGTACCTCAGAATAGGAAAGTGCGGGCTGGAGATTTGAAGTCCAGCAGCCTCAGATACATCTGGATGAGAGGTGCTGACTGCCAAGGGGTGCGCAAGCTCACCATCCATCCCTACCTGTGACTGAAGTCTCCCTTTTTCTCTCTCCTGCCTCTGAGTGAGTACACTAAGGTAAATCCGGGTTCTCAGAGCACTCATTACATCATCAGATGTCCCCTTTACACCAGAAGCCACAGTGTTCCCCCTTACATCAGAGTCCTTTCCATACATCAGAGTTCTCAGTGTTCTCCCTTAAATCAGGATTCCCAGAGCATCCCTTATGTTAGAGTGCCCAGAGTTCTCCCTTACATCAGAGCCTGCAGAGTCCCCCCTTACAGTAAAAGGGAACTCTGTGAATTCAGATGTAAAAGGGGAACTCTGTGGACTCTGATGTAAAGGGGCACTTGTTAACTTCATATGATTAGAAATGTTATTTAATAGCAAAATATATGTATAGTCTATACTATAAACAAAATATTGCTGTGTGTCACTAAAGTATTTGGGTTTGACTTGAAGTAAAGGTGGCAACCCTATCTACCCTTACCTCTTGCTCTGTTAACAACATTTTGGATTTTCCCTCACTTTCTGTCTCGGGGGCAATGGTCACCATAACAAAAAAAAGGGGTGAATCTCCCCAACTGGGAAAGGGACGGAAAAACAAAAAATAAATAATTAATCAGGGTTCTCAGAGCACACCTTACATCATCAGGGGTCCCCTTTACACCAGAGGCCACAGTTTTCCCTCTGACATCAGAGTCCTCTCTGTACATCAGGGTTCTCCATGTTTCCCCTTAAATCAGGATCCCAGAGTATCCTTTATGTTAGAGTCCCCAGAGTTCTCCCTTGCATCAGAGTCCTCCCTTACAGTGAAAGTGAACTCTGCAAGTTCAGATGTAAAAGGGGAACTCTGTGGACTGTAAAGAAGGACTCTTGTTATTAAATTCATATGATTACAAATGTTATTTTTTAGCAAAATATATGTATAAAAAAACTTTTCTGTGCACTGCTAAAGTGTTCAGGTTCAGGTATCTGTGGTGGCGCAAGGCCACGCAATTGCAATTTGGAAGATGTGAATGTAAATGAATCATGACCCCACGTGACGTTTTTTTTGGACAGTGCATGCACCGTCCGTAGACGTTCCCAGTGTGCATGCGCGAAATCACATCTCTTTTTCTCAATGTAACGACGTGAATGTAACTTAAGTCGAGCCCCATTCCCGAACGATTTACGCAAATGACGTAAACGACGTACAATTCGACGCGGTCCCGACGTCCATACTTAACATTGGCTGCACCTGCTATAGCAGGGGTAACCTTACACCAGTCTACCGCTTACGCAAGCGACGTAAAATACGACGCGCCGCCGCAAGTACGTTTCTGAATCGGCGTAAATAGCTCATTTGCATATTTTACAAGAAAAACAACGGAAGCGCCACCTAGTGGCCAGCGTAAATATGCAACTAATATACGACGGTGTAAGCGAATTACGCCGCTCGTATCTTAGAAGAAAGCCAGTGTATCTTCTTTTCTGAATAGCAAAAAGTAATACGCCGGCTATTCTTAGTATTTACGCAGCGTATCTCTTGATACGCTGACGTAAATGCTTTCTGAATCTGGCCCTCTGTCTTTTACTGTATTGTAAATATGTTCATGGTATGTTACTGTGAAATAACTGACATATGCTTCTTTTAGTCTTGCTGCAAAGCATATGAATACCTGGGTTTTATAATGGAGAAGGAACAGTCATATAAGGATGCTGCAGTTAATTATAATCTTGCCTGGAATTATAGCAGTCAGTCCAGCGCAGTTGTAGGTGAGTGCAATGATCTAAATGAAAATGTATTGGCTATTTTACATGTGCATCTGGTTTGTTCAGGTTTAGATATAGACTTTATTTTTTTGCTTTTTTCTGACTCATATTCCAGATTTTCTATTTGTATTAACCACTTCTCCACCGGGCCTATTCTGGCACTCAAATTTTTTTTGCTAGTGTAGTGCTCACCCCCGAAGGAGCCGCTGATTAGTTTGGGACCGGCATGTTAGGTTACCAGTGAGTCTTGTCTAGGGATAATATTAGTGAAGGTGGTTAAAGAGCGGGGCCCAGATTCACATACATTTGCGTATCTTTGTGCGGGCATAGCGTATCTTCTTTACGCTACGCCGCCGCAACTTAGACAGGCAAGTGCTGTATTCATAAAGCACTTGCGTCCTAAGTTATGGCGGCGTAGCTAAAATGGGCCGGCGTAAGCCCACGTAATTCAAAGTAGGTGTGATACATGTTAATGACCCGTGACCCAATGTAAATGAGGTGCCGAACGAAGGGCGCATGCGCCGCCCGTGGACGTATCCCAGTGCACATGCTCTGAATCACGTCGCAATTACTCAATGCTTTAGACGTGAACGTAACTTACGCACAGCCCTATTCGCGTACGACTTACGCAAACGACGGAAAATTCAACGCTGTTCCGACGTCCATACTTAACATTGGCTGTGCCTCATATAGCAGGGGTAACTTTACGCCGGTCATACACCTTACGCAAACGACGTATATCAATACGCCGGGTGCAACTACGTTTGTGAATCGGCGTATCTAGCTCATTTGCATATTTTTTATGGGAACGCCGAATGCGTCCAGCATAACTATGCGCCCACGATACGTTGGCGTAGGCGTAGCTGAAGCCATGTTTTTCGGCGTATATTGCTTTCTGAATCGGCGTAAAGATGCGACGGCGCACATTTGAATTTACGGTGGCGTATCTGGAGATACGCCGGCGTACTTTGTTTCTGAATCCCGGCCCAAGTGTCCGGACGTCAACTTGAGTTTTCAATGCTTTATTCCAAGGCCCAACATGGCCGACATCAACATGACACACGATAGAGAAAGGGTTGATGAGCAAAGAGAGAACTGCAGTATAAGGCCTTGGATATTAGAGGGAAAGCAAACCCTGCTCTCAGCATAGTCAAGTTCAAACATCGTCACTCTCCTCAGAGTGCCCCCTGACAGGCGATTTCCTCGAGCCTGGTAGCCGAAGGGGCCACTTTCAAACAAAGTCACTGGGAGGAAACAGGGCCTCTGCCACAGGCCTAGTGAATTCTCTTAGATTTGTCAAAGGTTAGAACCAATGAATCCTCCCAGTAAGTCCAATTTCAAGGTCACCAATTGACAGCTGAAGTGTACCTGTCGTGGCGTGGTGACTGGATCCCCGGTGGTGCGTCCAGGCTTTGCGGACAACCTCTGCCTTCTCCTGAGCTGATTCCCCACCATTCCGCTCCTGGCTTAGGATCTGGGACCCAGCAAGCCGCTTGGGCCCCTCTCTGCATCAGAATGAGGTTCCGCTTGGTACGCAACCTCGTGGGCCCATGGATGCGCGCACCCTGAAGGTGGATGCCGCACCTGGAACTCGGGCCCTGCATAGCACAACTCACGCAGACGACTGCCCCAGATATGCCCTCCCGCCAGCACGTCCAGAGAAGAAACCGCTCCTCTGATTGGCTGCTGGGAGAAGGTGGGTCTGTCAGAACCCCCTCTAGCGCCGACTGTCACTCAGGGGTAATAACACCCCCCTGACATGCAGACCGACCTACAAGGCAGTTACAAATGGCAGCAGCCCAAATTTAGCCAATTTGTGAATGGGAGTAACTTAACTCTCCCATTCCCCACTAACTTTAGCGTAGCACCCCACCAATAGGGGGGGGGCGCTACACTAGCAAATTAATCAGAACCCCCAAACATAATATTATTTTTTTTTTAGCAGACACCCTAGGGAATCAAATGACGGTCATTGCAACTTTTTTTCTCGCATGGTATTTGCGCAATAATTTTTCAAACGCATTTTTTGGGGGGAAAAAACGGTTTCATGAATTAAAAAATAACAAAACAGTAAAGTTAGCCCAATTTTTTTGTATAATGTGAAAGATGAGTAAATAGATACCTAACATGTCACGTATTAAAATTGTGCACACTCATGAAATGGTGCCAAACTTCGGTACTTAAAAATCTCCATAGGAGATGCTTTAAATGTGTTTACAGGTTACTATTTTCGAGTTACAGAGGAGGTCAAGTGCTAGAATTGTTGCACACACTGTAATGCACACGGCGATACCTCACATGTGAAGTTTGAACGGCGTTTACATATGCGGGCGGGACTTAAATGCGTGTTCGCTTCTGAGCGTGAGCTACCAGGGACAGGGGCGTTTAAAAAATATATATATTTTTATTTTTATTTTACATAATTTTTATTTTTACATTTTTATTTTTATTTATTTTTTTTGATCACTTTTATTCCTATTACAAGGAATGTAAACATCCCTTGTAATAGCAATCACTGTGACAGGTCCTCTTTATGGAGAGATGTGGGGTCAATAAGAGCCCACATCTCTCCTCCAGGCTTGAAAGCATGAGATTGTGAAAAAAAAATCACCAATCTCATGCCGACAGCCGCATTTGCGACTTTGTTTACTTCCGGGTACCCGGGCGTGACATCACAACATCGCGCCTGAGCCTCCGGCGGTCTTAGAGATGAATGGTCATCTCTATCGGCGTAAGCCGGCACCGACCGATTTGTTCTTCTTGGCCCCCGATGGCACGGGAGAGCCTGAAGAAGCACTGGATGGCGGCGGGAGGGGGGGACGTCCCCTCCCGCTGCCTATAAGAAGGATCAAGCTGCGGAACTGCCGCTATGATTGTTCTTATCGTGCACAGAATTACCGGCAGAAGACGGTGATATCTGAATGATGCTTACAGGTGCCTTCACCACACAAATTCGCGGACGTCATGATGTCCTCGGGGGACAAGTGGTTAAAGGGTCTCAGTAGAACCCTGGCTCCATAGTATCCCCACTCAGCAGATCCACAGCTTATTAGTACTCCTGTTCAGCAGGTTACCTGCTCAGTAGTACCACCAACTCTGCTGATGTCGCACTCAGTAGTACTCCCGGCTTTGCTGATCCCCCACTTAGTAGCAACCCCCAGCTCTTCTGTTCCTCTGGTTTGCTGATACACCTCTCTCCAGTCCCTGCTCATCTCCCACTATATTGCACCCACGCTTCTCACTACATCTGACATCTCCTGCTGCAGTCTCCCAAATCTTCACCGCTCAGTCCTCTCTCTGGTCCACGCCCACCTTCTGCTTTAGCGTTGACCGTGTTGCACACCACGTGTGCTATCTGCTAGCTGCTTCACTCCAATCCAGACCCCGCTCACCTTGCTGCTTTTCCACGCTGCACACCAGATGTGACATCTGCACCAGACACTTCCAGAATATATACACATGAAATGGAAGTGACTGCCGATGACCTCTTTGGAGTTTGCTTGTTGGCTTCCCAGTGCATCCTGGGATATCTCATACCTGCAATACCTCCAAAACAAAGTGAAGCTAACACTAAATAAAAGCCTCTCAAAATCTTCAGGTGCTGTAAGAAAACGTCATAGACTTCTATGGAAGCTTTGGAGACACTTTGAAGCACCAATAAAGTGACATGGAGTATAATTTTTGAAGCAAAGCAAACACAACGTGTAAACAGGACTGTAAGCTTACCATTTTATTTAGTGACAGGTTCTTTTCAAAATTTGGTATTGGACACGCTATTACAGCCAGTGTAAACAAGCCCTAAGGGCCCTTTCACGAGTGCGGACGAACGGTCCGCTTTTTTTAAGTCCGTAAACGGACTTAGAATGGGGCCCTATGGGAGCGGATCCGTTAGCGGATGATGCATCCGCTAACGTCCGCCTACGATCCGCGTCCGTCTGGATCCGTTTTGCGGACGGAAGAAAGCCCTATTTTTCTTCCGTCCGGTGGATTGGATCGGATGCAAACGGACAGACAGTCCGTTTCCATCCGATTCCCCATAAGAGATAGCGGAGGAGAGACAGGGCGGTCCCTGCACAGTGTGCGGGGACCGCCCTGTCCGCCGACAGCTGAGCGGGACCCCCCGCTGAGCCAACGGACACACACGGAGCTGACCGAAAAACGGTCTGCACCTTGTGAAAGAGCCCTAATAGTGCTTTTTAAGGCTACCTTTTTTTTGTGTGTGTCTGCAACAAATGGAGTTAATATCTAGCTGCTGGTCCCCCAAACTTTTTTGTTTTATTACATATTTATTTTCTTTGATATAGTTTGATAATTTTCTGCTAAGGTTAAAAAAATAAAAAATAGGGTTGTGGTTTTTTTTTGGGGGGGGGTATATTTTATTTTGCTGGGACCTTTTATTTTTTCTCAAATTTTGGGGTCAGTTGTGCAAACCTAATACTGACACAGGCAAAGTTGCCTATTGTTTGTAGCACATTACTGAATATTTGTGTGGTAAAGTATTTATTCATTACCCCTATTGTAATAGCTGCCTTTACATTTAGTCATTTTCTTTTATTTCGTTTTATAGAAATATAAATTAAGTAAATATAAAAAAAGGTAGGCCTAAAGGGAAAGGACGAGGTTAGAGGGTGCACAGTGGTCAGGCTGCTACATCTATAAATAAGACATCATGTCTGCCCTTTCTATCCTAGTGTGGCTGTGAAGAAGGTAGTCGAGTGGCTAACAAAGCCTTCCTCTTCTTCCCCTCTTCCTTTCCTGCTAATATCACCATAGCCTTGAAAACTGGCAATGAGGAGGTAAAGGTCCACAAGGCAGTGCCCAGCACCCCTTGCCCTTTTTAAAATAATCTTGCCTTCTAGTTTTGAAAATAGCAAGAATTCAGTAATAAGATAAACCCCTCCATAGACTTCAATAGATTTTCAATTTTTCAAATACAGAAAAAACAGCATACAAAATAAAAAGCAGAATCTGAATTGTACAAGTGGCGGTGGCAGCCTCCCGTTTTCCTGCTCTCCATCACCGGCGGCTTCCCGTTCTCACACCCACTTCTGATTGGCCGGATTGAAGATCAGTGTTTCAACAGCGAATATTCATTCGCTGTTGTAACACACCTGGGTGGGCTCAGGTCACATGCTGAGCCCACCCTATTTTAAAGCCCATTAGATTATAATCATGTGCTTTTAAAAAAAATCCTTTGCTGCTTTAATTCATGCACCTGGTGCCCCAAAAGGATCCAGATGCATTAATAGGGGGTGGGCCACGGCAGCCATGGATAGATTCATGCTAAGCATGAATCTATCCAATAACCTATAGGGGGGGTAGCCTAAAAGAGGGGTGGTGCCCGGGCACCCCTAATGGACGGGCCGCCACTGACAAGACATATTACAATGTTTCTACCATTGAGCGAAAGTGCCCCAAAACCCCTTAGGGTCCTTTCACACGGAGCGGACCGTTTTTGATCCGCCCCGTGTGTGACCGTCGGCTCAGCGGGGATCATCCGTAAATCCCCGCTGAGCTGTCGGCGGACAGGGCAGTCCCCGCACACTGTGCAGAGACGCCCTGTCTTTCCTCCGCTCTCCCCTATGGGGAATCAGATGAATACGGACCGTCTGTCCGTATTCATCCGATCCGCCAGACGGAAGAAAATGGGGTTTTCTTCCGTCCGAAAAAACGGATCTTTGCGGACGCGGATCTTTGCGGACGTTAGCAGGTGCATCATCCGCTAACGTACGCGATCCAATAGGGATTCATTACAAGTCCGTATACGGACTTGTAAAAACGGACCGTTTGTCCGTACGTGTGAAAGGACCCTAACTGTAATAGAGAACCTTTTATTTATTTTTATTGCTGTTTCAGAATAGAAAAACAATACATTGTATTCTATATCAAAACACGCAAATAGTATCAAAACAATGTTCATTCACATCTCCCTATAGCTAATTTATCTATACCCCAATTCAAATGTAGTTATAGTAAAATGTATCAGTCTTATAATTCAACTTATATCGGTTCAAACAAAAAAACTTTTAACTGATAGAAGAAGAACAACACAAAAAGGGGAAAAAAGTGGGGATTAAAAGAGGGAGAGAAAAAAAAAGGGGGGGGGGAGTCCTGTGATTTAAAGATACATTTCGCTGTAAAAAAAAAAAAAAAAAGCTAGAGGTTATTTACCAGAGAACCAATCCGAACATGGTCACTTACTTACTTGGTCAATTACTTCTGAACTAAAGATTTAATTTAACTTTCATAGGTGATACTAGAACCCTCAGGGTCCCAGTGCAAGAAACCATATTGGGCACCCCTGACCCCCCCCCCCTTCCATCCGAGCCCTGGCGGTCTTCCAATTTTGGGGGGGCATCCATGGACATCCTCCCAGAATCCTGCCTCCCATGTGTCCCCTGGGATGTGCATCCAACGCAATCACAGGGAGTCTTTACCATGTGATCAGCTGATCACATGTAAACAGACTTGCTGGTTATCGGCAGCCCGTTCCTTCTATGCTGTGTCTGTGTAATGAAAGGAGAGACACTGATAATTAGTGCCCTGATCATCAGTGCAGCCTATCAGTGCTCATCAATGCTGCTGCCTATTAGTGCCTATCAGTGGCACCTATCATCGCTCATTAATGCTGCCTATCATTGCTCATCAATTCCGCCTATCAGTGCCACCTATCATCCCTTAATCCCTATCAGTGCCCACTGGTGCCACTTCAATGATATCTATCAGTGCCACCTATCAGTGGTGCCTATCTCAGTGCTGAATGTCCATCATTGCCGCCTATCAGTGGCCATTAGTGCCACCTCAATGGTATCTTTTAGTGCCGCCTATCAGTACTGCCTATCAGTGTTTATCAATCCCACCTATCAGTGCCCATCAGTGCCACCTATCAGTAGTCAACTGTGAAGCTAACAAGCTCACACTTCCCGCAGAGCACACAGGAGAATGAGCAGATCAGCTGTCTCCTCTCTCATCCCGTGCAAGAGAAGACGGAGGTAGAGGGGAGGACAGGAGGAAGTATTCCATAGAACACCGGCTCTGAGCTGTATGAGAGACACACTCTCAGCTCACTGCTGTGTGACTAGAAACCTGGCAGGATGACAGGGCCCAGTCGCAAGTGCGACTGTTGCGACCCTGGTAGTTCCGCCACTGGTAGCAAACCTGCAATTTCAGACAGTATGTATCTTTTGTTTAGCTGCCATTGAAAATGTACATTTCCACGTTTTTATTTACACTTTGACATTTCCCATGTTTTCAGGTTTTAGGCTTGCATTTAACTATTTAAAGGACAAGAAATATGTGGATGCCATAGATATTTGTCATAAGGTAAGCATGGAAAATAAATTTGTATTCTGGAAAAACGTGGTATTGTACAGTGTGTAATTGAAAGGTTTTCTTTTATTCTAGGTTCTCAAAGATCACCCCACATATCCCAGAATTAGAAAGGAAATACTGGAAAAGGCTCAAAGCTGTCTGAAGCCATAATTTTCATTATGATATATATGCCCATCTGTTCTGCTGCCAGGCTTTTCTTATTCATTTTTTTATGTGTTCAATTTTTTTTTTTTTTTTAAAACGTTTTGGTCCTAAGCATGTGCCTTATATGGTGGCATAATTTCTAAACTGAATCTGATTCGTTAAATAAATTGTATTTTACATATTTAAGTTGATACTGTTATTGCTGTGGTAATTGTACATATAAAAAAATGTTTTTATATATGTGTGTATGTATTTACAGTATCTCACAAAAGTGAGTACACCCCTTGCATTTTTGTAAATATTTTTTTTATCTTTTCATGTGACAACACTGAAGTAATGACACTTTGCTACAATATAAAGTAGTGAGTGAACAACTTGTATAACAGTGTAAATTTACTGTCCTCTCAAAATAACTCAACACACAGCCATTACTGTCAAAACCGCTGGCAAAAAATGGGAGTACTCCTCTAAGTGAAAATGTCCAAACTGGGCCCAATTAGCCAACCCCCCCCCCCCAAATGCCATGGGACTCGTTATGTTACAAGGTCTCAGGTGTGAATGAGGAGCAGGTGTGTTACATTTTGTGTTATCACTCTCACTCTCTCATACTGGTCACTGGAAGTTCAACATGGCACCTCATGGCAAAGAACTCTCTGAGGATCTGAAAAAAAGAAGGCCTAGGCCAGTGATGATGAAACCTTGGCACCCCATATGTTTTGGAACTACATTTCCCATGATGCTCATCTACACTGCAGAGTACATGAGCATCATGGGAAATGTAGTTCCAAAACATCTGGGGTGCCAAGGTTCATCATCACTGGCCTAGGCTATAAAAAGATTGCCAAGACTCTGAAACTGAGCTGCAGCATGTGGCCAAGACCATACAGTGGTTTAATAGGACAGGTTTTACTCAGAACAGGCCTAGCAATGGTCGACCAAAGAAGTTGAGTGCATGTGCTCAGCGTCATATGCAGAGGTTGTCTTTGGGAAATAGATGTATGAGTGCTGCCAGCATTGCTGCAGAGATTGAAGGGGTCAGCATGTCAGTGCTCAGACCATACGCCGCACACTGATTTAAATTGGTTTGCATGGCTGTTGTCCCAGAAGGAAGCCTCTTCTAAAGATGATACACAAGGAAGCCCGCAAACAGTTTGCTGAAGACAAACAGACTAAGAACGTGGATTACTGGAACCATGTCCTGTGGTCTGATGAGACCACGATAAACTTATTTGGTTCAGATGGTGTTAAGTGTGTGTGGCGGCAACCAGGTGAGGAGTACAAAGACTAGTGTGTGTTGCCTAAAGTGAAGCATGGTGTTGGGAGTGTCATTGTCTGCATGAGTGCTGCCGACACTGGGGAGCTACAGTTTATTGAGGGAACCATGAATGCCAACATGTACTGTGACATACTGATGCAAAACAGCATACCCGCCCTTCGGAGACTGGGCCGCAGGGCAGTATTCCAACATGATAATGACCCCAAACACACCTCCAAGACGACCACTACCTTGCTAAAGAAGCTGAGGGTAAAGGTGGTGGACTGGCAAAGCATGTCTCCACACCTAAACACTATTAAGCATCTGTGGGTCATCCTCTAATGGAAGGGGGAGGAGCTCCTCCAGTTCCGTGATGTCCTCATGAAAGAGGACTCCAGTGGTAATCTGTAAAGCTCTGGTGAACTCCATGCGCAAGATGGTTAAGGCAGTGCTGGAAAGTAATAATAATAATTTTCATTTAAAGGTGTACTCCCTTTTGTTTCCAGTAGTTTAGACATTAATGGCTGTGAATATCTATCTCTATATATATATATATATATATATATATATATATATATATATATATATATTGTAGCAGAGCATCCCAGAGAGAGCCAGGAAAGGTCCTGTTCGTGGTTTATACGTCTCCCAGGCTCCTCTCATACATGTTCAGGAATCTCTGATCCACAATGCAGTTCGGATCATGGTCCTCTCCCCAAGGATAATTTAAACTCACCTGAGACAGACAGCCAGTGCTCTCTGCCTTGAAAATTTAGAAGACACTGGTCTGTGAGAGCAAAATGTTGGTTAAAGCTATCAAGCTGCACATGTGAAAGTTGACAAGATGTAGGCTTCCTCAGCCTGGTAGTGAGGGCCTGTATTTTGTAGAGTTAGTGCCCAGACACGGCTAGGTTTTTGTTTGGCTATTTTTGTTATGTTTGTTTTCTGAAACACTGTACAGCACCTGTATATAAAAGACTTGTATATATCACAAATAAACACCACATTGTTTGTCACTACCTCACTGGATTTGGTATCTGTGCCTGAAAGACTTGTTATGCCAGGGAGCTTTGTACCGACTACCTGTCCCCCAGCTTATAAATATATATATATATTGTAACCTGGATGACAAGTAACCGGTACAAAGCTCCCTGGCATAACGAGTCTTTCAGGCACAGATACCAAATCCAGTGAGGTAGTGACAAACAATGTGGTGTTTATTTGTGATATATACAAGTCTTTTATATACAGGTGCTGTGCAGTGTTTCAGAAAACAAACATAACAAAAATAGCCAAACAAAAAATAGCTGAGAAGACATACCTGTATGAACTTTGACATTCTTTTATATAAAAGTGGGCAGGAAAGCCCTGAAAAGTATTTCTGGCATGAGCAAACTCACTGGGGCAGATTCACAGAGAATTCGATTCTCGTAGAGTATCAGAAATACACTACGCCGCCGTTTTTTACCTGGCTCTACGTGGAATTCAGGTAGATTTTGTCCAGTAAACGACGGCGGCGTAGTGTATTTCTCCCGTCGCAATCCATCTGCGCAAGTAGGGGGCGTGAAGCATTTAAAATAGGCGTGTTCCCGCGGCGATCGAACTGCGCATGCTCCGTTCCCAAATTTCCCGCCGTGCATTGCGCATAAACACGTCGTCACGTCGTAGTAGCGTCGTTTAGGTACATTCCTATTCCCGAACAAGTTACGTTAAAAAAAAAAAAATATTTTAAAATCGACGCGGGAACGACGGCCATACTTTACATGGGTTACGCACTGTTAGACCAGCAAAAAGCTCCTCTAACATTACGTAGCCAAAAAATGACGTAGGCGATTGCGAGGGACACTCGTACCTTCGTGGATCGCCGTAAAAAGTCATTTGCATATCCCGACGCATGAAAACGACGCGAACTCCTCCCAGCGGCCGCAAATATATCGCAGCGTAGATCCGAAGGCTTACGAGGACGTAAGCCTCTCGGATCGAAGCCGCCGTATCATGGTTTGAGGATTCAAACTAGTGATACGGCGCGCAAAATTTTAAATTACTTCTGTCTAACACCAGTTAGACAGGCGTAATTGCTCTGTGAATCTGGGCCACTGTTTTGGCAGTACCACTGAGCTACAAAACCCCAATTTGTCACTATATATATATATATATATATATATATATATATATATATATATAGATAGAGAGAGAGAGAGTTGTGCTCATAAGTTTACATACCCTGGCCGAATTTATAATTTCTTGGCCATTTTTCAGAGAATATGAATAACACAAAAACATTTTTCACTTCATTTTTCTTTCACTCATGGTTAGTGTCTTTTAAAATCATAATGGCAACAGAAACTACCTGAATGATCTTGATCAAAAGTATACATACCCCAGTTCTTTATACCGTGCATTGCCCCCTTTAACATCAATGACAGCTTAAAGTCTTTTGTGATATTTGTTTGATGAGACTCTTTATCTTCTCAGATGGTAAAGCTGCCCATTCCTCTTGGCAAAAAGCCAGTTTATGTAAATTCTTGGGCTGTCTTGCATGAACTGCACGTCTAAGATCTCCCCAGAGTGGCTCAACGATATTAAAGTCAGCAGACCCATATTGAAGGGAATCACAGATTCTGATAAGCCTCCCACCCGCCGACCCCTGACAACCAATGTCCAGGGTTGTCGGGAAGAGGCCAATGTCCTCATCAACATGGGGGCAAGGTGCTTTGGGGTGGGGGGACACAGTGCGCCCCCTGCCCCAAAGCACCCACCCCCCCATGTTGAGGGCATGTGGCCTGGTACGGTTCAGGAAAGGGGGGGTGCTTGCTCGTCCCCATTCCATTTCCTGACCGGCCAGGATGCGTGCTCAGATAAGGGTCTGGTATGGACTTTGGGGGGGAAGGCCACGCAGTTTTTTCGGCGTAAGGGGGTTTTCCTTAAAATCCATACTAGACCGAAAGGCCTGGTATGCTCTTAGAGGAGGAACCCATGCCGTTTTTTTTTTTTATTTGGTGTGGTGTTCCCCCTAAAGATTCATACCAGACACAGGGCCTGGTATTGTCGGAGATCGAAGTCAGATTCCTGTTCAATGAAGTCAGACGGATGTCAGACTTGAAGTCGCAGGGCAAAGTCGGATCCAAAGTAGTATGACTGTCGTGTCGTACCAGTGTGAACCTGGCCTGAAAAACCCATCTGGGAAGCCATGATGACTGGTACCACAACCACCATGTGCACCACAGGTTAAAAGTACATAGTCCCCCCATTATCTTTCCAAATTGTCGTAGCTTCCTCATGTCCCCAAGAAAGTCCAGTCTGCCATAGCATGTGAAGTACACCTTCAATTTTTTCTATAGCTGTAAGGGTTTTCTTCCAATTTCTTCAGAAATGGTGTGTATGGGTAGAGCTCTGAAATGTCACACTACCCATTTTATATAACAGACAATATAGGTAATCACTTGTTCTTTCTCTTTCTTTATCCCATCTGCTGAATAATTTATATTGTCCTATTACTCTATTGGGACCTCGGCAGGAAGCTATTTCCCAGCCTAGAACGGTTGACAGGCTGAACTGCTTGTATTAATGACCTATGAATTCTCAATACATATCTATGGCAAATGAACAAATTCATACATGATACAGTAGGTCTGTGGCTTGAACCTTCTCATCCAGCCTTTCCTTGAAACTCTAGGATCCTCCAGAGGTTTCTAGGAGTTCCTTGGGTGGTGCTGAATTGATATCTGACCTACCTTGACCATCAATGTAAGAGAGCAATTTACCTGTAAAGGGACACTATGCTAACAACTAGTGTAAGGAGGCATGTCTTTACTGACATTTAGTGTAAGGGGATGTTCAACTCTTCATAGACTGTATTTTTTATTTTTTGGTCATTATCATTATTTGTTTCATGTCAGAATTCTTATTGAAAATAATGATGCCCTATAAATGAGGGGGTGTTTGAAAATGATCTGATCTCAGCCACCTAATACTCAAATACTCTAGGTATGACATGTTATTCAGGTTATATGTTTTTAATTTTTTACTTTATCTGCAACTTACTGATCACGCAAATGTACAATGAACTGTAGTTATCATTATTCTTAGCAGGGGGTTCCCGAGAGCTTAACATTATTGCAAAGGGTTCCTCCATGGTACCAATGTTTGGAAAGGTTGTTCTAGTAGATAATTGATAGGAGTTTATCATGAACAAAGACCGATGACAACAGTGACTTGGTCTGTCACAGCCATGCCAGAGTCAGAGGCAGCTGATAGGGTCCTTAACGTTAGAGATCGCATGGTTGGGGTTTGAACCCTTCCTTCCTTTATCTACTTTGGATAAAGTTGATGCTTAATGCCTTCACTTATGTAATGATTTCATAAATTTAAACCATTAACATATCTTGTTAAGTTATCCAAAGTTTTTTTTTTTCCTTTCTTTTTTTTTTTTTTTTTACTCTAAATGCTAGCAACAGAAAAGAGAACCTAGCACCAGCTGTTCTATTAATAACACTGAATTAACCTTATTGTTCAGGTGAACTGTGAGCTAAAAAGAGCCACAGGGAGTTATGAAGCCGTGTGTACACTTAATTGGCTTTGATGCTATAGTTTATGTAATTGCTGCAGGATTGCACCATTGGAAGAATGTTGATGTTCCTGAGTGTTCTCAGCCAGTTAGAGTTTATTCCTACTAGTAGCAGTTCTGTGCACTAGTGCCATTTCCCAATGGAAGAAAAATTCATGTTAAAAGTAAAAGCCATGTAAAGAGAACATATAGGGCCAGATTCAGAAAGAAGTCCGAATGAGCACCGTCGTATCTCGGTGCCTGATTCAAAGAATCAGATACGCCGGGATATAGCTAAGATACGAGCGGAGTAAGTCTCTTACGCCGTCGTATCTTAGTTGCATATTTACACTGGCCGCTAGGTGGAGCTTCCGTCGATTTACGCGTGGAACATTTAAAATTAGGTAGATACGCCGATTCACGAATGTAGTTGCGGCCGGCATATTTATTTGCGTTGTTTACGTAAGGCGTCGGACCGGCGTAAAGTTACCCCTGCTATAGCAGGCGCAGCCAATGTTAAGTATGGATGTCGGGACCGCGTTGTATTGTACGTCGTTTACAGTTTGCGTAAGCGGATTCAGAATGGGGCTGGGTGTAAGTTACGTTCTCGTCGTTTTCAATGACTATTTGCGACGTGATTTGAAGCATGCGCACTGGGATACCTTCACGGCCGGTGCATGCGCAGTTCATTCGGCGCGTCATTTACGTGGGGTCAGGGTTAATTTAAATACAACACGCCCTCTACCTGCCCAATTTGAATTACGCGTGGATACGCCGGCCCATTTACGCTACGCCGCCGCAACTTACGAAGCAAGTGCTTTGTGAATACAGCACTTGCCTGTATAAGTTGCGGAGGCGTAGCGTAAATAGGATACGCTACGCCCACACAAAGATATGCTCTCCATCCTGAATCTGGCCCAGAGTTGTTATTTTAGATAAACAGTTTGATCAGATACTTTACAATCTGGCAAAGGATTGTAAACAAGAAACCAAAACTGGAAGTGACACAATCCTTGTTGCTTTTCTGACGCTATAGAGGGGCGAATACAGATGTACCTGGCTTTCCTCTTTCAGCAGCAGCAAGTTCATATTCCCAGGCTCTCCAGTGCGTTGGGCAGTGGCAGGACGGAGGCCCTCTATTGCGCTCTGTGGAAGTGATTGAGCAGCTTTATCTGGGTAAGGTGGTCTCATCACTACAGGAAAGTCCAAATTTTGAAACGGGGATCAAAGCTACAGCTGCAGCCAGATCCCAGTATAATCACTTCAACCTGAGGATGGGTACGTCCAAAGGGCGTGGAGTGGCTAAACTGGAAGTTTCCCAAAACAGTTACATTCAAGGCATGCCATGAATGATAACTCAGTTGCTTGTGCTCTCATCTGAACGGTCAAGCCATCAAATGGCTGGTGTTATACCTGATAATATGTGCCACACCATGACAACTGCAGCTTACACCTAGGCTAAAATAAAAAGCTTCCTTAGCTGCGTAGTCAGGAGAGCAACAATTGTTTAGTGTCTGTTCTGGATTCTGCAAGTGCAGACTTGTTTACTTTTCCCTGCATCCCATGGGATATAGTGGATGGAAGAACACAGACCTTTAACTGCATATTAATGCTTCCTCAGCCAATTCCTGGTCAGGTAAGTGAGTTACCAGCTGGGGGGCTGAAAGCAATAGAAATAGGCTGGAGCCCAGAACAGAGGTCTTTTGTTCCTGGGGGGGGGGGTGGGGTGGAGTAAGACCCAGCCTGAGGGCTGTGGCATCCCTGGGAGACCACCTGCAGCTGAAAGAATCCTTTTCTGGTTCCCAGCTCTTGCTTTGGCTGGGGGACCTCTTGCCTAGCTTCCTGAACATTGCAGAGAGCTCATCTAAGGATCCAGGACACAGCAGGGCCATCTTAATGCAAGGGCACTCCTCTGCACTGCCCAGGGGCCCCAGGTACATGGGGGGGAGCTACAATAATCTTGCATTACATCATACTTGCCAACTGTCCCAGATTTACTGGAACAGTCATGCTTTTTAATAAACTGTCCTGATATGGTCATGTCTCAGGAAGCATCCCAGAACCTATACTGTGCCCTTCTGACCCCCCCCCCCCCCCCATACCATGCCCTTCTGCATTCCCCCTGTATTGTGCCCTTTGTGTTGACTAGTCTTTGATATATAGAATGTTTTGCTTTTGTAAAATCAATTTTTTAATGAATCTATGTTTAATTCTATCAACTATTTATACTTTATTTCTTGAAAGTAGGTGTGTAAATTGGGGCAAGCTGGTAGGGGCTCCAGTGTATTACTTTGCCCAGGGGCCCATTAAGATTTGCCTGGGACACAGGCAAATCAACCCTGTCCTCGGGGCCCACTAACAGGCCAGGTTTGCAAGTTAACTAACTGAAATACATCACAGGTGATATCATTTGCTGCTCAGTAATTGCAGTATTTTAGTCTGCATCTCCTAAAGGTAATACATAAAACCTGGCCTGTTAGTGGGCCCTGAGGACAGGGTTAAAGACCACTGGGCTACAGAGTATTCAGTAAACAGTAAGTACCAGCCTCTTGGAGACTTTTAGCTTGATTTCAGAGAGCTTATTCTTTGCACATCCAGGACTATACTCCTGTTTAGGAGTCACTGTCTTAGTACCAGTTCATCTTCTCTTTTAAGCGGGTGCCTTCACCCTGAAGCAATAGTACAGATTTAATTGTCCTCTACTACAAGTTGTTGAAGTTTATTGGTGTATCCCAGGCTCACGGTCACCTTAGCCCAGTTCTCTAACAAAAAAAACAAAAAAACACACAAAGACATTCTCTGACTCGAGTGACTGTTAAATACAGTGTGCCTGGCTGCTGTGTGCCTTTTGAGGAATGGAATTGAGAAATTACACTTTGCTACAATGTAAAGTAGTGAGTGTACAGCTTGTATAACAGTGTAAATTTAGTGTCCTTTCATAATAACCAACACCCGACCATTAATGTCTAAACCGCTGGCAACAAAATTGGGCCCAAAGTGTCAATAACTTGTGTGGCCACCATTATTTTCCAGCACTGCCTTAACCCTCTTGGGCATGGCGTTCACCAGAGCTTCACAGATTGTCACTGGAGTCCTCTTCCAATCCTCCATGATGACATCACAGATCTGGTGGATGTTAGAGACCTTGCGCTCCTCCACCTTCCATTTGAGGATGCCCCACAGATGCTCAATAGGGTTTAGATCTGGAGACATGCTTGGCCAGTCCATCACCTTTACCCTCAGCTTCTTTAGCAGGGCAGTGGTCGTCTTGGAGGTGTGTTTGGGGTTGTTATCATGTTGGAATTCTTCCCTGCGGCTCTGAAGGAAGGGGATCATGCTCTGCTTCAGTATGTCACAGTACATGTTGGCATTCATGGTTCAATAAACTGTAGCTCCCCAGTGCCGGCAGCACTCATGCAGCCCCAAGACCATGACACTCCCACCACCATGCTTGACTGTAGGCAAGACACACTTGTCTTTGTACTCCTCACCTGGCTGCCGCCACACACGCTTGACACCATCTGAACCAAAAAAGTTTATCATCAGACCACAAGAAATGTTTCCAGTAATCCATGTTCTTAGTCTGCTTGTCCTCAGCAAACTGTTTGCAGGGTTTCTTGTGCATCATCTTTAGAAGAGGCTTCTTCTGGAACGACAGCCATGCAGACCAATTTGATGCAGTGTGTGGCGTATGGTGTGAGCACTGACGGGCTGACCCCCCACCCCTTCAACCTCTGCAGCAATGCTGGCAGCACTCATATGTCTATTTCCCAAAGACAACCTCTGGATATGACGCTAAGCATGTGCCGCAACTTCTTTGGTCGACCGCGGCGAGGCCTGTTCTGAGTGGAACTTCTCCTGTTAAACCGTTGTATGGTCTTGGCCACCATGCTGCAGCTCAGTTTCAGGGTCTTGACAATTTTCCTATAGCCTAGGCCATCTTTATGTAGAGCAACAATTCTTTTTTTCAGATCTTCAGAGATTTTTTTGCCTCAAGGTGCCATGTTAACCAGTATGAGAGAGTGAGAGTGATAACACCAAATTGAACACACCTGCTGGACGTTCACACCTGAGACCTTGTAACACTAACAAGTCACATGACAGCGGGGAGGGAAAAATTGTGAATTGGGCCCAATTTGGTCATTTTCAGGAGTGTACTCACTTTTGTTGCCAGTGGTTAAGACATTTAATGGCATGCGTGTTGAGTTATTTTAAGGGGACAGAACATTTACACTGTTATACAAGTTGTTCACTCACTACTTTACATTGCAGCAAAGTGTGATGTCTCCAGTGTTGTCTAATTAACAGATATAAAAACATATTTACAAAAATGTGAGGGGTGTACTCACTTTAGTGAGATACTGTATATAGCAATAGATGCATTAAAGGATCACTAAAGGAAAACATTTTTTTTGCTGAAATGACTGTTTACAGGGTATAGAGACATAAAAGTTAACTGATTCCTTTTAAAAATGATTAAAAATAGATAAAAATCAATCATATAATATGCCTCTAGTTTCACTTTCGTTTTTAAACTGGTTTTGTGTTTATGTGAAGTAGAGAGAGAGACAGAACAAAAACAAACAAATCCAGGGCAGTGTTTTATTTTTAAATTGAATCCCAGGGCAGTGTTTTGTTTTTAAAATTAATCTGAGGAGTTTTAGACACACAGCTTGGACCACAGTGAAAAGCTACCATGAGATTTTTCATAAGGAGCCAGACAAGCAGGAAGTGTGGAGATCAGAGCAGAATTACAGTAACTTCAAAGCAAAAAACGAACAATGAGAACATGAAAACAGCACTGCATTAAGGTAAAGGAAGCTATTTAGCTAAAAAAAAAAAAAAAATCCTTTAGTGATCCTTTAAGGGCAGCTATGCCTGGAGGCAGCCCAGTCTTCCTTAACCATGCAGGAACACATTAGAAGTCCATCAAGAGCACAATGGCAGCTAAAGACTTCACATACATGTGTGCATTAATCATATGTATTGCTCCAGTGTTGTGAATGCAGTTTGGGGCTACTCCAAATTATTTCTTATGGGCCCCCAAACATGCATGCACGAAGCAATGCACCTGACCCTCAATACCCCACCCCAGTAACCACCTCCCAGTAAGCACGCATAAGTGGGAAAGTACTGTGGCTTCCAAAAATAAATGTTTTTTGCAAACTTTCAATTGCAATATGCAAAAATGCAATGTGCACATAAAAAATAAAATTGGGCGTGCAACCTGAAATGCAAAATTCAATATGGTTCCTGGTAGTAAAAGGGGTTAAATATCAGCCCCAGCATTACATTTTTTTTTTATTCTTTGAAGGAAATCTTTTCTGTTCTGCAGTGCACAGCAACAACCACCAGAGGGAGCCAGCGACCTATAATATGAAGTTTGACCTCTTGTAACTTTTCGCACAGTACATCCATGTACACATTTCTTACAGATCTGTTGTGGTATTCCAGTAAGTCTTCTTTGTGGCTGCTTATAAATCGAGTCAAACCGAAAGCCTTGTCAGAAAAAGACATCTGCTATCACTTACTAGATTGCTTTACAGAACATCTATTTTTTTTCTCCTGTTTTTTCTAATGATCACAGGTTTTTAGGCAGGAGACTGGGTGTGTCTTAAGACAAAAAAATAAAGAAGAAAAGCGTTTGGCCTGTTTCCAAACTTTTGCCAGAGTAACTGGATCAGCAAATATAGTTTGTTTCTATAGTAATAGGCGGCTAACAAAATACTTATTACATTGATTTTTCCATGAAGTGCTCCTGATATTCTACTACAAACTTTGTTTACTTCTGGTGCTGACTGTACACATGGAGACGTCATATACAGTTGTGCTCACAGGTTTACATACCCCGGCAGAATTTATAATTTCTTGGCCATTTTTCAAGGAAAATTAATGATAACGCAAAAATGTTTCTTTCACTCATGGTTAGTGTTTTGGCTGAAGCCATTTATTATCAATTAAATTTGTTTACTCTTTTTAAATCATAATGGCACTAGTAACTATCAAAATGACCCTGATCAAAAGTTTACATACCCTGGTGATTTTGGCCTGATAACATGCACACAAGTTGACACAAAGGGGTTTGAATGGCTCTCAAGCCCCATACACACTATCAGTTTTCCTGACGGTTTTCTCATCAGGTTTACCAAAACCATGTAGTACAAGGGCCTGCCTGATTGCATACAAATTGAAACTCTTGAGGTTTGACCTCATATTAGATGGTTTTGGTAAACCTGAAGAGAAAACCGTCAGGAAAACTGATAGTGTGTATGGGGCTTTAAAGGTAACCATCCTCACATGTGATCTGTTTGCTTATAATTAGTATGTGTGGCAGTAGCGGCTGGTGTTCAAAATTTTGGGGGGGCGCAAACGAAAAAAAAAAAACAGTTACAGCCTCACTGTGACCATTAAACGCAGCCACTGTGCCATGCCATCAAACACAGCCACTGTGCCATGCCATCAAACACAGCCACTAAGCCATGCCATCAAACACAGCCACTAAGCCATGCCATCAAATGCAGCCACCGTGCCATGCCATCAAACGCAGCCACCGTGCCATCAATTGTCACCACTGTGCCATGCCATCAAATGCAGTTACTGTGCCATGCCATCAAACGCAACCACTGTGCCATGCCATCACCCTTGCCAACGTGCCATCAATTGTCACCACTGTGCCATGCCATCAAAACGCAACCACTGTGCTATGCCATCAAATGCAGTCACTGTGCCATGCCATCAAACGCAGCCACTGTGCCATCAATTGTCACCACTATGCCATCAAACACAGCCACTGTGCCATCAATTGTCACCACTGTGCCATCAATTGTCACCACTTTGCCCCCATTTGTCACCACTTTGCCCCCAATTGTCACCACTGTGCCCCCAATTGTCACCACTTTTCCCCCAATTGTCACCACTTTGCCCCCAATTGTCACCACTGTGCCCCCAATTGTCGCCACTGTGCCCCCAATTGTAGCCACCGTGCCCAGTAAAATGCCCCCCCCCCCCTGGCACTTACCTTTCTGGCTTCTACCGTCCCTAGATGTCCCTCATCCTGCCCTCGATGACGCTCAGCCAATCAGGTTACTGATTACCAGAATCAGATTACCTGATTGACTGAGACGCCTGTCAGTCTTATCCAAGGAAAGCACCGCCGGTACGTCCCGAGGATAAGCTTCAGGAAGCCGACTACAGCCTCAGGGACTGCCCTCAGCCTCAGGGCACTTCCACACAGCCAGCCAGCTGCCGTCATTCAGCTGACCGGGGCTCAATGTCCGGTCAGCTGAATAGTGGGCGGCAGCGGCGAAAATATACAGATTCATACACTGCATGAAGGGGGCGAGCCAGAGGGGGCGTCACTATGTATAAAAGGTCAATGAGTTTCTGGACTCCTGACAGACCCTTGCATCTTTTATCCAGTGCTGCACTGACATTTCTGGAATCTGAAGCCTCGTACACACGCACGGTTTTCTCGGCAAGGAAACTGCTGTCAGAGCTTTCTTGCCGAGTAAACCGAGCGTGTGTACGAGGCTTTGAGGTTTCTCGTCAAGAACGTGGAGCAGGTGAGTGTCTGTTTATTAAACATAAAAAAAGCCTGGAATTCCCCTTTAAAATATTGGGAGGTATGTCTTATGACAAAGAATGACTGCCTTCTTTTTTGGGGTGGGGGGGTGAATATTAATATTCAAGGGTTGGGCTTTTGCACTCCTTGCAGTGGATCACGACACAGCAAAGAGTGTGGTAAGTATTACACCTTATCCCCTCACCCCTAGGCTAAATGAGCATTAACCCTTGCAAGGGTAGATTTGGGGTAATTCCCAGAGTTCAGCTTTAAAGTAGTTGCAAAGACTACATGTTTTACCTTAAACTGATACTATAGGTTCACGTTTAAAAAAATAAAAATAACAAACATGTCATACTTACCTCCACCATGCAGTTAGTTTTGCACAGAGTTGCTCCAATCGTCCTCTTCTGGGGTCCTATGGCGGCTCTCGTGGCTCCTCCCCACAATAGCTAACCCTCTCTGGGAAGCTCCCTCCCGAGGGGGTTACCTTGCAGGCACGCTCCCGTGTCATACATTAGGCGTACATATATGCTGAGTGTTAGAGCTGCACGATTAATCGTCAAGAATCGTTATCGCGATTTTTTCCGTTGCGATTCTTGATACAGGGTTTCACGATCTTTGACATGAAAAGAATTTTCTCTCTGCACTTTGGTATGCAAAGTATTTCCTGTCTGCGCCCAGCCAAAAGTCAGTCTGGGCAGCCTGCCAAGTATTGAAAACATTGTATCCCTTCAAAGGAATAAACTTCTTCTGTATGTAAATTAGGAATTTTTAACCACTTAAACACCAAACCCTTTTCTGACAGCTCTTTTCAAGTAAAAATCATTATTATTTTTTTGCTAGAACATTACTTAGAACCGCCAAAGATTATATAACTTTTTAGTAAAGACCCTAGAGAATAAAATGGCGGTTGTTGCAATATTTTATGTTGCACTGTATTTGCGCAGCAGTCTTTTTAAATGCATTTTTTTTTGGAAAAATTATTTTATTCGAATTTAAAAAAAAACTAGCCAGTAAAGTTAGCCCATTTTTTTTTTTTTTTGTATAAATGTAAAAGATTTTACGCCGTGAGAGAATCGTGATCTTCATTCTAAGCAAAAAAATTGTGATTCTCATTTTGGCCAGAATTGTGCAGCTCTTCTCTCCCCCAGCGGCCACGTCATTGAATTTGATTGACAGCAGCGGGAGCCAATGGCTGCACTGCTATCAATCTATTCAATGAAGAGCTGAGAAGCCATGGGGAGAAAGACGTGGGATCGCGCCCACGGAAGTTCAGGGGGTCAGGTAAGTAAAACGGGGCTCGGGGGGCCAAAGAGTGCAAGGTGTTTTTACACCTTAATGCATAGGATGCATTAAGGTGAAAAAACATGAGGGTTTACACACCCTTTAATGCATTAATGTACAAAATGTCCCAGCATTTGTATTGCGCCCCTCCCCCCAACTACTTACGAGTCCTTATTCAGTCCAGCGCTGTGCCAGTCTATAGCGGCTGTCTCTTCTCTCTCCCTGCATTCACAGTGCAGAGGCATCAAAGGGAGCCAAATCCTGTGAGGAGGGAGTGGGGGGCAGGTCCGAGCTATGCTGTGTGTGTCTATAGATGCACACAGCCTGGCTCCTGAGCGAAGGCTGCAGGTGCACCCCCATAAGAAGCGGCTTCCTATGGTAACACACCAAGAAGCGGAGGAGCTAAGATCACTAACAGGCAGAGGTGTATTTAGGTTTTGTGCTGCCCTAGGCCTGACTAAACTCATGCTCCCCCTAATTTAAATATGACCCACCCCTTCCTGTCACGGCCACACCCTGTGTTGTTTAAGACCTGCTCCGGAAATTTTCGAGTGAGGACACTAGTTCTGAGGGCATGGGGGGGGGGGCAATGGATTCCCTTAATTTACTTAGATTTCCTCTTACTTCCTGGTTGCTCATAGAGCAGGAAGTGAAGGGAAATCTTCGCAATGGGGCAGGGATGGTAAAAGTGTTGCCTCTAGTTCTACTTTAAGTAGATGGTGCAGCAGAAACATATAGCACAGTGAGGAAGGTTTGTGGTCCAGGATGACAAAACAGTCGAAATTGGAAGCACCCCCCCCCCCTACAGTTGCGGAATGCCGGCCGCCCGCATACTAGAAGCAGCACGGCCACTTTATGGGGGCGCTAGACTAATTTTCCACAGTGTAGCGCAAGCCGGCGGGGACTCTTTTCGTGCTTCCCCCCTGCAAGGTGCTGCCCTAGGCCTGGGCCTTGTTGGCCTAGGCCAGGATACAGCTCTGCTAACAGGTGACCTCAGAAAAGGAGGTTTGGGACCGCTCTGTGCAGTATAAGTGCACATTGCAGGTAAGTTTGTAATTTTTATAAAAAAAAAAAAAACACTTTACAATCACCCATAATGAGAAAAATATGTACCACTACCATTGTTTACCTTTGTTTCTGAAAATGCTTTTTTCTTGGCTGTTATACTGATAGTGACTCCAGTAGTTTAGGTCACTGACCTAAAACAAGCATAACAATCAGTTCTGACTTCACTAGTTGCATGCTTGTTCCAACTTAGTGAGTGATTTAGAATATAATGGACAGTCAGGAATCTAACAATTCCAGAAGGAGCTCAGCAATGGCAGACTTTTCCTCCAAACACAGTTTATAAGTGCAGGTTGCCTTAGTGAACCCAACAAAACAAATCTTTGCGGGAGAAGAGAAAGGGGGTGTGGAATGTTAAACCCAACACTGCTTTGGATGTTAGTAGAAGCTGTTGCTGCAATAGTGTAGAATAGATGATAGTGAAATTGATATATTAAACACTGGCATGGAATCCAACTTGCGTATTCGGTGTAATGTGGTGATGTAAGCCTCGGGGAGCCTGCCGTCAGCTGTCTCTGTTGCTGATTTCACACATACTAGAGCTGTTAGAGCACAAGCCAGATCTGTCACAAGCCAGAATCCATTGAGGATCACCCAGGTGTCACCATTTATTCATTTTCTGGGACATAAATTGCTGCAAACCTCTTTGTTCTTTAACATATTATATTCTTAATTAGCCCTTCAGCATTGTCCACTTATATGCATAAAGCCAAGCAAGTCTTGGCTAATCTATTTATATAATGATTGAAAAATAATTAACATTATTTATTACTAACAAAAACAAGTTTTAGGCCTTTTCATCTTAAAGAGACACTCACTTTAAAGAGACACTGTATCCAGATCATTTGCGTTAACAAAAGTGTGTTTGTGGTCAAAAGTTAAAGTTATATATTTATTTCCACATTTGTAAAATTAGTATGTGAAGATTCCCACACATTTACTTCCTTGAATTCTGTGACACATTTAGCCCTCTTCTGGGGGGGAAGTTATCAGAAATGGCCCTCCTCAAAGGGGATATTGTGCTAAACTTGTAGGTAAATAAAGGAAAAATAACATTTTGCTTTGTGGAAGAGTGCGTTTGATAATAAGGTTGGCAGGGCCTCCACCTAAAACAGGACAGGGCCTCCACCCAGGACAGAGCCTACACCTAGGATAGGACAGAGCCTCCACCTAGGATAGGACAAAGCCTCCACCCAGGATAGGACAGGGCCTTCACCCAGGAATAGGACAGGGCCTCCACCCAGGAATAGGACAGGGCCTCCACCCAGGAATAGGACAGGGCCTCCACCCAGGAATAGGACAGGGCCTCCACCCAGGAATAGGACAGGGCCTCCAACCAGGAATAGGACAGGGCTTCTACCCAAGACAGGATAGTGCTTCCACCCAGGATAGGACAGAGCCTCCACCTTGGATAGGACAGGGCCTCCATCTAGGCCAAGACAGGGCCTCCACCTAGAACAGGACAGGGCCTCCACCCAGGAATAGGACAGGGCTTCCACCCAGGACAGGACAGGTCCTCCACCCAGGAATAGGACAGGGCCTCTGCCCAGAACAGGACAGGGCTTCTACCCAGGACAGGACAGTGCTTCCACCCAAGACAGGATAGTGCTTCCACCCAGAACAGGACAGGGCCTCCATCTAAGACAGGACAGTACTTCCACCCAGAACAGGATAGGGCCTCCACCCAGGACAGAACAGTGCTTCCACCTAGGACAGGGCCTCCACCAAGGACAGGACAGTGCTTCCACCCAGAACAGGACATGGCCTCCATCTAAAACAGGACAGTGCCTCCACCCAGAACAGCACAGGGACTCCACCCAGGACAGGACAGTGCTTCCACCTAGGACAGGACAGTGCTTCCATCTAGGCCAGGACAGGGCCTCCATCTAGGCCAGGACAGGGCCTCCATCTAGGCCGGGACAGGGCCTCCATCTAGGCCAGGACAGGGCCTCCATCTAAAACAGGACAGTGCCTCCACCCAGAACAGGACAGGACAGTGCTTCCACCTAGGACAGGACAGTGCTTCCACCTAGGACAGGACAGTGCTTCCACCTAGGACAGGACAGGGCCTCCATCTAGGCTAGGACAGGGCCTCCATCTAGGCCAGGACAGGGCCTCCATCTAGGCCGGGACAGGGCCTCCATCTAGGCCAGGACAGGGCCTCCATCTAAAACAGGACAGTGCCTCCACCCAGAACAGAACACGGACTCCACCTAGGACAGGACAGTGCTTCCACCTAGGACAGGACAGTGCTTCCACCTAGGACAGGACAGGGCCTCCATCTAGGCCAGGACAGGGCCTCATTGTAGGCCAAGACAGGGCCTCCATCTAAAACAGGACAGTGCTTCCACCTAGGACAGGACAGTGCTTCCACCTAGGACAGGACAGGGCCTCCATCTAGGCCAGGACAGGGCCTCCATCTAGGCCAGGACAGGGCCTCCACTCAGGCCAGGACATGGCCTCCACCCAAGACAGGACATGGCTTCCACCTAGGACAGGAAAGTACTTCCACCTAGGACATGGCCTTCACCCAGGACAGGACAGTGTTTCCACCCAGGACAGGACATGGCCTCCACCCAGGACAGGACAGGGACAAAAAATAGCTTGGTTGTTATCCAGGAGGAGCAGGAGGGGATATCCCCCCCCCCCACCTTCTGCCTCTCTTACCGGACCTCCCGTCCCATCGGGAGACCCGATCCTCGATCCGCCACTTCCGGCGGCTAGAGACAGACTAGCACGAAGCCGGAAACTGCTTTGTTCCAGCCTCCTCTCTGTAAACGCATACGGAAGCCGCATATGTAAACGGTGTTCAAATTGCAATTTTAAAGCGTGATATGTTTGGTATCTATTTACTCAGCGTAACATCATCTTTCACATTATACAAAAAAATTGGGCTAACTTTACTGTTTTTTTTTTTTTAATTCATGAAAGTTTATTTTTCCCCAAAAAGTTGCATTTAAAACTTCCATTGACCAGGATGAGAGAGTGAGAGCCATGACACCAAATTTAACACACCTGAGACTTTGTAACACTAACGAGTCACATGACAACGGGGAGAGAAAATGGCTATGGACATTTTCACTTAGGGGTGTACTCATTGTAGTTGCCAGCGGTTTAGACATTAAAATCTGTGTGTTGAGTTATTTTGAGGGGACAGCACATTTACACTGTTATACAAGCTGTACACTCACTACTTTATATTGTAGCAAAGTGTAATTTCTTCAGAGCCGGTTCACACTCCCGCGGCACGACTTCGGGGGCGACTCTGCAAGTCGTATTGAGGACGACTTCAGAGGCGACCAGCAAAACGACTTCTGTATAGAAGTCAATGCAGGACGTCCCGAGCCGCCCCCAAAGTCGTCCAGGAACCTTTTTCTAAGGCGGCGTACACACGACCGAGAAACACGTCGGGCGAAACACATCGTTTTCCCCGTCGAGTTTCTAGTTCGGCAGTTAAAAAACTCGGCGCGCCAAATTTTCCCATTGCCCAACGAGGAAATAGAGAACATGCTCTCTTTTTGGCTCGACGAGTTTCCCGACGGGTTTCTCGGCGAAAAGTGTACACACGACCGGTTTTCTCGGCAGAATACGTCTCCCATCGAGTTTCTTGCTGGATTCTGCCGAGAAAACCGGTCGTGTGTACGCCGCCTAAGTCGGAGCGCTACTATTATAATGGTTCCATTGCATTGAATGGGACGCAAATCCCCCAGTGTGAACCGGCTCTCATTGTTGTCATATGAAAAGATATAATAAAATATTTACAAAAATGTGAGGGGTGTAATCACTTTTGTGAGATGCTGTGTATATATTTACAGAAGGTATAGGCAACAATAGTAAACTATTAAATATAGAAACACTTGCCTAATATCCATGTTTCTGGACTAGGTTAGCAACAGTTCTTCCATGGGGGCATGTGGTCTCAGACCCTCTCTTTCTCCACTTTCTCCTTCTGGGGTTTTCAACTCAACAACCCAGAAACAGGAAGTATTTACATAATATATTAGTAGCCCAAGCATTTAAAAATACAGACAGTAGAGGACAGCAGATCCCTACATGTGTATTGTCTATACCCTGTGAATAGGCACTGCTGTGTTATACATTTCACAGAGCCTGCCTTCTAAACTACAAAGGTGCTAAAATTAGGAGTTTTGGTAGGTGAAGTAAACAAAGGAATCACTGCTTGCAGGCAGCAAGGTACCATGGGATATATAGTTCTTAGAAATTGAACATAAACTGCAGAGGAGAAACTAAAAAGAATGCATGGAATCCAGGAAGTTGCTTTTACATTTTGTTATTATCATTTAAAGTTAATTTAAAAATATATATATATTTTTTACTTTATTTCTATTACAATGGGGCTAACAAGCAATGCCTCCCTTGTCCTCCATTGCATCTAATCAAGCAAATATTGTGCTTGATTAGCTGCATCCTCTGCTACAGTAGTCTTGGAATGACAGCTCTGAAACGGAAATGATCATCACTTTCAGATTCGCTAATCACAGAGGAGATTAGGGAATGGATGTTTCTTGATCTTCCCTGTATCTTGCTATCCTGGCTGTTCCCCAGAGGCACAGAAGAGACCCGGAGGAGGGAATGGCATCCCTTCTTACCATAGTAAATGTGATGGAGTGGCTGTAGATTGCCAGCTGAATAATTGTAAGCTGAAAAAAATACCAGGCTTATGGCGTCAGCTATGAGTTTGTTTTAATCACTTAAAGGGGTTGTAAAGGTACAAGTTTTTTTACCTTCATGCATCCTATGCATGAAGTTAAAAAAACATCTCACAGCACCGCCCCCCCCCCCCGAGCCCCCGTTGTACTTACCTGACCGTTCGAATCTCCCAGGCGCGTCCACGTCGTCCTCTTCGGTTCCCAGCCTGGCCGTTGATTGGCTAGGCTGGGCGGATTGATATCAGTGCAGCCATTGGCTAGCGCTGCTGTCAATCAGAGCAGATGACGCGGCGCGCCAGGGGGCGGAGCCGAGTGATACAGTCGGCGGCTATGGCTGCCGCTGTATCACGGGAGCACGCTCGCAAAAGCTTTCCTCCATGCGAGCGCCCTCCCATGAAGAGGGAAAGCTTTTGCGAGGAGGACCCCAGACAGCCGCCGAGGGACCCCAGAAGACAGCTTTCCGGGCCACTCTGTGCAAAACGAACTGCACAGTGGAGGTAAGTATAACATGTTTGTTATTTTTTTTTTTTAAAAGCCCTGACTTTAGTGTCCCTTTAAATCAGGCACATTTGTATATGTTCTATGGACAGGAAGTAATTAAAGAGAACTTCAAATATAAAAATAAATTGATTACTATTTTTTAAATTACATTAACATGTTAAAGGTTGTATTTGGGTTCACAAAAGCTTGAAATTGGGATGGGGGCTGCTGACAATGGATATTCCCGATATCTCCAACCATTGTGACCTTGTGTAACCAGCTACGCCTAGAATCATCAGAGGTATTCCTAGGTCGGCGTATGAAGGCTTCAGTAACACAGTCTTGTTTGGTTGTACAACCTTCCTTTATTTCAGTAAGATATGAGGCATCGGTGTTACAGTAAGGTTTACGTCCAGACATGATTCATTGCTATTTTTCTATGTTGTGTTGCTGACTGTGGCTTTTTATCTGCTCTGTGAGTTATTAGTCACTGACCTGCAAGTTGTATTTGTTTTCATGAACTCTTGCTACAAGGTGAAATGTGGTAAAGTACAGTCTGTCTGCCCTAGTATTGGAGTCATGGGGAGCCTCACGGGGTATAAATACAGATTACGGTACATTGAATGCGCTTTCTGACCTACAGCAAAATTGAAATGTTCCCGGATTACAACTCACTTATTTATTTAACTTACTGCTTGGAAATGCCCTTTAACCACTTAAGACCCGGACCATTAGGCAGCTAAAGAACCCGGCCAGATTTTGCGATTCGGCACTGCGTCGCTTTAACAGACAATTGCGCTGTCGTGCGATGTGGCTCCCAAACAAAATTGGTGTTCTTTTTTTCCTACAAATAGAGCTTTCTTTTGGTGGTATTTGATCACCTCTGCGGTTTTTAGCTTTTGCGCTATAAACAAAAATTTACTTTTTGCTATAATAAATATCCCCCAAAAATATATAAAAAATATATTTTTTTCCTCAGTTTAGGCCGATACGTATTCTTCTACCTATTTTGATGAAAAAAATCGCAATAAGCGTTTATTGGTTGGTTTACGCAAAATGTATAGCGTTTACAAAATAGGGGATAGTTTTATTGCATTTTTTTTAATTATTTATTACTAATGGCGGCAATCAGCGATTTTTTTCGTGACTGCGACATTATGGCGGACTCTTCGGACAATTTTGACACATTTTTGGGACCATTGTCATTTTCACAGCAAAAAATGCATTTAAAATGCATTGTTTACTGTAAAAATGACAATTGCAGTTTGGGAGTTAACCAAAAGGGGGCGCTTAAGGGGTTATGTGTGACCTAATGTGTGCTTACAACTGTAGGGGGGTGTGGCTGTAGGTTTGATGTCATCGATTGTGAATCGATTGTGAACACACGGCTCTCCCCGTTCTTTAGCTCTGGGGACCGATCGCGGGACTCCAGCGGCGATCGGGTCTGCGAGTCCCGCGGTCCCGGTCCCGAAGCTTTGGACTGGGTCACGGGAGTGCTCCGTGACCCACGGCTGGACACTAGCACAGCACGTACCTTTACGTGCATGTGCCCAGCCGTGCCATTCTGCCGACATAAATGTGCAGGAGGCGGTCCTTAAGTGGTTAAAGAATGTGGGCAAGGTCAGCATGTAAATAATCTGCTGGAGGAATTTTAGAGTCTGAAAAAAAGATGTATTTCTATTTATAGTTTCAATTAGTTCAAATTGCAGATTGTAAATGTGCCCACTTACAAAGAAATGAAGGGTCTATCATTTTTATCATAGATGTTTTTACATGAGACAGAATATCATCCAAAAATCCAGAAAAACCCCACATAAAACAAATGCTACAAATTAAGTTGCAGTTCAGCGAGTAAAATAAGTATTTGATCCCCAAGCAAAACATGACTTAGTACTTGGTAGAGTCGAAATCCTTGTTGGCAAGAAGAGACGTAAGATTTCTTGTAGTTGGTTGCCAGGTTTGCACACATCCCAGGAGGGATTTTGGTCCACTCTTCTTTACAGATCTTCCCTAAATCCTTAAGGTTTTTTGGCTGTCTCTTGGCAACTCGAAGTTTGAGCTCACTCCATAAATTTTCTATAGGATTAAAGTCTGGAGACTGACTAGATTACTCCATGACCTTAATGTGCTTTTTCCTGAGCCACTCCTTTGTTGCCTTGGCGGTATGTAGAGGTGCACCAAAATTTCGGCCGCCAACAATTATCGGCCGAAAACTGTGGCTGAAAAAAAAAAAAACAATCGATACCAAAAGGGGGTGTAGTCCACTGCGGGTGCTGCCCATTGCAGGAGTGTCATCCTCGAGCGCCCAATCCTCAACTCCCTTCTCCTCCCCTCCCTCCTACTTCCTCCTCCTCCTCTCCTTGCCATGATCTCCGTGTTTCATGGAGCTGAATTGCCCGGCCGTAGTAATAGTGTCCCGCCTCCTGTGATAGATGGCACAGTGATCCAGTGGGACATTGAATCAGCGTGACGTGATTACAGGAGGCGGAACACTGTTACTGTGGCCCGGGCAATTCAAATGCAGCTCTGTGACACGCGGAGATCGCCGCTGATGCGAGCCCGCATGCGGCATATGACGGGCACTGGTAAAGCTGCTGGGCACTGACAGGCTGCATATGACAGGCACTGGTGGGGCTGCTGGTCACTGGCAAGCTGCATATGATGGGCACTAACAGGCTGCATATGACGGGCACTGCAGAGGCTGCATTGATCTCCTGTATCATGTCTGCAGTCTATGATCATCTCATGTATCATGTCTGCTAGAGGTGCACCGAATAAAAGTTTTGCTAATACTATTAGCAATATGTTTAAGTTTAAGCAAAAGACTGCAGACATGATACAGGAGATGGTCAGAGACTTAGGATATGATACAAGAGATGGTTAGAGACTGAACGTGATACAAGAGATGTTCAGGGACTGTGGACATGATACAAGAGATGGTTAGAGACTGAGGACATGATACAAGAGATGGTCAGAGACTGCACACTGCATTTTTCTTGACCTTTCTTGCACTTAACCACTTAAGACCCGGACCAAAATGCTGCTAAAGAACCTTGCCCCTTTTTGCGATTCGGTACTGCTTCGTTTTAACTGACAATTGCGCGGTCGTGCAACGTGGCTCCCAAACAAAATTGGCGTCCTTTTTTCCCCACAAATAGAGCTTTCTTTTGGTGGTATTTGATCACCTCTGCGGTTTTTATTTGTTGTGTACTTTTTGCTATAATAAATATCCCCCCAAAATATATATACATTTTTTTTTCCCTCAGTTTAGGCCGATACCTATTCTTCTACCTATTTTTGGTAAAAAAAATCGCAATAAGCGATTATCAGTTGGTTTTCGCTAAATGTATAGCGTTTACAAAATAAGGGATAGTTTTATTGCATTTTTATTAATTTTTTTTTTTTTACTACTAATGGCGGCGATCAGCGATTTTTTTCGTGACTGCGACATTATGGCCGTCACTTCGGACAATTTTGACACATTTTTGGGACAATTGTCATTTTCACAGCAAAAAATGCATTTAAATTGCATTGTTTATTGTGAAAATGACAGTTGCAGTATGGGAGTTAACCACAAGGGGGCGCTGTAGGGGTTATGTGTTCCCTGTGTGTGTTTACAACTGTAGGGGGGTGTGGCTGTAGGTGTGACGTCATCGATCGCGTCCCCCCTATAAAAGTGATGACGCAATCGATGCTGCCGCCACAGTGAAGCACGGAGAAGCCGTGTTTACACACGGCTCTCCCCGTTCTTCAGCTCCGGGGACCGATCGCCGCACTCCAGCGGCGATCGGGTCCACGAGTCCCGCGGTCCCGGTCACGGAGCTTCGGACCGGGTCACGGGAATGCGCCCGTGATCCACGGCTGGGTAATAGTACACAACGTAAATATACGTGGATGTGCCCAGCCGTGCCATTCTGCCGACCTATATGTGCAGGAGGCGGTCCTTAAGTGGTAATAATAATGGCCAACCAAAAATTCATATTAATTTAAATTGATGATACAGTATATAAAAAGTTGAATATAATACAATTATATATAAAAATATATATATTTTTTAAAAACTGTCATTTTCGGTATTGGTTTCAGTTTTCAGCCTAGTGCATCCTTCCTTTTCGGGACACCAACATTTCCATTCGGTGCACCCCTAGTTTTGGGTCATTGTCATGCTGCAAGACCCATCCATGACTCATCTGCAGTGTTCTGGCTGAGGGAAGAAGGTTCTCATCCAAGATTTCACAATACAAGGCGTTGAGTTCATGCCAAAGAGCTACATTTTGGTCTCATCTAACCACAGCACTTTCTCCCAATCATTTTCTGAATGATTTTGATGTTCATTGGCATAACTGTACATTATCATTATTAGGGTACTTATATAGCGCCGTCAATTTACGAAGCGCTTTACATATACATTGTACATTCACATCAGTCCCTACCCTCAAGAAGCTTGCAATCTAAGGTCCCTAACTCGCATTCATGTACTGGGGCAAATTTAGATAGAAGCCAGTTAACCTACCAGCATGTCTTTGGAGTGTGAGAGGAAACCGGAGTCGCCGGAGGAAACCCACGCAGTCACAGAGAGAACATGCAAACTCCAGGCAGATAGTGTCGTGGTTGGCATTTGAACCACTGTGCCTTCTTGAGGAGGGGGACTCACTGTGGGAGGAAGAAAAATGCTGATTATGAACCCAAGAACACCATCTCTACAGTCACACACAGTGGTGGAAACATTATGCTTTAGGGCTGTTCCTCTACTAAAGGTACAGACCGACGTTGCCGCATTGAATGGGACCTTGTATTGTAAAATCTTGGATGAGAACATTCTTCCCTCAGCCAGAACACTGAAGATGGGTCATGGATGGATATTTCAGCATGACAATGACCCAAAACATACCGCCAAGGCAACAAAGCATTGGCTCAAGAAGAAGCACATAGAGTGGCCTAGCCAGTCTCCAGACCTTAATCCTAAATCATATTTTGCGTGGGGATCAAATACTTATTTTACTCACTGAACTGAAACTCAATTTATAACATTTGTATCTGGGGACCTTTTTCTTACTTTTGTATTTTAGCAGCTTAGGAGATGCCCCCTACATATACTTATGTGGTAGTGCAGCGTTCATTTTGATATCAAAATTCTATTTAGTTTTAGTTATACCCTTTTTGGCTAAAATGGCATTTTAGTATAAGCTGCATTTTAGTTTTAGTTGTATTGTAGCCGACTAAAATAGTATTATTTAGTCAACGAAAATATTTTAGTCTACAAAATTAAACGCGCCCTAAAAACGATACACTCAGATGAGAATTCAGCCTAATGCCACGTACACACGATCGGATTTCTGATCGAATAAAATCCAACTGGAATTCCGATGAAGCTGACTTTCATCAGTCTTGCATACACACCATCAGACTAAATTCCGACCGTACCAAAACGCGGTGACGTAAAACACTACGACAAGCCGACAAAAATGAAATTCAATGCTTCCGAGCATGCGTCGACTTGATTCTGAGCATGCGTGGATTTTTCTCTGATAAAGTTCCACACAGACAATCGGAATTTACTATAAATTTAAAACATGTTCAATTTTTTTCAAACTGATGGAAAAAAGTCAGACGGGCACACACACAATCGGTTTCTCAGGTGAAAAAAGTCCATCTGACTTTTTTCATCGGAAAAAACGATCGTGTGTACACAGCATTAGGCCTCTTCCACTAAGGTGGACTCTTTCGCTACGGAGTCCGCCGGCTCAGCAGGAGATCTCTCCGTGGATCACCGCTGTGCAGGTGGATCACAAGTCCCTCTCCGCTCACTGAGTGGGGAGGGGCTTCTGCAGCGCCGCTGTTTCCTATGGGGGAGATCTCATAAAAACGGACAGCATGTCTGTTTTTCATCAGATCTCCCCCGATCTGATCCTCCATGAACGAATGGGGACGTATCGCCATCGGTCCGATTTTGACAGATCAGGTCAGATTGGATGTCAGCGGACATGTCTCCGCTGACATCCGACGCTCCATAGGACTGCATGGAGCGGCCGCCGTTCAGGTCCGCCATCAAAACTGACAGGCGGACCTAAACGGTCCCATCGTGTGAAAGGGGCCTGTTTCCCCTGTCTGAGGTCCTCAATGCTCCACATGAAAGCAATGAGCTCAGAATTCAGCAGATACACCAAATTCAGTGTACATATCAAGGAACAACCGAGCACATACAGTATTTCCTTAGGGCTTTCATATTTCAAAGTCCCTTTGAGTTCACACCCGTGCCCCCTATCTAGTCACATTACTAATAAGCCTTCCAGGTGCTCATAACTCCTCAAAGATTAATTAGTACGTTTTATCACCGTATTTGACAGCGATGCAGACCCAGCTGTGAAACGGACCAATCATCTCATTCTTACCGGCGGTGGTGATTTTCTTTGTTCTACAGTTTGAAGAAACGAGATTCCGCTTCTGCTGAAGGGATGACAGAGATGAACACAGTTCAGATCACTGGGGAAGAGCTCATCATGTTTAATGCAATCTAAAGTGTATGACATTTTACTTAGACACCTATGCCTTACAATTATTGCTATGCAAAACATAGACCGTGGTGACAGCTGAAGAAAAGGTAAAGGGACAGTAGGTAGGGACTCGGGAAGAAAGCAATAATATGCCATACAGCTTAGATTTAATGGTAGCTGTCTTAAAGAAACATTGGCGCTGCTTTGTGTCAAGTATAAATTCATGGTGTAGTAATAGTCCTAGATAGACGATTATATAATAAAGCAATTGTCAACAAAAGATCAGTTTTCTCAGTAGCATGATATTAATATTAAAGCGGAGCTCCACCCTAAAGTGAAGTTGCGCTGATCAGAACCCTCCCCCCCTCCGGTGTCACATTTGACACCATTCAGGGGGAGGGGGGTGCAGATACCTGTCTAAAGACAGGTATCTGCACTCACTTCCGGCCACACGTCTCGGGCAAAAGACGGGTTTTTCTGACATCCCGTCGCCCCCCCCCCCCCGTTGTGTGCTGGGAACACTCGGCTCCCAGCACACAGCAGGAGCCAATCGGCGGGCGCAGCTCCTCGGCTCCTGACCAGCCATTGCACTGAACCTTCGGAAGCAGCTGGGGACAGGGAACTACTAATGCTGGCAATAGTCGGGGGGGGGGGGGAAGCTTTTGCTAGGCAGTTCCTCCTCGGCTCTGATGTGTCTTACAGGTCATGAGGAGGAGCCTGAGAGGAGGGGCATCTCACTCACTGCATTAAGCCGCGCTGTATCTGAGGTTCAGAGGGCAGATTTTAAAGGATGCTAATTGTATAGGAAAGGGGATGGGTGTCTGTGCTAGGAGAGAGCAGACAGTCCTGTCAAGGATGGTGATTTGGGGGTGGAACTCTGCACCCACATGAACTCTACACCCAGCACCCACCTAAACTCTGCACCCCGCACCCACCTTAACTCTGCACCCCGCACCCACCTAAACTCTGCACCCCGCACCCACCTAAACTCTGCACCCCGCACCCACCTAAACTCTGCACCCCGCACCCACCTAAACTCTGCACCCCGCACCCACCTAAACTCTGCACCCCGCACCCACCTAAACTCTGCACCCCGCACCCACCTAAACTCTGCACCCTGCACCCACCTAAACTCTGCACCCCGCACCCACCTAAACTCTGCACCCCGCACCCACCTAAACTCTGCACCCTGCACCCACCTAAACTCTGCACCCTCCTAAACTCTGCACCCTCCTAAACTCTGCACCCACCTAAACTCTGCACCCCGCACCCACCTAAACTCTGCACCCCGCACCCACCTAAACTCTGCACACCCGCACCCACCTAAACTCTGCACCCCGCACCCACCTAAACTCTGCACCCCGCACCCACCTAAACTCTGCACCCTGCACCCACCTAAACTCTGCACCCCGCACCCACCTAAACTCTGCACCCCGCACCCACCTAAACTCTGCACCCCGCACCCACCTAAACTCTGCACCCCGCACCCACCTAAACTCTGCACCCTCCTAAACTCTGCACCCTCCTAAACTCTGCACCCTGCACCCACCTAAACTCTGCACCCTCCTAAACTCTGCACCCTCCTAAACTCTGCACCCTCCTAAACTCTGCACCCTCCTAAACTCTGCACCCTCCTAAACTCTGCACCCTGCACCCACCTAAACTCTGCACCCCGCACCCACCTAAACTCTGCACCCTGCACCCACCTAAACTCTGCACCCTCCTAAACTCTGCACCCTCCTAAACTCTGCACCCACCTAAACTCTGCACCCTGCACCCTCCTAAACTTTGCACCCTCCTAAACTCTGCACCCTCCTAAACTCTGCACCCTCCTAAACTCTGCACCCTCCTAAACTCTGCACCCTCCTAAACTCTGCACCCTCCTAAACTCTGCACCCTGCACCCACCTAAACTCTGCACCCTGCACTCACCTGACACTATCAAATAGCACTGCGGCATGCTGAGGGAGGTGTTTGGAGTAGCATGAGAGGCATGCGATGTGCTAGCCTGCTCAGTGCTCTACTATCTGTCCTGCTGGGGGGGTGGCACCATGTTTTACCACACTGGGTGACACCAACTCTAGTGACGCCACAGAGTAAGACCTGGAATATGCAGTTCAGTTTTGAGCACCAGTTCACAAAAGGGATATTGGGAAACTGGACAAAGTGCAGAGAAGGGTAACCAAACCGATAAGAGGCATGGAGGAGCTCAGCTATGAGGATAGGTTAGAGGAACTGAATTTATTCTCTCTTTAGAAAATTAAGGGGGTTATGATCAACATGTGAAATACATTATTGGCCCATAGTGAAACTTCACTTCAAGGTCATCACAGAGAACATGAAGGTGCTCTTTACATCTGGAGGAAAAGAGATTTAGGCCCGGATTCACAAAGCACTTACGCCGGCGTATCTCCAGATACGCCGACGTAAGTACAAATGTGGGCCATCGTATCTATGTGCCGACCCACAGAGCTAAATACGTCGAAAAATAGGCTTCATCTGACCGAGGTAACTTGCCTACGCCGGCGTATAGTGGGCGCATAGTTACGCTGGGCGCATTTGGCACTCCCATTGATTTTCGATGCAAATGTGCAAATGAGGGAGATACGCCAATTCACGAACGTACTTGCGCCCGGCGCATTTTTTAAGCGATTTGCGTAAGGTTTACATCCGGCGTAAAGTTATTCCCCATATTAGAGGTGCAACTCATGCACAGGTATGGACCAGGGAACGAACGCTGTTAAATTTTACATAGTACGTGAATAGGGCTGGGCGTAGTTTACGTTCACGTCGTAGGAAGTGATTCGACGTATCTTAGCCAGTTGTTTCGACGTGATTGTGAGCATGCGCACTGGGATGCGTTCAAGGTACGGCGCATGCGCAGGTCATTTTAAGTACGTGTCTGAACTCAGCCCATCATTTGCATGGGGTTCACGCGTCATTTAAATGTATCACGCCCACTTCCACTTACTTTGACTTACGCTGCCTTACGCCTATGACTATACGCTATGCCAGCGCAACATTGGGAGCATTTTCTTTGTAAATTCCATGCTTCCCTCTCTGCGTTGCGCCGGCGTATCGTGAAGAAGATACGCTACGCCGGCATATATATGCGCACAGGTATGTGAATCCGGACCTTAATCTCCAAAGGTTGAAAGGTTTCCTTTATAGTAAGAGCTGTGAAAATGTAGAATAGACTACCTCCAGAGGTGGTTCTGGCCAGCTCATTAACTTGCTTTAAAAAAGGCCTGAATTCCTTCCTAAATGTACATATTATAACTGGATATTAATGATTTGATCCAGGGAATATCCGATTGCCTCTTGTGGGATCTGTAAGGATTGTTTTCCCCCCTCTGGAGCAAACTGGATCATGCTTTGCTGGGGTTTATTGCTTTTGTCTGGATCAACTGTGGGTATAGTATTGTGTATATAGATATTTTCCCTTTTATTGGTTGGACTAGATGAACTTGTGACTTTTTTCAACCAGACTAACTATGTAACACCTCAAGCTCGATTTTTTTTGTTCCTCAAACCATTCTTGAATTCATCAGACCAGGCTACCCTGGTTCACCTTCCAGCAGGACAAAGACCCTAAACATACAGACAGAGATACAATGAAATGGTTTTGATCAATGCATATTCATGTGTTAGAATGGCCCAATCAAAGTCCAGACCTAAATCCAATTGAGAATCTGTGGCAAGGCTTGAAAATTGCTGTTCATAGATGCTCTCCGTCCAATCTGACAGAGCTTGAGCTATTTTGCAAAGAAGAATGGGCAAAAATGTCACTCTCTAGATGTGCAAAGCTGGTAGAAACATCCCCAAAAAGACTTGCAGCTGTAATTGCAGTGAAAGGAGGTTCTACAAAGTATTGACTCACGGGGGATGAATACAAACGCACACCACACTTTTCACATATTTATTTGTAAAAAAAAAATGAAAACCATTTATCATGTTCCTTCCACTTCACAATTATGTGCCACTTTGTGCTACTTTGTGCCACTTTGTGTTGGTCTATCACATAAAATCCCAATAAAATATGTTAACATTTTTGGTTGTAACATGACAAAATGTAGACATTTTTCTAGGGGTATAAATACTTTTTCAAGGCACTGTAGGGACTTAGTGCTTCTCTTGGATTTTATGCTTCATTTACCAGTGACCTGGGTGAACCTTGTATTACATTTTTTTTTTTTTGTAAAATAAGGATTTCATATACAGTACATCAGTACTCAGTTTTAGAGTAAACAACAGATTAAAACCTGACCCCAAACCATTATAATTTACTTTTACATCAATACATGTCTTCATCCTGACACAGGTGAAGGAGGTGAACCAAACAGAAGCCATATTTGTTCAAGGCCTTTGGAGCGTTATCCCACTCACAATTCCCAGCGTACAAATATTGTTTCTGTGGAGTGTGTCTGCTTTGGAGCATGACCTATTTCCCTCCCGTGTTTTTGTGTTTTTGCTGAAAGACCCATCTTCCTGTATAGACATCAGTCAGCATTGCTAATTCACACATCCAGGCTGTACTGTGTATACCCAAACTCACATTAATGGCTGTTATCATTCAAATAGCAGTGATTTCAATTGTATGAAACACAGACACAAATCTGACTGGGCATGCACAACAATCCACCTATTGGCCTAATTTGTCATGGGCCACAATGAGTGGAGCAGGCGGATGATAGGTCACGTCTATTCTATAGGCCCTCTAATTCAATCCGCCTGGGTGGAAAGGGACAAATTCTCTTCAGTTTTTTTTTTGTGGATCTGATTGGAGGTAGGCACTAGGCAGGCCCAAGTGGACAAAAGTCTGTTTACATCTGCTGCTCTATAGAGGTGAATTGAGGATCCGATTGGGTCGGGCCGATCATGTGAAAAGGGCAGGGGCAGACTGACCATTGAGTCACTTGGGCACTGCCCGAGGGCCCCATGTCACTAGGGGGCCCCACCAGGGTTGTCAGGCTCAGTAAAACCAGGGACAGTATGTAAAAATCAGTGTTTTTTTTTACATCTGTCACTGATATGTCCGAAACTGACATGCTTTTGATGTGAAAATCCTGAGATTTTAGCTGCCCCACCTCTGCACTGCCTCCTGGCGTGGTGGCCATCAGTAAGCCCAGGGGCCCCATAATCTTCTATTGCCCGGGGGCCCCATGAGTTGTCAGTCCGCCCCTGGAAAAGGGCCTATGACTGCTTTCACCCTGATGTGCTGCGGTTTACACACACCGCAGGTTCAGCGTAGTGCACCTGTGTCTATCCTGTGGGTTAGCTGAACTTTGCCATAGACTCCGCCTGTGGCAAAAGTCGGGGTGTACAGGAAGTATCATCTTATGGGGCTCTGCTCTGCACCTGCTTTCTTCCTCTACCACCAGCTTTATTCACAACACTAATGCTGTGGTATGGCTGGTCGGCAACCTGCTATCTGGGCTTGCCAACCTGCCATTCAAGAGCAGGAGGTCGTGGACCACATCAGAGTGCTCCGCGGGCCACATCAGAGGGCTCAGCGGGCCACATGTGGTGTAATGTAATGTAACTTCTTGAATGTAAAGATATTTATTGTCTCTTAAACAGAACCGTGAAGCTCTGTACACACGACTGGGATTTTCGATGATATAAAGTCCGCCGGGAATCCCAACGGGAAAACAGAGAACCTGCTCGGTACCTTTCCTTGTGTACACACGAGAGGTTTTCCCATCGGGAAAACTGTGGGGAGAGCTTTGGCCAGGAATCCCGGCCGTGTGTATGCTCCCTCGCAGTGTTTCCCCATAGGAAAACCGCCGGGTTTAAAACCGCCTGGAATCCCGGTGGGAAAATAGAGAGCAGGTCCTCTATTTTCCCGCTTGGATTCACGGCAGTTTTCCTGTCGGGAAAACTGCGAGGAAGCATACACATGTCCGGTTTTCCCATCCAAAAGCTCTCGTGGCAGTTTTCCTGGCAGGAAAAATGGTCGTGTGTACAGGGCTTTAGAGAGAGGTTTTGGGCCAAGACACCCTTTAGTAGTTGCAATGTTAATTTAGCAGACTCTGAGCCATCTATAGGTAGGCAGCCATGCAGGGAAAGGCATCCAGCAAGAAACACCACATCTGTATGAGTAGGACCGCTGTTGCCTATGGCAACAATCTTGAAACAAAGGCTGTAATGAACGTATGGCTTTGCTGCACAGCCATGTTGTTCATTCACTGTTAATTAGTGGACTACAAGTCCTGTCTCCCACCACAAGAATGCAACCAATGGACGTGCAGTCAGTGCCGCCCTCATAGTCCACTGACACTTCTTCTCGCTCCCTACCTGGAAGTCCCTACCTCATTACAGACAAAGAGCTGGAAGAAGATCTTTAAGGCCGCGTACACACGATCGGTCCAAACCGATGAAAATGGACTTAAATCCAGTTTCACCGGTCCAAACCGACCGTGTATACGGCCCATTGGTCCGTCGTCCGTTGGACCAAAGTTTTAAAACTTGCTTTAAAATCGGACCGATGGACGCCTGACCATTGGTCCAAACCGATGGTTAGTACGCAAAAGCATCGGTCCAAAAACTCGCCCATGCTCAGAATCAAGTCGACGCATGCTTGGAAGCATTGAACTTTTTTTCAGCACGTCGTTGTGTTCTACGTCACCGCGTACTGACACGATCGGTTTTTGAACTGATGGTGTGTACGCACATCAGACCATCAGTCTGTGAACTAATGAAAACGGTCCGTGGGACAATTCGCATCGGTATACGCGGCCTAAGAGCTTGTGTGTTGCACCTGTGATTCATTGATAGTGATTACAATGTTTTGCAGGCTCATTTGTACATTTTTTGTTGCAAATACTTGTACATTTATTTATTTTTTTGCAAAATGTGGACTCTAAATAAGTACTGACAAAATGCAATATATTGGGTTTAGTTATTCTTTAAAATCATTACAAGAACTGTTAATAGCTGTATGTCTGACTATTATGGCCTGAACAAGTAGATTGTGCATTTACTGTGTGTAACACAATCTTATGTTCTTCCTGTGTCTTTGTAGGTTTCCTAGGAATACTTTGATTTCCTCCCACAGTCCTAACATGCTGGAAGCTGAACAGCTCCCACCCACATAATCTCTACAGTATGCATGCCCCTGGGGGAGTAAGTAGCATGTTTCTATGACCTCTGTAAAGTTCTATGTAATTTGGTGACATTATATACATGGGGAAAAAAAGAGTAATGCTGGCCATACACAGTTCGTTTTTTCATTCAGCCAGAGGGCTGTATAAAAAAATACATTTGTAGGGCCTTTTGGAGGTAATACTCACACATAGGGCCAGATTCTCATATATTTTCGGCGGCGTAGCGTAAGCCATTTACACTACGCCGCCGCTGCGTGCTAGAGCAAGTGCTTTATTCTCAAAGCACTTGCTCCGTAGTTTGCGTTGGCGTCTCGTAAATCGCCAAGCGTAAACCCGCGCAATTCAAATGGGGCGGCTTGTATTTAAATTAAGCGTGCCCCCGCGTCGAACGAACTGAACATGCGCCGGCCGGGGAAAAAGCCCAGTGCGCATGCTCCAGCTCACGTCGGGAAGCGTAGTTGAAACCGACGTCAAAACGACGTGAGTGTCATTTACGCAAGTCCCTATTCGCGAACGAGTTAGTAAAACGACGTAAGCGACGGAAAAAGCCGACGCTGACCCGACGCCATACTTAACATGGCGTCCGACGGGACACGACGGCATCCGACGGGACCTCGTAAGGTTACTCCACATAGAAGCTGGGGTAACCTTACGCGAACGAAAACGACGTACGCGTCGACGGGGCGGCGTAAAAGCGATCGAGAATCGACGTACTACTTCATTTGCATATGCAAATGAAAAAACAACGTAAAGGCCACCTAGTGGCCGGAGTTGTCATTACACCTACGATCCGAAAGTGTAATGCTTTTACACTTGTCGGATGTAGAAGCGTATCTATGCAAAAATGATGCTAAGCATCACTCGCATAGATACGAGGACAAAAAAAAGGCGTTACGACGGGGTATCTGAGATACTCCGTCGTAACGCCTCTGAGAATCTGGCCCATAGTTTATAGCGTACCGATGATAGAAATCTTGCGCAGTTTGGTTACAGCAACAGATAATATGCAATCACAGGGCCAGATTCTCAAAAGAGATCCGACGGTGTATCTCCAGATACACCGTCGTATCTCTGTTTTTTGGCCCGGGTATCTCTGCGTGTGATTCCTAGAATCACTTACGCATAGAAACGGCGTAGATACTTACACCGTCGGATCTTAGATGTAATTCTTCTCTGGCCGCTAGGTGGCGTTTACGTCGATTTCTCATTTGCTTATGCAAATGCGAAAGATACGCCGATTCCCGAACGTTTTTACGCCGCCTTGTCGTCGTTTACATCGTTTCCGTAAGCATAAACTTACCCCTGCTATATAAGGGGTACGTTTACGAAGGTCCGTCGTATGCCATGTTAAGTATGGCGTCAGGACAGCGGCGTCTTTTTCCGTCGTTTACGTCGTTTTACTAAGTCGTTCGCGAATAGGGCTTTACATCAATGATGTTCACGTCGGCTTCATTGACGTTTTCCGTCGTGAGCTGGAGCATGCGCACTGGGCTATTTGTACGCCCGGTGCATGCGCAGTTCGATCGGCGCGGGGGCGCGCTTAATTTAAATACAAGCCGCCCCCTTTGAATTACGCGGCCATACACCGGGCCATTTACACTACGCCGCCGCAAATTACGGAGCAAGTGCTTGGAGAATACGGCACTTGCTCCAGTAAGTCGTAGCGGCGTAGTGTATAAATAGCTTACACGACCCCGCCGCAGGATCTCAGAGAATCTGGCCCTCAGATTACCAAGTGTCCCTCCTTTGATTAGGCAGAGAATGTTTCTACAGTCTAACCCAGGGGTGGCCAACCAGTGGCCCGGGGGCCACATGTGGCCCGCGGAGCCCTCTGATGTGGCCCGCGACCTCCTGCTATGGAATGGCGGGTTGGCAAGCCCAGATCGCAGGTTGCCGACCCGCCATACCACGGCACAGTGTTGTGAATGAAGCTGGTGGTAGAGGAAGAAAGTGGCTGCGGAGCCCCATAAGTCGATGCTTCCTCTACAGGGCCGGCTTTTGCCACAGGCGGAATCTATGGCAAAGTTCAGCAAACCCGCAGGATAGACACAGGTGCACTACGCTGCACCCGCCGTGTGGGTAAATTGCAGCACATCAGTGTGAAAGCAGTCTTGCGCCCTTTTCACACGACCAGCCCGACCTCTACAGAGCGACAGATGTCTGTTTACACTCACCTACCTCCAATCCAAAAAACAGAGGGGAATTTGTCCCCTTCCTTCTGGGCGGATCGGAGGGCCTATAGAGTAGCCGTGACATGTCATCCTCCAGCTCCGCTCATTGTGGCCCGTGACTGGTTACCAAGTTGCTTAAGTGGCCCTCACTCTTCAAAAGGTTGGGCACCCCTGGTCTAACCCGACTCCACGCCTTTGTGTAACTTACCTGACTGTTTGAAGTAAAGAATTAGCTTTCCCTGAGCTATCCCTAATCATCTGGGACTTGACCCTCTGCTAAGAACTATCCCTCACAAGCGGGTTCCTCTCCCTACCACACACTCACCAGAAGTACCCCAAAATGACGTGGGGTCCCTTATTGAAAAGGTTCCCCCACCCAAGATGGCTTCCAAAGTCTCTCAATAGTTCAGCGTCCAATCAGACTCTTTTTAACCTTTAAAAGCAACCTCTCAAGGTACTGTTTAGAATCTTTACAGACTGGTACACACATGGGCTGAACACCAGCCAGTTTTCTGTTGAACTGGCCAACATTCGGCCCATGTGTACAGCAGCCTGACCGACAGAAGTCAATCTAACAACCGGCTTTTATCGAACAGGTATGCTGAAAAACCAGCATTGACCAGTGCTCGCAGCCAATGGCTGCAAGCGCTGATCAATGTGTTCTGGCAGGGGCAGGGAGAGATTGCCACATTAACATCACTTAGCAAGTACGGCAACCTCTCTGTTTTCTTTCGCTCAGCCTGCTGAGTTAAACTAAATGGAAACTCCATGTGTGTACCTAGCATAAGGGAATAATTCCCTTATGGGACTCTCCTTCCCATGCAATAATGACACTTGGCTACCTGTAGCTGGGAAGACTAACTGCACCTGCCTACACATAAGCCTTTAAAATACAGGGGAACAGAGGGTGCAGCAGCAGCTGTAAAAGGGCATTGGAGCTTAAGGTGCCCACAACATAACTGCTCAGCCCCCTTTTACCAGCCATATATTAACAATGCTTTATGTACAGAATGAGTTGTATGAGAGCAAGAAACACAGACCAGGCGTTTTTTGGCACTTTTTGATTACAAGTTTAACCAGAATTTTTTTTGCTAGAAAATTACTTATATTGTCCAAACATTCATTTTTTTTTAGCAGAGACCCTATGGAATAAAATGCTATTTTATATACACGGTAGTTGCACAACGGTTTTGCAAACGTATTTTTTGGGGGGGAAAATACACTTTAACGAATACCTCTGTCTTCCTGCCGCCCAGGGTACTGGATGAGAGCTGCAATAAAGTCAATGTCCACACAACAGGTGTCTTTTTTGTACTTTTATTACCCAACGGGGTAAAAAATGGCAAATAGTAGGAGGGATAGAAGCAATGGAAGATGACAGTACTGCTTCCAAGGAAAATTATTTTAACCACTCTAGCCAGAGTGGGTATAGCGCACCTGGATAGGCCTCTCTCACCAGCCTAGCAGCCAGAGTGTCACTCGGAATCTTTAGGGTGAAGTCTCTGCCACAGACCCCCCTAAAGGTGGAGATAGCTTCAGTCCAAAATCCTTCTCAACATGCTCGAAATGACTTAGACGCATGTGCGGTAGCTTCCACGGCATAGGTATGGTGAAGCAATGCTCATCTTACGCGATGACGTCACCGCGTTCTTGCCTTTCAAGAGAACCGCGGTTCTTTTGAGAGGTCTGTGTGTACACTCGGGCGGCAAGAGATTCTTGCCAAGAATCTTGTGGGGAAAAACAACGTTTTTTTCCTGACGAGATTCTTGCCCGTGTGTATGAGGCATAACACTAACCTCTCTAGCCCTGAAAAGAAAAAATCTGTATACATACCTGTCATGGACCATGAAATACTGAAGTGTTTCTAAGTGAAATCATAATTCATGTATTACAGAAGATGGGACATTACGGATAGTTCATATTCCAGGATGTCTTGAGATTACAGGAGATTTTATTCTGAACCCCAACCAGGTCAATAGACTCATAAGAGATACTCATTGTCCATTGTGTGATAACCCTATTTAAAAGCATTTTGATTATCAGGTAAATGTCTTCTGCCCTGTCTCAACTCCCCAGACGGTTCCATTGTTCTGTGGCTGGCTATTGTGTACATTGATTGCCCCCCTGGGGCTTGTGTCTGAATACACATAAGTCTTTCTATTCAAACTGTTCTGACCAATCTCTGCTGTGTCATTTTCAAGTCCTCATTTGCATGGAAGGTGGACCTGATCGGGAACTGATGGGACTGTAAATAGGACCAATAAGAAAGCGGTTGTTGTCGGTGGGATGTTCCAAATCCTGTATAAAAGTGTGCTGTGTACTTTCAATAAATTGTGTCCTGTTTACATCCAGCATTAAGCCTTGGCTCATGTATGGATTATTCTGCGATTCCAGGGATATTCCTACTCGTGAAATATTGGGTGATTTTCTTTTATGGAAGAAGAAGGGAATGCTTGACGGGGATATGTTCTACTACCATCACAACTGGTTGGCAGCAGCGGGATTTTCCCTTGTACTTTCCTTTACACCAGGATTCCAAGCAGACACTGGGAACAGTGAATGGAAGACTGGTACACCCGGCTTAAAAGAAATACACTGAAAGAACTACTGGAAGTTTGTGGAAGGATTGCTAGCAACAAAACCGAGCGTGTCATCATAGCATAATTAATGGAGCTAGACCAGGAGAACTCGGTTGCAGCAACGCCAGCAGTACAAGAGATGGAGACACCAGTGATTCAGGAGGAGGAATCACCAGCCAACAAGGCAATAAGAGAGAAACTAGCATGGTTCGGTCCAAACCCAACGGCGGATGTGGTGCTGAAAGTGATGAACCTGTTAGCGGAGGAGGCTAAACAAATAAGAGACGCAGAGCTACAGTTAAAACTGGCAGCAGTCCAACAAGCAGCCGCACATTCTCCAAACAGTGAGTACAGCACAGCAGCACCAACTAAAGAGATAGGAGAGGTGCAGACACCAGTATCCATGGAAGAGGAATTCCAAAGGAGGTTACAAGAGATGCGGATACAGTATAGAGGACCCGTATCAGAGGAGGTCCTGCTGGGATGGGCTGATGTGATTCGGTGCCAACTCTGGAAGGAAGCGCTAGCTCTGGAGCAGCAACACCAAGGAGAGGTCCTGCCCTACATCTATGCAAGGTACTGGCCGCAGTATGACGTACGAATGCCGTTGTTGGGGGAACAACCGAAGCAGGAGTGGATAGCGGAATTAAACAGGCTGATCCGGGCAGAGATGCAGCTGGATGAGAGCTACAGAGCCCTCCGGTGGTATGTAGCCCAAGAGTGCCCGTGGTCAGTGGATGACAGCCCCACAGAAGGCTATGACTATGATGGCCTGGGCATGTTGTATTGGAGGATGTCCAGTGATCCCGACTTTGGGGATGATCGGGAGTGGCGCTTGGAGGACATAATGGAGCACAGAGAGAAAAAATTGAATATCTCGGAAGCGCACTGGCTACAGGAAGATTTGGAATTTCTGGCCGCTCGGGAATGGGACCTGGAAATTGCCTACAAACAGCTGCTAGACTCTGCTCAGCACCAGGGTCGGGCTCCCGTTGCCTGGGACTATCAGGAAATACCAGTGGACAATGCTGAAATCCTGGCTGAAGAATCGTCCATGTGGCAGGGTAACAGTGTGCTTTTCCAACCTGCCCCTGCAGCTATGGACCAGGAGGTTATATGGCGGATGCAGCAAGTGCCGACTGACCTTGATGATCCCGTTTCTGCATGGGACGATCTTGAATGGAGGAATGTGCCTGTCCAGCAGTATGCCAGTGAATCGGCAGTGGAAAATCTGGAGATTGCCATTCCCAAAGCTGAAGTTCTGACCGCAGGGTCGAGCTCTGCTAACCTCTGCTCAGTACCTATAGCATCTTCTGGGTTCCATGGACAGGAGATGGTGAACCTCTATCCCCAGACACCAGTTGCAGAGACAGGGGATTTAATAGATTTTTCTGCTGAGGAAAAACAACCTGATGGGCCTCCAGCAGAAGAGCTGGTATCAGGGCCAAACTTCACTGTGCTCTGCCCAGCACCAAGAGCAGTATTTGTGGAGTTACAAGGAACTTCCCCAGCTGAAGCGCTGGTCACCGGACAGAGGGATGAAGACCTCTGCCCCACCCCTGTGGCAGTTCCGGAGGCTCAGGTTGAGAAGATGGCGATCACTTCCCAGCCAAAGATTACAGAATGTATGGACTGTTCAGAGGATGTTATGCATTATGCACCCCCAGCAGAAGTGCTGGCAACAGGGCAGAGTGCCAGCCATCTCTGCCCATCACCGGGACCAACTGTGGAGTTCCAGGGAGCCGGGGCGGTTGGCCCCCCTCCCCGGCAACCAGCTGAGGTGGTAAAGCTCTTACTCCCAGCTGAATCACTGGCAGCAGGACAGGATGCTACTGGCGGCTGCACCCCACTACAGCTTGAGTGGATATCGGTGGATGGGACTGTGGTCTCCACTCACAGCAACCCAGCGGAAGAGCTGGCAACAGAGCAGAGTGCCCTGGGCCTCTGCTTTCACCTAACAGAAGAAGGGGTTCCTGGGGTAGTGGATGGGACTTCAGTCTCCACTGGCACAACACCCCAGAAAATGGTACAGGACTGAAACAGGAGGATGTTGGCTTTGCTTTGCAAGCACTGGCGGATTTTCACCTCACACCAGTGGATGGGACTTCAGTCTCCACTGGTATACCCCATAAATGGTGGCCAGTTGGCCCAGATCCCCAACAGCATGATGGACTGAGCCCAGCCACCCTGTCATCTCTCCAGCGGCTGAAAGGACTCTAGGGAGAAGGGCTAGTCCAGGCCTCTCCTCAGCGGCAGACGTGTTCCCTGAGAGAGGCAGAGGATGGCGGGGTGAGTAATGCTCGGTTTGGAGCAAGTGATTTGGGGTACTGTATGGATATTGGCATTGGGGGACTGGAACTACTGACTAAATTCAGAGACAACCCATCTGGTGTCTCCTACTGGGTTAGTCCCCTGCCAAAAGGGGAGATGTGTGACAGGCCTAGCCGGGACAGGGGCTTTTGGAGAGGACTGAATGCGAGCCTCTTGCTGTCCGATTATGGGCCAGGGCCTCAAAGCAGGAAGGCGGATGGATTATCCTGGTAGACAGTCCTGGAACCTTAAAGGGACACTAAAGTCAGGGATTTAAAAAAAAAAAAATAACAAACATGTGATACTTACCTCCACTGTGCAGTTCGTTTTGCACAGAGTGGCCCAGAAAGCTGTCTTCTGGGGTCCCTCGGCGGCTGTCTGGGCTCCTCCTCGCAAAAGCTTTCCTTCTTCGTGCGAGGGCGCTCGCATGGAGGAAAGCTTTTGCGAGCGCGCTCCCGTGATACAGCGGCGGCCATAGCCGCCGACTGTATCACTCGGCTCCGCCCCCCAGCGCGCCGCGTCATCCGCCCTGATTGACAGCAGCGCTAGCCAATGGCTGCGCTGCTATCAATCCGCCCAGCCTAGCCAATCAACGGCCAGGCTGGGAACCAAAGAGGACGACGTGGACGCGCCCGGGAGATTTGAACGGTCAGGTAAGTACAACGGGGGCTCGGGGGGGGGGGGGGGGGTGCTGCTAGATGTTTTTTTACCTTCATGCATAGGATGCATGAAGGTAAAAAAACTTGTATCTTTACAACCCCTTTAAGACTACTTGCCCAACATCTTCGAGTGACCCGTTTGGGTCCCACTGTGGATGTTGAACTATTTCCCAGGGGGAGTAATGTCATGGACCATGAAATACTGAAGTGTTTCTAAGTGAAATCATAATTCATGTATTACAGAAGATGGGACATTACGGATAGTTCATATTCCAGGATGTCTTGAGATTACAGGAGATTTTATTCTGAACCCCAACCAGGTCAATAGACTCATAAGAGATACTCATTGTCCACTGTGTGATAACCCTATTTAAAAGCATTTTAATTATCAGGTAAATGTCTTCTGCCCTGTCTTAACTCCCCAGACGGTTCCATTGTTCTGTGGCTGGCTATTGTGTACATTGATTGCCCCCCTGGGGCTTGTGTCTGAATACACATAAGTCTTTCTATTCAAACCGTTCTGACCAATCTCTGCTGTGTCATTTTCAAGTCCTCATTTGCATGGAAGGTGGACCTGATCGGGAACTGATGGGACTGTAAAAAGGACCAATAAGAAAGCGGTTGTTGGGGGCGGGATGTTCCAAATCCTGTATAAAAGTGTGCTGTGTACTTTCAATAAAGTGTGTCCTGTTTACATCCAGCATTAAGCCTTGGCTCATGTATGGATTATTCTGCGATTCCAGGGATATTCCTACTCGTGGAATATTGGGTGATTTTCTTTTATGGAAGAAGAAGGGAATGCTTGACGGGGATATGTTCTACTACCGTCACAATACCTTTTTCTACAAGCGATCCGACCCGATCTCCAGCGGCGAAAGCTCTGATCCCATGCTGAGCTGTCAGCCTGGGCTTTGCTGTATGGGCGGGTGCAGAGGACACGTCCATTAAACGAAAGCCCCATAGTAAGTCTATGGGTGACATCACTTCCCCTTCATTTTACAGGCTGTTGTCGGACGTGTACTCAGCAGAGCTTCCACCGCTGGGGAGCGGGTCGGATCGCCTTCAGAAAAGGTATGTATACAGATTTTTTTCTTTTCAGGGATAGAGAGGTTAGTGTTAGAATATACAATACAAGTGTAGCGCTGGATGATGAACGACATGCACCATATAATTCAATATGTGAATGTGAAAAAAGTATAGAAAAACAAATAAAAAAATAAAATATTGAAATATCAAAACCAAAACTTAATATATAGTGAATGGTGAATCACTAAAAGTTCATAAATGAAAAACTCCTAAAGAGAGAAGTGAAAGTTCACGTAGACCTCCAGTGATCTAAAACACAATGGATGAAATCCAGTACGTGAAGAGACCCGTCACCGGGAGGAGAAGTTAAGGCTTACCAACTAGACAGTGACCCCCAATCTCATGGGGGTCATAACAGGCTCAGCAGATTGATGGTCCTCACTGGCACATTAGGAGCTTTTCATTTATGAACTTTTAGTGATTCACCAATCACTATATATCAAGTTTTGGTTATGATATTGCAATATTTTAATTTTTATTTATTTTTTTATACTTTTTTTCACATTGCACATATTGAATTATATGGTGCATATGGTTCATCATCCAGCGCTACACTTGTAGGGCTAGATTCAGAAAGACTTACGACTGGCGTATCAGTAGATACACCGTCGTAAGTCTTAATCTGAGCCAGTGCACATTTAAGCGTATGCTCTAAATGAGATACCCTTAAATGTTGCTAAGATACGAGCGGCGTAAGTCACTTACGCCGTCGTATCTTAGTTGCATATTTACGCTGGCCGCTAGGTGGCGTTCCCATCGTAAAATATGCAAATGACCAAATACGCCGATTCCCGACGTATCTGTTTACGTCGTTTGCGTAATACTTACGCCCTGCGTAACGTTACCCCTGCTATAGTGAGGCGCAGCCAATGTTAAGTATGGACGTCGGAACAGACGTAATTTACGTTGTTTGCGTAAGTCCATTCACAATTGAGCTGGCAACAGTCACGCTCACGTCGCTTTCATTGACAAGTAGCGACGTGATTTGAAGCATGCCCACTGGGATTTAGTCACGGCCGGCGCATGCGCAATTAGTTTGGCGCGGGGACGCGCTTGATTTGAATACTACACGCCCCCTACCCGCCTATTTTGAATTCCGCCGGGTCATTTACGCTACGCCGCCGCAACTTTACAGGCAAGTGCTTTGTGAATAAAGCACTTGCCTGAAAAAGTTGCGGAGGCGTAACGTAAATGACATACGTTACGCCAAAATAAAGATCCGCTCTCCTACCTGAATCTGGCCCGTATTGTATATTTTTGTTGTGCCTTCTATCAAGGTCAGGGCCGCCATCAGGGGGGTACAGGCAGTACACCTGTAAGGGGCCTGGATGGGAACCCCCTAAAAAAAAAAAAAAAAAGGGCCCCAGATGACAAACCCCTCTTTTTTTATTTATTTAAAAAAAAAAATGTAATATATTTGTATTTAATTTTTTTATTAAAGGGACAATTGTTTTCTTTTCCTTTTAGAGGTCGGGAGGTCCCCAGGGTCCGGAGGCCCCCAGGGCCCCGGATGGCAACCCTCCTTTTTTTTATTTATTTTTATAATATATTATATATATATATATATATATATATATATATATATATATATATATATATATATATAATTATTATTATTATTAAAGGGCCTTTTTTATAATTTTTTATAATATATTATATATATAATTATTATTTTTATTATTATTATTACTATTATTATTAAAGGGCTCAGAGGTCCTCAGAGCCCCATGTGTCAAACCCCCTTTTTTTATTGTATTTTTTTAATAAAGGGCCCAAAGGTATATATATATTTTTGGCAACCACCCCTTTAAAAAAAATATATATATATATTTTATATATATATATATATATATTCTCTCTTTTTTTCTTTTTAATAAAGGGCCCAGAGCTCCCCAGGGCCCTGGATGGCTACCCCCCTTTTTTATATATATATCTTTTTTTTCCGTAAAGACCCCCCCCCCCGCTTCTCAATTTCAGACGGCAGCCCCCCCCCCCCCGTTCTCTGCTCCAGGGGGCCCATGCTTGAAGCTGTGTAAGGGGCCCCATAATTCCTGATGGCGGCCCTGATCAAGGTTATAGTGTTTAGCGGCAGGACATCTGTCAAAGATATACTGTATTTGTACATTTTTTCACATATTTTTGCACCTAGCGCAAATTTTTCTTTTTATAACTATCCACACTTAGGACCAGATTCTCAGAGGCGCTACTACGGAGTATCTCAGATACCCCGTCATATCGCCGTGTTTTTTTGCCAGGTATCTATGCGAGTGATTCCTGGAATCACTTTGGCATAGATACGCCTAAACATCCGACAAGTGTAATACCATTACACTTGCGGATCGTAGTTGTAATGACAACTCCGGCCACTAGGTGGCCTTTACGTTGTTTTCTCATTTGCCTATGCAAATGAGGCTACTACGCAGATTCCCGAACGCTTTTACGCCGCCCCGTCGTCTCGTACGTCGTTTTCGTCCGCGTAAGGTTACCCCTGCTAATATGAAGGGTAACCTTACGCAGTACCGTCGGATGCCGTCGGGTGCCGTCGGATGCCATGTTAAGTATGGCGTCGGGTCAGCGTCGGCTTTTTCCGTTGCTTATGTCGTTTTACTAACTCGTTCGCAAATAAGGCATTGCGTAGTGACGATCACGTCGTTTTGACGTCGGTTTCAACGACGCTTTCCGACGTGAGCTGGAGCATGCGCACTGGGCTTTTTCCCTGACCGGCGTATGCGCAGTTCGATCGACGCGGGGGCGCGCTTAATTTAAATAGAAGCCGCCCCCTTTGAATTACGCGGCCTTACGCTGGGCCATTTACCCTACGCATCCGCAAACTACGGAGCAAGTGCATGGAGAATACGGCACTTGCTCTGTTACGTTGCGGCGGCGTAGTGTAAATGACTTACGCTACGCCAGCGAAAATATATGAGAATCTGGCCCTTAGTGTTAGAATGTTGGTGGCTATAGATGCAGGGATTTTAGTTTTTGCATGGACTTCCAAAGTCGGGGGCAACAAATAAGGGAATACACTGCTTTGTCTCCATGGTCAAAGCACAGGTTTACTTAAAAGGCAACATCTCAGTCAAGAATTTTCCAGGGCTGATACACCCATTCCAACCTCCCATCCTACACTGCGCAGCATCCATAACACACCTAAGCAATTATTTGCTACTCATTTCTACAATAAGCACCCTTCTAATCTGTGTAATCCCTTTCGGAAGTATAAACAAGTGTGACAACATGTAAAAAGCAATATTCCTCCCACCAGCCGTCCGCTGACGCACTTCAGCAGCAGAGTATAAAGTCATCATAAGTGTTTGACTTATTAGGGAGAAATTCCTGCTGACTTGTTGCATGCTGAGGAGATCTGCGCATTCTACTGACTAATGACTGCACACTTCAAAGATTTTTAAATGAACCTTTCATCTTTTTTTTATTCCTGATTTATTTTATTTCCTTTTTTCTCCCCCTCATTTTTCTTTTGTTTCTTTACTCCCTTCTTTCTTTTTTCTTTATTTCTTTTTATCTTTTCGTTCATTGGTGCCAACAAGTTTCTCAGTTCTGTTTCTTTGGGTCATTTACATCACTGCTGTGCTTTCTGATACTATACTGACAGGGCTGGCCATACCATGGGTCCCACGGGGTCCATGGGACCCAGGCAGCACTGTTTTTGGGCCCAAAAGAGCTGCCACTGGAGCCCACGCTGCCTGCACATTGGGGGCCAACCCACAATGCCACTATCATTGAGGTAGCTGTAGTCCACGGGGAGTGGGAGCTGCAGCACTGACATCCCCGAAGCGCGGATCAGATGTGGAGTGAGCTGACTGGCAGGTAGGTCCTTCTCCCCAATGCGATGGCTGCCTGTGGATTGTCTGATGAGGCAGCACTGATAAGCTGCACTGATGGGCACTGATGGGCTGCACTGGTGGGCACTGATGGGCTGCACTGGTGGGCACTGATGAGGTGGCACTGATGGGTGCTGATAGGCTGCACTGGTGGACACTGATGAGGTGGCACTGATGGACACTTGCCTGTCCATCGATCATTTTTCGACCAATCTGATTTCAAATTGTTCCGAAAATATGTAATTTGTTAAGAAACGAGCATACAAGATGAAATAAATGAATCTCAGCAAAATTTGTTACCATTTAAAGGGTCACTAAAGGAAAAACATTTTTTTGCTGAAATGACTGTTTACAGGGTAGAGAGACATAAAAGTTAACTGATTCCTTTTAAAAATGATTAAAAATAGATAAAAATCAATCATATAATGTGCCTGCAGTTTAGTTTTACTTTTAAACTGGTTTCATGTTTCTGTGAAGTAGAGAGACACACAGAACAAAAACAAACAAATCCAGGGCAGTGTTTTGTTTTTAAAATGAATCTGGTTCTGAGGAGTTTTAGACACACAGTAATGACAGCTCAGACCACAGTGAAAAGCTGCCATGAGATTTTTCATAAGGAGCCAGACAAGCAGGAAGTGTGGAGATCAGAGCAGAATTACAGCAACTTCAAAGCAAAAACGAACAATGAGGACATGAAACCAGGACTGCAGTAAGGTAAAGGAAGCTATTTAGCTAAAAAAAATCCTTTAGTGATCCTTTAATTCGGAGGTTCGTATACATCCGAATCTCCGAAAAATAAAAAAATGTGTCCGACTTTAGATTTGGACCCAAACAAACTGCACATGCCTATTCTCTAACTGAAAATCAGAACCTCAGGCCGCGTACACATGATCGAACATGTCCGCAGAAACTGGTCCGCAGACCAGTTTCCGCGGACATGTACGATCGTGTGTACGGCCTAGCGGACAGGTTTCCAGCGGACAAAAGTTTCTTAGCATGCAAAGAAACTTGTCCGCTGGAAACTGGTCCGTCGGACATGTCCGCTGGTTAGTACGCCTAACCAGCGGACCAAAATCCCCTGCATGCGTCGAATTGATTTGACGCATGCGTGGAAGCATTTTACTTCCAGGGACCGTTTTCATCGGACATGTCTCCTCATGTGTACGCGGCCTCAGACATAGAGCCGAGAGAAGAGTCTGCAGAAGGCTGGCATTGCTCCCAATATCCAATGATCATGGGTTGCAGTGCTTTGCAGGATGATTTGCAACAAAAAAAAGTATAAATGCACATATTTTGCTGCAAGAATGGGTGCAATCATTATTTTAGTCTTAAAAAGATGTTACTGTGAAGCCTCGTAATGTCTTTGATTTTTATGATAGACCACAAGATATAGAATACACACATACATTTAAAATACATAGATTACCTGACTAAAAAAAATTGTATGCCTCTGCCAGTCTAATGTAAAATGATGATATTGTTCCTTTATGGCAGGGGGAAAAAAAGGTGTTCCAGATTACTTCCAGAGTAATGCATCAAAACTTGGCCATCAGTGAATAGCAGGTGCATCTCCTGGATGCAGAGAAGCTTATCCATGGGTCTGAAAGATGAGATTCCCCTGTGCACGGCCATCTTTAGGGTATCTTTCAGCATTTTGAAATATCAGTGTGATATAACTTCACCATAAAAGAGTTTATGTAAAACATACACCCTAGCTAACATGTATATCGCAAACCAGGACCAGATAACTAATACTATTCTATACCTTCACAAGCTAATGGACTTCGCTGAGGGAGTGATCCTCGCTGCTGGAGACTTTAACAGTGTTTTAAACCCGGCATTGGATACCTCCTCGGGTAGAAGCTCTATTTCCTATAACCAAATCAATAAATTGAAGAGATTCCTACTCCAACACAACTTGTTGGATGTATGGCGCACCCTCCACCCTACAGATAGGGATTATTCCTTCTTCTCTGCAGCTCATAGCTCCTACTCCCGCATTGATTTTTTTCTTGTCAACCAATACGCATTGACGTACCATCCCAAGGCTAAGATCGGGAATATACTATGGTCTGATCACGCGCCGGTGTTTTTGTCCCTCTCCCTACCTGATTTGCCTGGTCATGACTGGACTTGGAGACTTAATGACTCGCTATTGCAGGATGACGTATGTTCTGATGATATCCGGACCACTATATTAAACTTTATCTCGGACCATAGAAATGACGACACTCCTGCTCCCATACAATGGGAAGCATTGAAATGTGTAGTACGTGGGGTCTTTATTAAACATGGCTCTAGACTTAAACGTCTACGTCTGGCCCAGATTCAGGATCTGTCTCTCCAGATTGCTAACTTGGAACGTTCCCATAAAAGTATTCAATCCCCGACCACCCAACTTGCGTTATCCGCCGCAAGACTCAAACTGCTGAACTTGTTTGAACAGAAGGCCTTGTCCATTAGGGACAGATCACGTAAATTATTCTATGTCGAAGCTAATAAACCGGGTAGAATGTTAGCTAGAGCCCTCCACGCAAGAAATAGCATTGCTTCCATTCCTAAACTCAAGAGACCTGACGGCCAACTCACCCATCATCCTAAGGAAATTAACGCATTGTTTCGTTCATTCTACGACGTACTTTACAACCTCCCCTCACAACCTCCGCACATGTCGCCTGGTGACTTTCAATCTAAAATTGACAATTACATTGCTGCCACGGCACTTCCGACTATTCCTACAGATCTAGTGCACGAGCTTGAACAACCGTTTGTCGAGGAAGAACTTGTGCAGGCAATATCATCCCTGAAGCCTAACAAAAGTCCAGGCCCAGACGGATACTCAACCTGTTTCTATAAATCCTTCCGTGACTCTCTTACACCGCTTCTTATGAAAATGTATAATAGCATCTCTAGGGAGTCACCTTTTCCGAGACAGGCTCTGGAAGCCCATATTATAGTTCTACCGAAACCCGGGAAAGATCCTACGCTGTGCGGTAGCTTTCGCCCCATTTCCCTCACCAACATTGACATCCGCTTATACTCCAAACTTCTGGCCAACCGACTGCTACCAGCAATACCAAGCCTAATACACCTTGACCAAGTGGGATTCACCCCTAAGAGGGAGGCCAGGGATAACATCCTCAAAACTATTTCCCTGATGGAATATGCCCAAAAATGTAAAATCCCGGCTTGCTTGATCTCGGTTGACGCCGAAAAAGCGTTCGACCGGGTTCATTGGAAATTCTTGGAGAGAACGCTTCATCAAGTGGGCCTTGGACCCAACATGCTCTGCAAGATCCTTGCCCTCTATAACAACCCTACGGCAAGGATCCGATCTAACGGCCTACTATCTGACCCAATATGGATTCGTAACGGAACCCGTCAGGGTTGTCCCCTATCGCCATTGTTATACGTTCTAACAATGGAGCATCTAGCCATGGCCATCCGTCACGACTCCAATATTCAGGGTATTTCCATTGGTCACCGTCAATACAAATTGTCCCTATATGCGGATGACCTCTTATTATATGTGACTAAACCCCATACATCTATACCAGCCATTATTGAGGCATTCACAGAGTTTGGACTGGCCAGTAACTTTAAGGTGAATTATGACAAAACTGAGGCCCTTAACATATCCCTACGCAAGCCTACAGTAACCAGGGTTCAATCTACATTTGAATTTAAATGGCAGCAAAAGGCTGTCAAATATCTTGGAATTCAAATCCCTACCTCTTTACCCACCCTGACAGACATAAACTATCTGCCCCTAATGAGAACATTGCGGACGTGCCTAGAATCTTATGATAAACCTAACATCTCCTGGTTTGGCCGAATGAACGCCGTCAAAATGGACATTCTTCCCAAAATGTTATATATGTTTCAGGCAATTCCTAGCCCCCCTCCTCGTAGCTTCTTCCAATCGATTAACAGGGCCATTCGGAACTTTATATGGCGACATAGGAAACCCAGGATTAGCTTTAGCGTTTTAACTTTACCTAAAGATAGAGGGGGTGTTGCCCTCCCGGACTTACGACTGTACTATCACGCGGCCTCTTTGATCAGACTAGTAGACTGGTATCACGGTTCCTCCACTAAATTATGGACATCATTAGAAAATGACCGAATATCTCCCAGCCTCACATCCCTTCTGTGGACTCACCCAACACATAGACCCCCTGCGGACTTATTGCCCCTTGTGACTTCCACTACCTTGCGAATTTGGGACAACTACATCCACAAAGGTTTACTATCCTCGAGACCCAGCCCCTTGACCCCATTATTTGATATAAACTCTTTCTCTCCGACTTGTGCTAAATCTAAATTTCTTATGTGGCAAAACTCAGAAGCTCCTCTGTTGAGACATACGCTTCGTGATGGAAAACCGATCCCCCTACCAGACATGCTCTCTTCCTGCCACAACCCTTCTATTGCTTGGCTTGAACACACTCAATTAACGCACTTTCTACACAAAATACCAAACATCGCCGACATGACTAGACCTCAGACTGCCTTTGAGTCATTGCTTTCCCAGTCAGACCGACCAGAGCATTCGCTTTCCCTGATATACCAAATGCTGATCCAGGTCTCATATCCAAACCCACCATCATTCCTCTCGAAATGGGAAAGGGAGATGGATTTGTCTCCGGATGATATGGAGTGGGGCAAGACACTGGCGCTTTCTTTTAAATTATCTACCTCGTCTCATGCCCAAGAACGAAATTACCGTATTTTCTCTAGGTGGTACCGCTGCCCCACTATTCTACATAAGTTTGATCCTAATATCTCTGACATGTGCTGGAGATGTTTGCACGCCACGGAGAATATGACGCACATTTGGGGTACGTGCCCACTTGTTGCCCCCTTTTGGGACAAGATTCTCAACCTCTATGACAAGCTAGTAGGCGACAAGTACCCCAATGAACCCCGCTTAACAGTCTTATCTATGATCCCGGGGTCATACAAACAAATCAAGAAGAGCTTAATCCGCCATGTGCTGACTGCTGCACGTTCAGTTATCGCCAGAGCGTGGCGTCAACCTTTGACCCCCTCTCTGGCTGACTGGGCATGTGAAATGGACAAGATCGAACACATTGAAAGGATGCTTGCGTGGGATACAGATAAATGTGAAGGCCACACTATTATGTGGACCGTTTGGTTACACTTCAGGTTCTCTGCGGATTTTGAATCCTTTATAGCGACCACGGATCCCTCTGCTTCCCGGGTGCCCTCTCATGAGTAACGAGATGCCGCCTCTCCCTGCTTTCTCTCCCCCCTATCCTTTTCTTTTCTCTTTCCTTTCCTCTGTTTTTTCTCCTCCCCCTGTACTTTTTCAGTCTAACAATCTTACCAGTAGATCTACCATGCGTTCAGGCCATTTGTGTTGAGCCTTTGTTTTCTGTTTTGATCCTGTCTTATTGGTTATTTGATTTAACATTACTGTATTCACCTCACTAATCTCTGGGTTCATTAAGCTTATTTACCTGACTATGCATATGTGATACAGGTTATTTTGTTGTCCTTCCGATTCTAATTTGGACTTGTACACTCAACAGACAGATATTATCCCTGACCTATGTTTTGTTGATGTTTTACAACTGTTTGCAACTTAATAAAACAGATTCAACAAAAAAGAGTTTATGCAGCTGATTTTACACTACACTGAAAAGCTGCCTAGCGGAGAAGCAGAGAACCCATTCTGGTATTTTGCCATGTCTCAGTGATGTATGGTGTCTGTCACTTCATCCGAGTCTATTAATTCATAAGCAGGTGCTATAACCACAAACTGTAACTTCATACAGCAGCTCAGCTACTTCTGCCCGAGAGTCTGCAACAATCGTGTCATCATTTACCGTGCACCAGATCCACACCTAAAAACTGATATATTACCAGTCTATAGATCATGTCATATAAACCATAGGATTACCTTATCAGACTACACAACAGTCAAATATAAAGGCTATTAAACATAATGGGCCAGATTCAGAGAGCCATTACGCCTGTCTAACTGGTGTTAGACTGGAGTAATTTCAAATTACGCGCGTTTTTTAGCTAGTCGGAAACCTCAAACCATGAATAGACGGCTGCGGGCTTCAATTCGACTGGATTACGTGTTCGTACGCCTTCAGATCTACGCTTCAATAAAATTGCGGCCACTGGGTGGACTTCCCGTTGTTTTCCGCATCAGGGTATGCTAATGAGCTTTTGCCGGCAATCACCGAAATTACGATCTTCAATCGCAATCTCTTACGGCATCTTTAGTCATCTTTTTTTTGCGTAACACTATACCAGCTTTTTGCTGGTCTAATATTAGACAGCCCATGTTAAGTATGGCCGTCGTTCCCGCGTCGAATTTCTACGTTTTCCGACGTCTTTTATTATTTTTTACGTAAGTCGTCCGGGAATAGGAATGTTCGTAAACTACGCTACTCAAACAATAAATGACGTAACGACGTGATTTCGCAGAATGCACGGCGGGAAATTTCTGAACGGAGCATGCGCAGTTCGATCGCCGCGGGGACGTGCTTAATTTAAATGCATCACGCCCCCTAATCGTGTATTTCGATTATGCGGCGAGAAATAGACTACGCTGCCGTAGCGTAACGGGCAAAAATCTACCAGAATTCGGTGTAGAGCCTGGTAAAATACGGCAGCGTAGAGTATTTCGATTACGCAGCGCAATATTAAGTGTATCTGAATCTGGCCCAATGTATCCACAAGCCAAAGAAGAAAATGTGTTATAGTGTAGCATACCAGTCCTTAGATGTGGTGGAAATTTCCTGTCTTAAGGTGCCTTAACACTGAAAGCACCCTGCCCGCAATTACATGTGAGAACCCCACTGGAGGTTCCTGCCAGGGCCGGATTAACATAGGGGCTATTGGAGCTGCAGCTCCAGGCCCTTTTCTAAAGATAGGCCCATTTGCCTAAAAAAATAAAATAAAAAAAAATAATAATAATAATAATAATAATAAAAAAATATGGGATGGCTATCATTTATGCTTTCGGAGATACGGGGCTGCTTGCACAGCCTGTCAAAAGGTACATACAGAGCGGCCACTATAAATACAAGTTGACACACTGCACCAGACTGAGAGGATCACAGGCCTTTTAATAATTATTTGTATATTACTTATGGTAATTAACCCCTCGCCACCCAGGCCAATTCTGACACTTCTCTACTACATGTAAAAATCATAATTTGTTTTTTTGCTAGAAAATTACTCGATGGTGCACTGTATAGTGCTGCACGATTCTGGCTAAAATGAGAATTGCTTTTTTTTTTTTGCTTATAGAAGATGGATTACGATTCTTGTGGCGTAACATCATCTTTCACATTAAAACAAAACAAAACAAAAAAAAAATGGGCTAACTTTACTGTTTTGTTTTTTTGGTTTTTATTATTTATTGAGGTGTATTTTTCCCCCAAAAATTGCATTTCAAAGACCGCTGAGCAATTGCAGTGTGACATAAAATGTTGCAGCAATTGTCATTTTATTCCCTAGGGTCTCTGCTAAATTATATATATATAAATATATATATATAAAACTATATATATATATATATATATGTATATATATATATATATATATATAGGGCCAGATTCAGGTAGAGTTATGCCGGCGTATCAGTGATAACTCACACTTTGCGCTGTATGCAGAAAACAAGATACGCCGGTTTGCAGCAAAGATCCGACAGGCGTAATTGTATTACACCGTTGGATCTTAAATGCAGTTTTAAAATGGCCGCCGGGGGGCATTCTCGCTGATTTACGCCGAGAATATGTAAATCAGCATGATACGCCAATTCCCGAACGTACGCGGGCCCGACGCAGTCACTTTACGCCGTTTACGTAAGGGTTTTCCCGACGTACAGATGAAGCTGCCCAAAGCAGGCGCATCCTATGTTAAGTATGGACGTCGTGACATCATCGTATTGGACGTAAGTTACGTCGTTTGCGTAAGTCGATTTAGAATAGGGCTGGCGTAAGTTACATTTACGTCGCTTTCATTGACAAGTAGCGACGAGATTTGGAGCATGCGCACTGGGTTTTTTCTATGGCCGGCGCATGCACAGTACGTTTGGCGCGCGGACACGCCTAATTTAAATAGGAGACGCCCCCTACCCGCCTATTTTGAATTAAGCCGCCCAATTTACACTTTTTTTTTTTTTAACATTAATCTGCTGCTGTTAAGATATCAAATCGGGTACTCACCAGTCCCATTCTTGCAGCCGCCAGGATGTTCATTTAAACTAAAACGATATTTTATAAAAAAGAAAGATGGACATTGCCATCTCAATTGTGGGCACTCTGAAGCCCTCCTGTATATAGTTCCGGGATGCGGCAAATGCTGATGTCCGATGGATTTTTTAGTCGGATATTCGATAAAGCTGACTTTCATCAGTCTTGCCTACACACCATCAGTCAAAAATCCAACCGTGCCAAAACGCGGTGACGTAAAACACTACGATGTGCTGAAAAAAATGAAGTTCAATGCTTCCGAGCATGCGTCGACTTGATTCTGAGCATGCGTGGATTTTTGACCGATGGACTTCCACTCAGACAAACTTTTTTTTATCCATAGGAAAAATTTAAAACATGTTCTATTTTTTTTCACCGATGGGGCCCACACACGATCGGTTTGTCCAATGAAAACAGTCTGTTTTCATCAGACAAATCGATTGTGTGTACAGGGCATAAGGCTTCGTCTTATCAGGCGATGGATTGGGGACAGTAAAAGAAGGGGAGGATCAGAGAAGACATGATCATACAGCCTCTTTTCACAATGTGGGGGATTAACTCCTTAGGTACCACAGTGAGTATAATTAGCATACTTTACTGCATATGCAGATTGTTTTTTACTGTTGTGGGTTTAATAACACTTTAATTGGATTAAAAAAGTTCAACCCTGAGTCCAGGGCCGATCACTCGCATGTGAGCGCCATCAGCGGGCTACAGGCATTACACCTGTAAGGGGCCCGGGGGTCCCCAGGGGCCCGGATGGGAACCCCCTTTTTTTAAAAAATATTTATTTTTTTATATATTTTTATTTTATTTTTTATTAAAGGGACAATTATTTTTATTTTATCTTTTTAGAGGACCGGAGGCCCCCAGGTCCCCGGATGGCAACCCCCCCCCCTTTTTTTTTTTGTTAAAAAAATATATTTTTTAAATATATTTTTATTTAATTTTTTTATTGAAGGGCCATTTTTTTTAGGGGTCTGGAGGTCCCCAGGGGCCCGGAGATCCCCAGGGCCCCAGATGACAACCCCCCTTTTTTTATTAAAAAAATATTTTTTTATATTTTTTTTTATTTAATATATATATATATACACACAACCCTCCTTTTTTTAATAAAAATGTTTTACATTTTTTTATATTTCATTTTTTTTATTTTTTTATATATAGATATATTTTTTTATAAATGTTTTTTTTATTTTTGTTTATATATTTTATTTCTTTTTTATTAAAGGACCCAGAGGTCCCGGATGAAAAGCCCCATTTTTTTGTAATTTCTTTTTATAAAAAAAAAAAAAATGATTAAAGGGCTCAGAGGTCCCCAGGGCCCCGGATGGCTACCCCCTACATATACATATATTTTTCTTTATTTCTTCATTTTGTAAAGGGCCCCCCCGCTTCTCAATTTGCGGCAGCCCCCCTCCCCCCCCCCCTCCACAATGTCAGAATTTCAGGTGGCAGCACCCCCCCTGGTTCTCTGCTCCAAGGTGCCCATGTCTGAAGGGCGGCCCTGATCCCACTATGAACAATTACATTAGCTACGAATTAGCTATGAGAGTTTCAGCCTCCCATTGCTTTAAACGGGGCTACCTACTCACTCGCAGGTAATCACAGGAATCAACACTCTTCATCCCCATAACATAGGAGGAAGTGTGCTGTAGTTCACAAATACATAGGTTTCAGATTTCAGTTCAGTTTATAGGAAACTACATGAACATTTTTACACATAATGTACTTGGCTTAAAAAATTTAAAAAGAAAATGAATGCAGCCACCACTTCCCATAACTTGTAAGCTGCTATATATTACATGTTGTTCTTATTTATTACAGGTATTTATATATGTAGCACCTACCTCGAATTTAGGGGGCGTTATTTCAAATTTAAGGGATTTTTGGGCCAATACTCAGGCCCAGACTTGTTTAATTAATACAAATTTGCCTCTGTTCTGGCTGTGGTACTACTTGGTAGTTTTCCCTTGTTGCCTGCAGGTGGTATTACCATCTCAGGCTTATGATGGAACGCAGGTGTACCATGTTGTGTTGGGTGTCCCTTCTCGGCAGCGGTGCAGTGGGGGTGGTGTTCCGCTGTGCATGCTGGGAAGAGGTACTTAAGAGGCAGATGCGAGGTGCGTGTGTGTGAATCTGACTTTAGGGCCACGTTGGCCCGCGGTTACTTTGCTGTCGAGTAGGCCCAGCTATGCTGGCTGGGGCCTACAATCCTAAAAGGGGATCCCAAGCTGTCTGTCCACAAGGGAGCTGTCTTAATGAAGGAAACCGGGGGCGGACCACTACATTGAAAGCCCTGCAGTTGGCCGGTTCAGCTTAAAGGCTCTTCTACGGCACGGCTGGAGGTTCGGGATTTTAAAATCCTGTGGCAGAGGATTCCTGGATGCATCCAAGTACATTTCAAAAGGTCTGTGGCAGAGACCAAGTTCATCCCAAAAGGTCTGTGGAAGAGACCAAGTTCATTCTACGACAGTCTGTGGCAGAGACCAAGTTCATTCTACGACAGTCTGTGGCAGAGACCAAGTTCATCCCAAAAGGTCTGTGGAAGAGACCAAGTTCATCCCAAAAGGTCTGTGGAAGAGACCAAGTTCATTCTACGACAGTCTGTGGCAGAGACCAAGTTCATTCTACGACAGTCTGTGGCAGAGACCAAGTTCATTCTACGACAGTCTGTGGCAGAGACCAAGTTCATTCTACGACAGTCTGTGGCAGAGACTGTCTGGACATTAGTTTGTGCATCATCCCAGCTGCTAGGCCATGTGAGAGGGGACTATACAGGTGAGCAATTCCCACTCAAGAGTGGAGACTGATTGACTAATTTCGAGCATTCTGTACCGTGTGCCTGAACCTACCCCTACTCTTCTCCATCCTTCTACTTTCTCTGCTTCAAGTTACCCTGCAGTGAAAATAAAACCAAACTGTTGAAGGTTTTACATCTGTCTGGACATTGCATTCACTATGGACTTTCCTACCTTAATAACAAAGTTTAAGAGGTAATGTGCAAACCCAAAACTTAACCAGCAAATTAACCACAATCAATTGTAAACACAGAAGTCTGGTTTCTGTGTTTACAAGTGACAGCTCTTCACTCTGTGTGTAACCCCCCTGAACTCTGCATTCTGTATGTAATGCAATCCTGGTATTTACTGCCCCTGTAAGACCCTCCTACTGTTCGTGAAATTTGACTGACCACACCCACTATTTGATGTGATTTGGAGAGTGTGTGTAGGGGAGGTGTTTTGTGGGGTCGTAGTTAAGTTCCAGCACCTATTGTTTGACAAAAAAGGCCCTGATTGCTATGGGCTACCACATTCTGCACATCAACAGTTCCCTTTCCATTTCATTTTTCAGTAAGGTTATGTAGATAGACCACCTGCATGTAGACATTCATCTATCGCTGTGTCTCATGGCACTTCAATATGCACTACAGAAAGGGGAGAGCTGTCCTGGTGGGTGGGGACGGCAGCTTCCGCACCTACATGCAATACATTTCATGTTGAATTCGAAAGGAGTGCAACCCGAAGGAAATGTTTTCAGCTTTTGTCTGTATTTAGCCATCTGTCTCAATATAAATTTCTTGCTTGGAGCGTGGTAAGAATACACACTAATGCCTTCTATACACGATCGGAATCTCCGATGAAAAAAGTCAGACGGAATTTATTCATTGGATTTTCCGACCGTGTGTGCGACCCATTGGACTTTTTTCCATCGGAGTTTAGAAATAGAACATGTTTTATTTTTTTCCGATGTAAAAAAAAGTCCATCCGAAATTCCAAAAAAAACACACATGCTCAGAATCAAGTCAACGCAAGCACTTCATTTTTCTCGGCTCGTCGTAGTGTTTTACATTACCGCGTTTGGACGGCCGGAATTTGGTCTGACAATGTGAATGCAAGACAGGGCATGAGGCTTCAGGCTAGGCGCTTGCCTATACAAAACCTGATTTGTATTTGTTATTTCAGAATTACTGGTTAACCACTTAAGGACCGCCGCACAACGATATACGTCAACAGAATGGCATGGCTGGGCACAAGGGCGTACACTATGTCCCCTTTAAGAACCCAGCCGCACGTCGCGAGCACTCCGCCGCTGGCACGCTTGTGACCCGGTCCGAAGCTCTGTGACCGTGCCCGCGGGACCCGTGGACCCGATCACCGCCGGTGTCCCGCGATCGGGTCACAGGAGCTGAAGAACAGGGAGAAGTGAGTGTAAACAAACCAGTGTCAGTGATCGTCTGCTCCCTGTCATAGGGAATGACGATCAGTGACGTCACACCTCCAACCCCACCTCCCTACAGTAAGAAACACACATGAGGTCACACTTAACCTCTACAGCGCCCCCTAGTGGTTACCCTCATCACTGCGATGTCATTTTCACAGTAATCAGTGGATCTTTATAGCACTTTTTGCTGTGAAAATGACAATGGTCCCAAAAATGTGTCAAAAGTGTCCAATGCGTCCGCCATAATGTCGTAGGCATGAAAAAAAATGCTGATCGCCGCCATTACTAGTAAAAAAAATAATTATTACAAATTCCATAAAACTATCCATTATTTTGTAAATGTTATAACTTTTGCGCAAACCAATCAATAAACGCTTATTGAGATTTTTTTTACCAAAATTATGTAGAAAAATACGTATCGGCCTAAACTGACGGAAAAAAAATGTATATATTTTTTGGGGATATTATAGGAAAAAGTACATTTTTTTTATTTTTTTTAAATTGTTGCTCTATTTTTGTTTATAGCACAAAAAATAAAAACCGTAGAGGTGATCAAATACCACCAAAAGAAAGCTCTATTTGTGGGGAAAAAAAGGACGGCAATTTTGTTTGGGAGCAACGTCGCACGACCGCGCACTTGTCAGTTAAAGCGACGCAGTGGCGAATCGCAAAAAGGGGCCACTTCCTTAAGCTGCATAATGGTCCGGGTCTTAACCGGTTAAATTAGTACTGCTACCTTTGTAATAGCGCATTGCGCATTTGTTTAAAATGTCCTTTAACCACTTGCTTACTGGGCACTTAAACACCCTTCCTGCCCAGAGCAATTTTCAGCTTTCAGCACTCTCACACTTTGAATGATAATTACTCAGTCATGCAACACTATACCTAAATGATTTTTTTGTCCTTTTCTTCCCACAAATAGAGCTTTCTTTTGGTGGTATTTGATCATCTCTGGGTTTTTTATTTTTTGCGCTATTAATAAAAAAAGACCGAAAATTTTTAAAAAAAATGATTTTTTCTTAGTTTCTGTGATAAAATTTTGCAAATTATTAATTTTTCTTCATAAATTTTGGCCACAATTTATACTGCTACATGTCTTTGATAAAAATAACCCAAAATTTTTCGAAATTATTTGGTCTGTGTGAAAATTTTAGAGTCTACAAGCTATAGTGCAAATCATAAAAAATTATCACATCTGATTACACCCGATGTACTGAAGACCTATCTCATTTCTTGAGACCCCAACAAGCCAGGAAAGTACAAATTTCCCCCCAAATAACCCCATTTTGGAAAGTAAACATTCCAATGTATTTATTAAGAGGCATGGTGAGGTATTTGAAGTTGTAATTTTTTCCCACAATACTTTGCAAAATTAAGATTTTTATTTTTTATTTAAAAATGTTCTCAAAATTGTCATTGTAATAGCTTATTTCTCTCACATGGCATGTGCATACCACAAATGACACCCCAAAATACATTCTGCTACTCCTCCTGAGTAAAACGATACCCCATGTGTGAGACTTTTTCACTGCCTGGCCACATACGGAGGCCCAACATGCAGGAAGCGCCATCTGGGGTTTTAGGAGCATAAATTGCACATCTAACTAGTTGACTACCTATTACACTTTTGAAGGCCCTGGAACACCAGGACAATGGAATTACCCACAAAATGACCCCATTTTGGAAAGCCAACACCCCAACGTATAATCTATGAGGCATAATGAGTCTTTTGAACGGTTCATTGTTTTCCAGAAGTTTTTGGAACACGTGGAAAAAAAATGAAAACGCATTTTTTTTACACAAAGTTGTCCGTTTCTAAGATATTTCCAACACATAGCATTTAGATAGCAAAAATGACACCCCAAAATACATTCTGCTACTCCTCCTGAGTAAAACGATACCCCATGTGTGAGACTTTTTCACTGCCTGGCCACATACGGAGGCCCAACATGCAGGAAGCGCCATCTGGGGTTTTAGGAGCATAAATTGCACATCTAACTAGTTGACTACCTATTACACTTTTGAAGGCCCTGGAACACCAGGACAATGGAATTACCCACAAAATGACCCCATTTTGGAAAGCTAACACCCCAACGTATAATCTATGAGGCATAATGAGTCTTTTGAACGGTTCATTGTTTTCCAGAAGTTTTTGGAACACGTGGAAAAAAAATGAAAACGCATTTTTTTTACACAAAGTTGTCCGTTTCTAAGATATTTCCAACACATAGCATTTAGATAGCAAAAATGACACCCCAAAATACATTCTGCTACTCCTCCTGAGTAAAACGATACCCCATGTGTGAGACTTTTTCACTGCCTGGCCACATACGGAGGCCCAACATGCAGGAAGCGCCATCCGGGGTTTTAGGAGCATAAATTGCACATCTAACTAGTTGACTACCTATTACACTTGTGAAGGCCCTGGAACACCAGGATAATGAAATTACCCACAAAATGACCCCATTTTGGAAAGCTAACACCCCAACGTATAATCTATGAGGCATAATGAGTCTTTTGAACGGTTCATTGTTTTCCAGAAGTTTTTGGAACACGTGGAAAAAAAATGAAAACGCATTTTTTTTACACAAAGTTGTCCGTTTCTAAGATATTTCCAACACATAGCATTTAGATAGCAAAAATGACACCCCAAAATACATTCTCCTACTCCTCCTGAGTAAAACGATACCCCATGTGTGAGACTTTTTCACTGCCTGGCCACATACGGAGGCCCAACATGCAGGAAGCGCCATCCGGGGTTTTAGGAGCATAAATTGCACATCTAACTAGTTGACTACCTATTACACTTTTGAAGGCCCTGGAACACCAGGATAATGAAATTACCCACAAAATGACCCCATTTTGGAAAGCTAACACCCCAACGTATAATCTATGAGGCATAATGAGTCTTTTGAACGGTTCATTGTTTTCCAGAAGTTTTTGGAACACGTGGAAAAAAAATGAAAACGCATTTTTTTTACACAAAGTTGTGCGTTTCTAAGATATTTCCAACACATAGCATTTAGATAGCAAAAATGACACCCCAAAATACATTCTGCTACTCCTCCTGAGTAAAACGATACCCCATGTGTGAGACTTCTACACAGCCTGACCACATACAGAGATCAAACATGCAAGGAACACGGTCCGGTGTTCCAGATACACATAGCATGCACATACCAAGAGTTACACCCCAAAATACATTATGCTGAGCAAAGCGTAAACAAAAGATTACCTGTGGTAATAGTAGCGCAGTTCTACACAGCAGGATAGCACTGGTCCAGGCAGCAGGCAGGTACTTGGTCAGCAACGGCATACACAATTGTTCAGGCAGGGATACTGTCCCGTCAGGGTTAGTGCAGGTGATCAGTTCATGCAACAGGCAGAAGTAGGGCCTCGTTCAGGACAGAATGGGGACAGGGGTGGAGGCTTCTCCCACCCAAATCTCTTTGAAGCCTCCGGGCAACCAGACCCTAATCTAGAATGAGAAAACAAAAAACATTTTCTTCATCCAGAAAAACAAATTCTGGAGCCCCTCACATATGTGAGACCCCTGTGCTATGAATCCCACTAGTCCACTGGCAGGGTAAAAGATCAGTCCAAGAGGCAGGCAAAAAGAATGGTCAAACAGTCCAGGGTCAGTTCCAGATCAGGCAGAGGTATAAACAGAATCGGTAGGCATAAGCGTGGTCAAATAACAGTCCAGGGTCAGTTCCAGATCAGGCAGAGGTATAAACAGAATCGGTAGGCAGAATCGTGGTCAAATAACAAGCCGGGGTCATAAGCAGAGGTATAAGGGGTGTGAAGGTAAATGGCAGAAAGTGACTAATAATTTAGTGAGGTATGGTAACGGGCGAAACAACCAACTACGCAGAGGGCTGGTTGGGAAGGGCATTTAGGGCAATAATAAATGGTGTCTCTTCTCACTCCTGCTTTGGCGCACACCTTGCATCTTTTTTGGCATTTATGGCCTGTTGGTCTGGGAGGGAATTTATCTGGAAAGTGGCGCTCGCTGAGTCGGCTAACCACATCGGATCGAATGTATGCTGGTGGGTTGCTGGGGTATAAAAGGGCAGTGGTGATTTCCTCCAGGTAGAAAAGGTAGGGTTTGAGTCTTGGAGTGGATTTCCGATATATTACGTAGGTATTGTACGCGGCCAAATTGAACAAATAAATTGAAACTTTTTTATACCACTGGTATGATCTTCTTGTAGAAAGGTAGGGTTCCAGCATCTGGTCGTTCAAATCAACACCCCCCATGAACTTATTGTAGTCATGAATACATTTTGGTTTCTGGATTAGCCCATTCCTCGTTCTGGTCTCAACGAATGTGTTGTTGTGGATGGTAGAAAGCACGTACACATCCCTTTTGTCCCTTTATTTCACAGCCAGAACTTCCTCTGTACGTAAACTCGCCGTCTCCCCTTTTTCTAATTTTTTGGTGACAAGACTTTGAGGAAAGCCCTTCCGGTTCGATCGCACGGTGCCGCATGCTGGGGTATTTTTTTGGTAAAGGTTTCGGAACAGGGGCAAACTTGAGTAGAAATTATCGACATATAAGTGGTATCCTTTCTCCATGAGTGGGTTCAGGAGTTGCCAAACAATTTTCCCGCTGGTTCCTACGTAGTCTGGACAATTAGGGGGGTGTAGCTGGCTGTCCTTTCCTTCGTATACGTTGAAGGCATATGTATACCCCGTGGCTCGGTCACACAATTTATAGAGCTTCACCCCATAGCGGGCCCTTTTACTGGGAATGAATTGTTTTATGCCCAGCCTGCCAGAAAATTTTACTAAGGATTCGTCTACACATATTTGTTGGTCCGGGGTAAACAACTGGGGGAAAATTTCGGAAAAATAATTAAGTAGTGGCCGAATTTTATAAAGTTTATCAAAACTTGGGTCATTTCGGGGAGGGCACTGGGTATTATCGTTGTAGTGTAGGAATCTCATTATCAATTGATATCTGGTCCTGGGCATTTTTGAGGAAAAGATGGGCATGTGGTAGATGGGGCGGTTTGACCAATAGGCATGTAGCTGGTTTTTGTGGTTTAGTCCCATACAGAATATGAGGCCCAAAACATTTTTAAACTCTTCCACTGTTAGGGCTCTCCACTCGAAGGGACGGGCATAATGGGATGTGGGGTTACTGGAAATAAATTGTTCTGCATAAAGATTGCACTGGGTAACAATTGAGGCAAGCATGTTGTCGGTGAAAATTAAATTAAAAAAATTAATCGGGGCAACATTTTCTGTGTCCACCTGGACTCCTGGCTGGGCAGTGAAAGGGGGAATGTTGGCTTCTCCTGAATTAGGAGGAAGCCACAGGGGGTTCTGAAGGGAATAGGGAAGGCTGGCATGGGACCTAACTCTTTGGGACTGAGGTGACACCCCACTGGTACGTGACCTTGCTTGCTGAGGTATTGCGGTACTGGTGGATGGCACAGCGGTGCTGGTGGATGGCACTGCCTCCTTAGCAATACGCCTTCTTCTGGCGGGTGGACCCTCCTCCTCTTCTTCTTCTTCTTCTTCTTCCTCTTCCTCCTCTTCTTCTTCTTCCTCCTCCTCCTCCGAGGATGTCTCTTCTCCACTGCTGACTATCGGCTCATAGGTGACGTCAGATTCATTGTCGGAATTTTCAGTGGAATCTGAATCGCAGAGCTCCCCGTTGCTCTCGTCAGCCGCCATAATTTCATATGCCTCCTCGAGTGAAAAGGATCTTTTAGCCATTGTTGGCACTGATGACACTGACAGGTGGCACTGACGGCAAATGGCACGGACTGTTGGTAGATGGCACTGATGGCAGATGGCACTGATGGCAGGTAGCACTAATGGCAGGTAGCACAGATGGCACGGATGGCAGATGGCACGGGCAGATAGCACTGATGACAGATGGCACGGGCAGGTGGCACGGGCAGATGGCACTGATGGCAGGTGGCACAGGCAGATGGCACAGGCAGGTGGCACTGGCAGGTGGCACTGATGGTAGATTGCACTGGCAGATGGCACTGATGGGAGATTGCACTGGCAGGCGACACTGATGGCAGATTGCACTAATTGCAGGTAGCACTAATGGCAGCTGGCACGGGGAGATGGCACGGATGGCAGATGGCACCGATGGCACGGGCAGATGGCACGGGCAGATAGCACTGATGACAGATGGCACTGATGGCAGATGGCACGGGCAGGTGGCACGGGCAGGTGGCACGGGCAGATAGCACTGATGGCAGGTGGCACAGGCAGATGGCACTGGCAGGTGGCACTGGCAGGTGGCACTGATGGTAGATTGCACTGGCAGGTGACACTGATGGCAGATTGCACTGCTGGCAGATGGCACTTACGGCAGATGGCAGGGGCAGGTGGCACTGATGGCAGGGGCAGGTGACACTGATGGCAGGGGCAGATGGCACTGATGGCAGGGGCAGATGGCACTGATGGCAGGGGCAGATGGCACTGGGGGCAGGTGGCACTGATGGCAGGGACAGGTGGCACAGGCTGTTTGCACTGGCAGGAGGCACAGGCTATTTGCACTGGCAGGTGGCACTGGCAGAGACACTGGCACTGTTTTTTACTTTTACTGTTTTTTTTTTTTTTTTCACTCACTTAAATCGCTGTCACTCTTTCTCTCCTCACACGCTGTGTGTGAGGAGAGAAAGCCGGCGATGAGAGATGATCTCATTTGTTTACAATTGAGATCATCTCTCATTGGACAGCGGGATCGAGTGCTGAATGGCCTCTGCGATTGGCCATTCAGCACGATCTGTGATTGGCTGTGTCCAAGGGACACTGCCAACACAGTTTTTCGCCGCTGCGCGCTCGCGGGGACGCGCTGGGAGCGGGGAAAGGCAGTCACGTCCAAAGACGTCAACCCGGCGCCTCAGGTTTGCGCTGTTCACGTCTTTGGACGTGACGCGGTATGGAAGTGGTTAAGAACTTAAAAATAGCCTTTGACCATTATTTTCAGCATAACTCACGTAGAAACAGCTTTTTTTTCCCCAAACAAATCTGTGGTCATTTCACATGTGTTTGTGGTTGGAAAGTCACATGACTTAGTATTACAAATGTTACAAATACATTGGTTATTTAGGGAACTACATAAAACACATGATGCCAAGTAAAATGATTTCCCTTTTCCTATAAATGAGAGGCTTACCTTTAATAATAATAATAATGGTTTAGTAGTCAAATGATTCTGAATAATCAAAAAAAAAAAAAAACAGGAACATGTTGAAGTGAAGAAATAAGGAAACCCCCAGTGATGCTTGATTATAAAAACAGATTTGTAAGATTTACCCCCCTTCATTACCAGGCCATTTTTTGCGACACAGTACTCATTACTTTAACTGACTATTGTGTGGTCATGCTCGCTGTACCCTAACAAAATGTATGTCTTTTGGTGGTTTTTGATCACCGCTGTGTTTTTATTTTTTTTGCGCTATAAACAAATAAAGATCGACAATTTAAAATATATATAATTATTATTATTTTTTTTTTACTTATTGCCATAAAACATATCAAATAAAATGTTAAAAAAATCGAATTTCTTGAAAAATGTAGGTCAATATGTATGTGTTCTGCTACATGTTTCGTACAGCACTACGACGACCCGAGAAAAATTAAGTTCAACGATTCCGAGCATGCGTAGGATTTTTGTGCGTCAGAATTGCGTACAGACGATCAGAATTTCCGACAAGAACTTTTGCTGTTGGAAAAATTGAAAACCAGCTCTCAAATTTTTTTTCGTTATTTGAGTAGCGTCGTTTACGGACATTCCTATTCCCGGACATTTTACGCCAAAAATAAAAAAAGACGTCGGAAAACGTTGATATTCGACGCGGGAACGACGGCCATATTTAACATAGGCTGTCTAATATTTGCATACCCCGATGCGGAAAACGACGGGAACTCCACCCAGCGGCCGCAATTTTATTGCAGCGTAGATCCGAAGGCGTACGAACACGTAAACCAGTCGGATTGAAGACCGCAGCCGTAATTTCATGGTTTGAGGTTTCAGTCTAGTGAAAAAACGCGCGTAATTCGAAAGTACTCCAGTCTAACGCGAGATAGACAGGAGTAATCGCTCTGTGAATCTGGCCCAAAGTTTTTCTCAACGTGATTCTTGTCAAGCCTGCCTTGCATACACATGATCGTGAAAAAAAATGCTCGAGCAAGGCGCGGTGATGTACAACACGTACGACGGCACTATAAAGTGGGAAGTTCCATTCGAATGGCGCCACCCTTTGGGCTGATTATGCAAATTTCCCTTCTCATAACTTGCTTTTGAGCATGAGCGTTTTTTCCCTGTCGTTAAAGCCTACACACGACCATTTCTCGCGACGAGAAAAACTTTTTAATGCCCATTTTTCTTGTGGAGAAAAATGCTCTGGAGCCTACACACGATCGTTTTTAATGACCAATTAATTTTATTTATTTTTTCTCGTCATAAAAAACGGTGGTGTGCACGCGGCATTAGAGCCTCCCTTGTGTAGACATCCAAAAGCCAGAGACTGTTGCTGGGTGCCGCCATCTTGGATGTGATGTCAGCAGTCCCAGCAGACTGAGAGCTGTCAGTCAAGTACCAATCTTTAGTATTCCCCTTCATTCCTCCCCTGGCAGCTATAAATATGGTAAGAAGGGATGTGAAAGGAAAAAAGAGCTGGGACAGCACAAATAGTAATTAGACACTTAAGGAGGAAATGAAAAACACTGCAAGCGAGAATGTAAAAAATACTTGATTTTTCTGTGCTTTTACTTGCAGTTTTTTAAGTTAGTGACAGGATCTCATTAAAGAGTATCTAAGGCCAAGTGTTATAGATATATATAGATACGGTAAGGAATACCTGGCAGTTTTTTTTTCTCTTTTTGGCCTTCGTGGAATTAAAGGGGTTGTAAAAGTTTGGGGAAGACCGCTGACTGTGTACGGGATTTGGTGAGGGGGCTTTCCCCCGGAACCTTTAATGCTTTTCATAGAATACCACATCCAAATATTGTCCACAGAGCTCCTACATTGCCGGTGAAGATAATAAACGCAAAGCTTTGCTTCCAGGACATTACCGCGGTTGCTCTTAAAGGGGACACACTACGGGTATTGAGATCATTTCACTGGGTGTGTACTAGAGGTATCGTAGGCCGGTCTGGGGTTCCCCTTTAGCCACAGCATTCAACACACACCAAAAGTTATTGGGGACTCTATTTAACCACTTGCCTACTGTGCACCTACACCCCCTTCCTGCCCAGACAAAATTTTAGCTTCCGGCACTGCGTCGCTTTAACTGACAATTGCACGGTCGTGCGATGTGGCTCCCAAACAAAATTGAAGTCCTTTTTTTCCCCACAAATAGAGCTTTCTTTTGGTGGTATTTGATCGCCGTGCGTTTTTTTTTTGCGCTATAAACAAAAAAAGAGCGACAATTTTGAAAAAAGACACAATGGCCCAGATTCACAGAGCGATTACGCCTGCGCATCAGGAGATGCGCGGCGTAATTCGAAATGTGCGCGTGCGTTTCGATGCACGCCATCCCCAGAACGAGATACGCAAAAAATCTACTTTTTTTTGTCCAGCGTAATTTCGTTAGACAGGCGCATCCGTCCGCGCAAAACTGCGCTAGACAGACCATTGATTTGCTAGTCAAATATGCTAATGAGGGACTTACGGGGATCCACAAAAGAACGTTGGGGCAGCGCAGGCTACGCAGTGTGCGCAACAGCAAAATGTCCTGTCTAAAATTAGACCATATAAAAGCTGGTCTAAAAAGAGAAAAAAAGTCTACTTGTTAGATAAAGCAACACTGTTAGTGAGGAGCTCAGCAGTCACACGTGTTGCACAACAATCTGTATGCCAACATGCCAGGGGCATCGTCGCACATAGCTATACTACTGACTTTAGATGAACAAAGAAGGAGGAGGGCACGGAGGATGGCACGGGAGAGGATATACCGCACCCGCATAGACCTGTTTGGCATGAGTGATTCTGAGGTGTATCGCATCTTCAGATTCACCCCTCATGTCATCCTGGAATTAACCACAACCTTGCAGGAGGACATCACCAGCCCAACACAACGCTCACATGCAGTGCAGCCACTGGTCAAGGTCATGGCAACACTCCATTTCCTTGCCAGTGGCTCTTTTCAGCATACAAGTGGAGTGGTGGCTGGGATGTCACAATCCTCCATGAGCAGATGTGTGCACCAGGTTGTCCCTGCAATCCTCAGACGCATGGCCAACCAAATCATCAAACCCACCACTGAGGACCTGCGGCTGAAGGCAATGACAGATTTCTACAGAATTGCCAGATTCCCACGCACCGTGGGGGCCATTGATTGCACACATGTGGCACTCCAGCCCCCCCAGGAGACAGAGCACATGTACCGCAATCGGAAGCATTGGCATTCCATCAACCTACAGGTGATAGTCGATGCCCAAGGCCTCATATGGCACGTCCGTGCCAAACACCCAGGGTCCAGCCATGACAGCTACATATACAATCAATGCCACATCCGAATGGAATTCGATCAGAACGTGTATGGGGACACCTGGCTGGTTGGTGAGTGACATGGGAGTCAGGCATGACTATCCCCTCCCATGATGCACACATCACAAGGGGCACATGCATGACTAACATCCTCCTGTCTTTTCCCTTACAGGTGACTCTGCATATCCACTCATGACTCCTATCCGGAACCCCCAAACCCCAGGAGAGGAAAGATACAGTCAAGCACATGCCCAAACACGAGCAGTGGTGGAGCGCACCTTTGGCCTCCTAAAGTCATGTTTCCGATGCCTGGATAAGTCTGGGGGTACCCTCTTGTATTCCCCAAACTTTGTGTGCCAGATCAAAGAAAGGGCCTGCAGATTGACCTACGTGATGACCTGACCCCTGAACCAGACAATCCCCCCCTAACCGAGGGTCCCCCGTCTTCTGAGGGAAGAGCAGCCAGGAGACAGCTCACATTGGGCATCTTTGCACGTTAAACACACACATTAATCATGGCACAATGAGAATGCATGCATGCACACCACTGTGGTCCCTAGCACACACACCCCACATCCACATCAAATTGGATTGGCACCAGTCCACCATGCAGGACTTGTGACCAGCAACGCCACGCCAAGGCTCCAATTATGTCACTGTACATTCATACACCATTCACACGGACCTGGGGATCACTTCTCCCTGGTCCTGGGGAACCCTTCTCCACCAAAATTGAGGGTGACACCACTTTTCCGGCAGGAATGTCACCCCCACATTCAAACAGCATTCACAACCCAAAAAATAAAAAAATTACCAGCAAAATCAAAAAATTTCCAGCAAAAAAAAAAAAATCAAAAAGGGGAAAAAATAATTATTGCCCTTTACGTGAGCCACGCCTGGGGCGCCCCCGGCCACGACCCCGACTCCTCAGGGGAGACTCATGGGGGAGGGGCAAAACCGGGGAAGGAGGAGCAGACCCTGATCTCTGCCCACCTGGCGGCCTGCCCTCCAAGGCCACGGCTATTCTGTCCAGGGCAGCACCAAGTGTTGCCATGTTGGCCTGGATAGCCTGGGTAAGGGCCCTCACATCCTGCCCAACGCCTGCTGATGTCGTCTGCAGTTCGTTTAGGCAGGTTGTGAAAGCCCGGGAGTGGGAGTCCAGGTTCCCCAGCGTATCCTTGATGGAGGACAGGCTCTCCTCCATCCGCACCAATGTCTGGCTGACCTGTCACAGATGGCGGGTCTGAAGGGCCTGGTCCCTTCTCAGAGTGGCGGGCAGGAGATCGGCCAACCCCCTGGTGTTCTGGGATGAAATCCTGCCTCCAGCTGATGCTTGTGGCCGGGGAGAAGGGGAGGCCCTTGGGAGTGGAGCCATGTTGGGGGAGAAGGGGGGGGCTCCCCCTTAGGGAGGGCTGCCTGCTGCCAGCCAGAGGGGAAGAGTCCTCAAAAACCAAACGTCCAGTGCCTGACATGGACTCCTCCTCCTCATGATTCTCCTCCTCCTCTTGAACCTCCTCCGCGGACTCCGGCCTTGTTGGGGGGGCCTCATTAGGCTGCTGTCCTGGGGATGGTGCGGTCAGGCCAGATGGCCCTGCACCCTCCTGCACATCTGTGGATGACACAAAACATTCACAGGTTGGAGGATCCACACACTTGCCACATATTCCCTTTCACCCCCTCCCCCACACATGCTACACACCTGATATTAAAAAAAAATACTTACCTGGCACCACGGGCTCCGGACTTGAGTCAAAGCCGGGCAGGCCCTCAACTTCATGCCGATGAAAGGTCAGGGCCACCGCACGCTCCTCCGCTGTCAGCCTAATACGGCATGGTGGGCCCCCTCCTGTGCCCCTGGCATGGGCATGCATTTTGGACAGCTTCTGTTTGACCAGACGCCGGAGGTCATTAATTTTTTTGTCAATCCCAGACCGGGTCCGTGTCTCCCCCTCCCCCGCTGAATTGACCTGCTCAGTGATGAGGTCCAAAATCTCCCTCCTCCTGGCCGGGGTGGTGTTGGCACTGTCTGGGCCGTGGAGGAAACGCCCATAATCGCTAATGGCCCGGGCAAGAATTCTTTTTTCCCCCCCAGTAAAATTGAGCTTTCGCTTTCTCTCTGTCATACTTCCAAAAAAACTCACTCCCAGTCAACAAAAAACACTCACAAAAACAAGCACAACCAATCAAGCAAGAACACACACAAAGAGAAAACTAACACCCAAAAAATCACACAAGCACTCAGCAAGAAACAGTCACAAAAACAAACAGCAAAAAATCAGCTAGAAAACAAACAAACAGAAATATATCAAACAAACAGTCTCTCAAACACTTATTAAAAAACACTTTCAAAGATCTACTAACAAACACTTGATCACACAGAACACTAATCTGACAACTACAAAACACAACGCAACGAACAACAGGACAAAAGCACTTGGTTAAATGGGAAGGGACAAAGGGATGTACTTTTGCAATGCAAGTGCGTTTGTGTGTGTCTATTTATGCTGTCTGCGTAGTTCACAACGTTGCCCTAGTCCATTTCCAATTTCACTGATTGCGCCGCTCCCGAGTTGTGAGCATGCGCACAGCGGAGCTGACCATGGTCTCCTTCAAGCGTGCATGCGCGAGCCGGCCGGCCCTTCATTTGCATGGGGTCACGGCTCATTTCAATGTAACACGCCCACGTCCTTCCCAATTTGTATTACTCCGCCTTACGCCTCTGAAATAACGTTACGCATGCGCAATTTCCTGCGCAAAAGCTACGAGAATAGGGTGATTACGCGGCAAAATTGCGCAAGTCTAACGTAAAGGCGGTGCGCTACGCCGGTCCAATAATGCGCAGATGTACGTGAATCTGGGCCAATGTTTTTTGCTTTTTGCTATAATAAATATCCCATTTAAAAAAAAAAAAAAAAAAAAAAATTATCTCAGTTTAGGCAGATACGTATTCTTCTACATATTTTTGGTAAAAAAAAAAAAATCGCAATAACCGTATAGTGACTGGTTTGCGCAAAAGTTATATTGCCTACAAAATAGGGGACATAATTATGATTTATTTTTTATTTATTTTTTACTAGGAATGGCGGCGATCTGCGATTTTTTTTTCGGGACTGGGACATTATAGCGGACACATCGGACACTTTTGACACATTTTTGGGACCATTTACATTTATACAGTGAACAATGCTATAAATATGCATTGATAACTGTATAAATGTAACTGGCAGGGAAGGGGTTAACCACTAGGGGCGGGGAAGGGGTTAAATGTATATCCTAGATGTGTTCTAACTGTAGGGGGAGGGGAGGTGACTGGGGGAGGTGACCGATTGTGTCCCTATGTACAAGGGACACAATCGGTCTCCTCTCTCCCTGACAGGGACGTGGAGCTCTGCGTTCGCTTCTGCGCGTGAGCTCGCCGGGCCAGGGCGCTTTAAAAAAAAAAATGTTGTTTTCGGATTTATTTTTATTTATTTTATAATTTTTTACACTGAAATCAAAATAAATAAAAAAAATGATCACTTTTATTCCTATTACAAGGAATGTAAACATCCCTTGTAATAGAAAAAAGCATGACAGGTCCTCCTAAATATGAGATTTGGGGTCAAAAAGACCTCAGATCTCATATTTAGACTTAAAAGCAAAAAAAGAAAAAAAAAATGTGATTTGAAAAAAGGTAAACAAAAAAAATGCTTTTTTAAGACGCTGGGCGGGACTGACGTTTTGACGTCACTTCCACCCAGCAGAGCTATGGGGACGGGTGGGGGCGATTTTTCCCTTAATCGCATCCCCACACAGCTGCCGACAGGACCCGATCGCCTCCGCCGCTACCGACGGCAACGGTAAGCAGCAGAGGGCGTGGGAGAGCCCTCTCCTGCCACTGATAACGGCGATCTTGCGGCGAATCCGCTGCGGAGACCACCGTTATCGTAGAGAGGCCTGCCCACTGTAAAAATGGATAACTCGGTTGTGGCAGCAGCTTCTCCCGTTACTGAGATATCCATCTTTAAAAATAGGACGTATATATACAGTGGGCGGGCGTTAACCGGTTTTTAAACTGTTTCAACCAGGTCCTGGGTACTTACACAGGTCCTGGCTGACTAATGTTAACCTGAATTTTACTTTTCTTCAAGTAAACTACAAGAAGAACTGTGTTGTGTATTCCTGCTGAGTTATTCCATTAATCACATTGCTAGGTGTGCCAGAGAGGCTGGGACAGTTCATTGGGGTTGAAAGGCAGAGTAATGGACTGAACAAACAAAAGCAGCTCCCTCAGGGGATTTCTACATTTAAAATCTCCATAGGCCTTGCTTTAAAAATGTTTACAGATTACCAGTTTAGAGTTACAGAGGAGGTATTGCGCTAGAATTATTGCTCTCGCTCTAGCGTTCCTCACATGTGTGGTTTGAACGCCATTTACATTATTATTATTATTATTTAGGTACTTATATAGCGCCGTCAATTTACGCAGCGCTTTACATATACAATGTACATTCACGTCAATCCCTACCCTCAAGGAGCTTACAATCTAAGGTCCCTAACATTCATATACTAGGGCCAATTTTAGGCAGAAGCTAATTAACCTATCATATGCGGGGGCGACTTATGTATGCGTTTGCTTCTGTGTGCGAGCACACAGGGACCGGGGTGCTTTAAATTATAATTGTTTTATTGTACATTTTTATTTTTTTATTTTTACACTTTACCTTTAAAAAAAATCTTTGATCACTTTTATTCCTATTGCAAGGAATGTAAACATCCCTTGTAATAGGAATAGGACATGAAAGGTCCTCTTTCCTGACGCCAACATGGCAGCATACTAGTGATAGAGCTCCGCCTCTTGACCACTCCCTCAGGACCAGTGAATAGCATAAATTAAGGCATGGTTAGCCGCCACCCCATTCTTCTTTTTTTCCTCATACCTCACGCACCAGTGAAGAGTAAGCAGTACTATGTCCCCCCTCTGCCTCAGTGCAGTAGCCGTCTGGGTTGAGCCTCTCCCAGTGCGAAGTCCCAGCGATCAGGCTGCTAAATGCGCTTTAGTCTGGGAGCCCCTTCTGTGGGTCTTATTGGGGCCTCTGCAGTGTTTCCTCTTTAGGAACGAAATCTGCTTTTACAATTGATAACTGCAGCGCTTGTGGAATATGGAGGGGCCAGCTATGCTTTATCTCTCTTGGCCCCTTGTGCCATACAGGGTCACCTGTACCTTTTACCTATATCACCCTTTTTTGTCTTTCATTACCTTTCTTATTCACTGCTTCAGCAAAACAAACAGAAGACACTACAGGCTTGTCTTCTAACACAGGTACAGAGATAGGAAAGGTTCAGTCTCTTTAGCCAACAGATTGATATATAGACAAAGTACATGGCTATAGCCAGAGCTATAGTCTTTGATATGGTTTTGCTCACCCCAGTAGGTATACAATCCAACAATGGATCCTCTCACACATCATGCTGCTGCTGTCTGTGTCTCTCTCTCTCTCCATACACACAACTCATCTCTGACATGTTCAGCTCAGCTGACAATCAGGTCTGAAAGGGAAATTCTTACCCTATTCAGTTAACCCCTTCTTAACACGCCCAGACTCACCCTGTGCAGGTAGATATGTCTGTGTATATGTATATGTATGTGTGTGTGTGTGTGTGTATGTATGTATATGTGTATGTGTGTGTATATATATATATATATATATATATATATATATATATGTGTATGTGTGTGTGTGTGTGTGTATATATGTGTGTGTGTGTGTGTATATAGGTGTATATACAGATGTAGGTGTATGTAGATAAATCAGGAAAGAAAGTGGAATCCTTTCTCCTATGTCTACTCCTGCTACTTCTGTCACTTTTCAGCTATCCTTACCTCAGCTGGCCGTCCCATTTCTCCACAGATAAAGAGTCAGTTACTGCTCATAATACAAAGACCCTCAACAACTAGGATGGGGACCACCATATAGGTAAGTTTTCAGAAAAGAGTGCCCTCTTGTGCGGATTGCTTTGAGTTGCTTCAGCCCCGCATGCCCACGCTCTCAAAAGAGCCAGGCCAAGGAAACGCAGACGTTCTTCAGGGGAGCATAGCCTGGATGGCGCCCCCACTCAGGAGAAAATTTCCAAGGAAGACGTCTTTGCTCCTCTTCCCCAGAGCCGGTGCCCCAGCAAGAGTCCTGCAGGGCCTATGGCACAGTACCTATGCCCAGGAAGCTGGTGAGTAGACACTGCCTGGAGGAGTATGCAGCTAACAGGTAATGCCAAATGTCTTTATTATTGATAAAAGTGGCACAAGATTCTGTTTTGAACTCACCTTAATTACCTGAAGCTACTGTTACACTTGTATTGTAAACTGTTGTAGACTGTTGCCATAGGAGACAGCGTTCCTATCAGTGCAGATGTGGCATCTTGCTGGATGCTTTTACTGCGTGGCTGTCATTCTGTAGAAGTCTTAGAGTCTGCCGGGTTGGTGTTGCGGCTTCCTAAGGGTGTCCTGGCCCTAATCCTCTCTCCCAGAGTTCTGTTGAGGAGAGATGGAATCGCTTTGCAGACTGAGGCCCTGACATATGGTTCAGAGCCCGGATTGTCCTGGTGAATCCTGGACAGGTGTCACACCCTAGGTGTCTGACGCCCATAAAACTACTTTGCACTGCACCCATTATACCTTTATGACCCACTCTATGTGAAGGGATGTCAGCGACTCGTGGTTCTCGTTAGACTGAAGGTGGCCTGGGTCCTTGTTACATATATTACAGATACAGCAGTCTGCTACTCAGAATATGGAGGCTTCACAGGAAGTCCCACATAGTTTCTTTTTAAACCACTGGAAAAGCATCCTGGCACCTTGGTGGCTAGGGAGGCCATATGGTTGAGACCCTGGGCTGAGTATTGCTTCCTAGAAACAAAAGTGGGAAAGAATGGAAATATGTTGGAGAAAAATGCCCATATAAACAGGCTGTCAAAACTGTATACCCTAAACAAGCTAAGGGTCAACCTGCTCCTACATATTGTAGCATCTGCAGGTGCCAGCAGACCAGCAATAACCAGCCCATGTGTTGGGCGAGTCTAATGGGGATGGTTTAATTATTATGAACCAGCTGCTGCACTTGCAGGACTCTGAGGAGAGTGGAAGGATCTGCATCCCTTTAGGCAGGATTTCCTTTTGAGTATCTTGCCAAAAATGACATTTTTTGTAGCAGTGGGTGCAACAAAAAAAATAAAATAAAAAAATAAATAAAATAAAAGTCTGACTTGTACCTTAGTGCAGACTTCTGGGAAAAAATCTGTCGCACAAGTACATGCCCAGACTCTAGGGCTCAGTTTCCTTTAGTGCGACTTGAGACTGGAAAGTCGCATGACAGGCCATTCCCCATAATTTCCAATGAGTATTGTTTATATCTGTGCGACTTCAAGTGGCATCGACTTCAAAATAGTCCCTGCACTACTTTGGTTCCACTTTGATGCAACTTATACAGGCATTGTTTCCAGTCGCATCAAAATTGCAGCAAAAAAATAAATAAAAAAAAATGCAAAAATCGCAGCAAAATCACGCGACTTTGGGGTTGCAATAGTGAAGCCTTGAGGTAAGACCTAGAGGGCACACTTTACGTGTTTCTGGACAGCATGTGGTACAGGTCCTTGGATGAAGGTATCAGGCACTCATGGTCACTTCGGGAAATTCCCCACTGCTCCTCCAGACCATTTCTCTCCCACGCATATGCCAAGTCTACCACAACAGGTGTGCTGCTACAATGCTTACAATACTACAATACACTTCAGATTCAAGGGATTGCAGGTTTTCTATACAATCCTGTTTGGAGTTTGCAGGGGATGTTGGCTGGTGTCCAGTAGCAGAACGGAAAAGGTCAAACCCTTCTGGGTCCTCTTTGAGATCTTTAAGCTGAAGTCCATTAAACAGTACAACCACATGGCTGGATGCTGTTGCTGGATTGTCAGGATGCCTATCCTATCCTCACACCTTAGAGGGAAAGCAAAACCAACTGGTTAGTGTACACTGGGGGTGCTCTAGTTCCTCTTATTTCTATCAGAGGAAATGGTGACAGTCAGGAACAGGATTCTGAGGAAGTATACTTCCGCTTATTTGATGGTATATCAGTGCTCATCTGGGCACAACGTCATCATGCATACAGATGATTCCTGGGGTGCATGGGCACCTGCGCAAATTTACATTTCAAGAATTGTACAAGGGAGGAAACAGGATCGAACACCGTTAATAACAGTGTTACTCGGTATAAGTAGCGGTCCATCATGATGGAAAGTCCTAGAGCAAGTCTCGGTCCGTTAGGACCTTTACACTGGAGAATTGCTATGAATCATGTCTACAAGACACTCGGGAAGATGCACTGTGAGGGACTTTAGGTCAAAGCAGGCGGAGATTCCCAGCCAAGGAGGGTAATCTTGAACGCGCTGGGGTTCAAGCAGCCCCTTTTATCACTTCAGCCTTACTACAGAGTCAAGGAAGACCAGTCTCCTTGCAGTTGAGCAACAGGGCAGTAGTTGCCTATATTCAGCTCCTGGGTGAAACTCACGGCAATATGCTAGTGAGAGAGGTAAAACCCATAACGCCTGGGATGGAAGATCCCCAGCAAAATTCCAGATGCAGTTTACCTCCCAGCAGATTTTTTGAACAAGTACAAGCTTCCCAGAGCACAACGAGGGTCTATGTCCCAGGTCTTCTCTGACCTGGTCCACAAGTGGGGCCTACCACAGACAGACCTCCTCGTTTCCCAGAGTAATCGCAAACTTTGGGTATGTCTGACTTTGTTTCCGCACCACAAGGCGCAGGGGGCAGATGCTCTGATCTCTCCATGGGACTGCAATGAGTGAAGGAGTGAGTAAAAAACCTGTATAGCGCTACACCTGTGAACTAAATCACCTCAGGGCGCTTCTTCTATCCATTGTCTTCCTTATCCCTCAGAAGAGGTGGGTCTTAAGTTTCTTCCTGAAGGCCTGATGGTTTTCTCCCATGCGGATGTCCGTTAGCAGAGCGTTCCATAGCCATGGTCCTTGGACATAGTTGTCATAGCCAGTCCTCCATATTGACCAGGAGGCCCTCGGTTTTCCCTGGCCATTCATTTCAGAATACAGAAGACATTGCTCCTCCATAACCTATGCAGACTGGGGCTGCAAGCAGGGGTACTAAAGGGGGAAGGTGGGCAACTCTGTTGCTCTGGTTTCACTACAGAGTGATCTCTACTTTGTTGTGTGCGAGAAGACATTCTACTTACAACATCTAGGCCTAATTCTGGAACAAGTTTGCTTTTTCTTGGTAGAGCGAGACATTCATCCTACTGCCCTTTCAGTGCCAGCTGTTCTATACTTCCTCCACGCCTTAACATATCCTCACATAGCTCACGAGCGTCGCTTTATCGGCAAAAACACATTTAAATGGGCCATGAATCCTTCAGTTTGTACAACTTTTGAGTTTTTGGAGAGTAGGTCTCCACGGAAAAGATATATTGGAGCTGCTGGTTCTCATATCCGTTCAACCGTTCATTCTAACAGAGCAGTGTCCGGTTCAGGCCATCACTTATAAGGCAGTATCAATTGCAAGAACTTTAGGCAGGAGTTTATCGGATATTCAAGCTCTTGGAGCTTCAAAGTAAAAAAATATATATGTATATTATTTTCTTTCCAAAAGGAGTAGAGTTGGCCTTGTAGATCATCTTGCCACAAACATGGCAACAGACTGCTATTTAACAGACAGCTGGACATTGCCTAACTTTCCAGAACATCACACAGGAAAGTCTCACAAACTGATAATTTTCATAACTTTAAAGTAGTATCGGTCCACAATTGTCCCTTCCAGGTCATCTAAACCTTTTGTCATTCCAGCTGGGAATCAAGGGAAAGAAGTTACTGCCTGGACCCTAGCAGGCTCGGTTGTTCATATAGGACTAGGGGTTGCAAGCCTCCGTCAGCGGTGGCGGAGCACTCTACCAGAGCAGTTGAAGCCTCATAGGCAACACATTCAAAAGAATCTATGGTGCCCATCTGTACAGGGGTATCGTGGTCTTCCCAACATTCCTACTCAAACTTGACAGAATAGACCCGGGGGTCCTGTCATCAGGGAACTTTGTAGGAAGAACTATTCAGTCCTCTGTCTCATCCTAATTAGAGGATTGGTTGGACAAGTAGATCCCACCCTGTCAGCTAGTTATTTATCACTAGTATGCTGCCATGTTGGCGTCAGGAAAATGGAAAATTGTATCAAATACTTACCGTAATTTTCCTTTCCTGACGCCAAACCATGGCAGCATATGAGCCCACCCATGTGCGTTTCGGTATGTGGCTTGTTACAAAGAATGGGGTGGCGGCTAACCATGCCTTAATTTATGCTATTCACTGGTCCTGAGGGAGTGGTCAAGAGGCGGAGCTCTATCACTAGTATGCTGCCATGGTTTGGCGTCAGGAAAGGAAAATTACGGTAAGTATTTGATACAATTTTCCATTTTACAGGAAGATCTGGGGTCTATGAAGAATCATGCAGATTTAACCACAAACTTCATGACATCATAACATGCACAAAAACTATACGCAGTTTGCGCAAAAAAAGCCTCCCCCTTACATCAGAGACTCTAGAAAGCCCACCTTATACCGGGATCCTCCAGAGAGCCCCCTTTCCTTACACCAGAGTTCTCATAGAGCCTCAGTCTTGCATTAGGGTCCCCAGAGATCCCACCTTACATCAGGGTCCCCAGAGATCCCACCTCACATCAGAGTCCTCAGAGAGCCTCAGTCTTGCATTAAGGACCCCAGAGAGCCCCCCTTACTTCAGAGTCCCCAGAGAGTCTTAGACTTACATCAGGGTCCCCAGAGAGCCTCCTCCTTACATCAGGGACCACAGAGAACCCCCTTACATCAGAGTCCCCAGAGAGCCACCCTTACATCAGGGTCCCCAGAGAGCCCCTCCTCCTTACATCAGATTCCCCAGAGAGCTCCCCCTTACATCAGGGTCCCCAGAGAGCCCCTCATTACATCAGGGTCCCCAGAGAGCCCCCCTTACACCAGAGCCCCCCCTTACACCAGAGTCCCCAGAGAGCCTCCCCCTTACATCAGAGTCCCCAGAGAGCCTCCCCCTTACATCAGAGTCCCCAGAGAGCCCCCCCCTTACATCAGGGTCCCCAGAGAGCCCCCCCCCTTACATCAGGGTCCCCAGAGAGCCCCCCCCCTTACATCAGGGTCCCCAGAGAGCCTCCCCCTTACATCAGGGTCCCCAGAGAGCCCCCCTTACATTAGGGTCCCCAGAGAGCCCCTCCCCCTTACATCAGGTCCCCAGAGAGCCTCCCCTCACACCAGGGTCCCCAGAGAGCTCCCCCTTACATCAGGATCCTCAAAGAGCCTTCCCTTATTTGTAGGTATCACATATCTGTGAATGTGCTCAATCCAGTTCATATGTCAATGGACTGGTTTACTAATTTTAAAACATGACCTCGAGAAAAGTTCACGAGAAGAAACGGAGAAGGAACAGTACATTATATGTATGACAGACGGGCCAAACAAGTGTAGATAACTGTGAAATATTGAAAATGAGTCTTGTACTCGAACACTTCCTCTATCAGCTCTTGGAAGAGTTCCATTTGTTTCCTGTGAATTACTGATGAATAATTACTGCTAAATCCTTCATTGTACCTTTCCCCTCCCCCTCTGCACCCGGAATACAGCTGCCTTCCTATTGCAAAGTGGGAAATAGGCCAAAAAATGTGCATTGGAACAATACCCATGCTGGCAACTGTCCTGCATAATTTAGCTGCTTAAATGCTTTCCCGTGGTACCAAAAGAGTTAAAACAAGATGATAAATTCTTTGCTAATAAGTATATTTCACTTTAACCACTTAACCCCCGGAAGAATTTACCCCCTTCCTTACCAGAGCACTTTTTGCGATTCGGCACTGCGTCGCTTTAACTGGCAATTGCGCGGTCATGTGACGTGGCTCCCAAACATAATTTACGTCTTTTTTTCCCCACAAATAGAGCTTTCTTTTGGTGCTACTTGATCACCTCTGCGGTTTTTATTTTTTGCGCTATAAACAAAAATAGAGCGACAATTTTGAAAACAAATCTATATTTTTTTCTTTTTGCTATAATAAATATCCGCAAAAATCTATAAAAAAATAAAACATTTCCAAAGTTTAGGCCGATACGTATTCTTCTACATCTTTTTGGTAAAAAAAAAATATGCAATAAGCGTATATTGATTGGTTTGCGCAAAAGTTATAGGGCCAGATTCAGATAGCCTTTATGTCGGCCTATCTATAGATACGCCGCGTAAAGTCTATTCTGCGCATCTTTTTTCTGTATTCAGAAAACAAGATACGCCGAAATTCAGCTAAGATACGAGCGGCGTAAGTCTGTTACACCGTCGTATCTTAGTTGCATATTTACGCTGGCCGCTAGGTGGCGCTTCCGTCGAATTACGCATTGAATATGTAAATTAGGGAGATACGCCCATTCACGAACGTACTTGCGACCGGGCGTCGTTTGCATAAGCGTTAGTCCGGCGTAAAGTTACTCCTGCTATATGAGGCGCAACCAATGTTAAGTATAGATGTCGGGACAGCGTGGAATTGTACGTTGTTTACGTCGTTTGCGTAAATCGTTCGGGAATGGGGCTGGACGTAAGTTACATTCACGTCGTTTACATCGACATCTTGCGACATGATTTCACGCATGCGCACTGGGATACGTCCATGGACGGTGCATGCGCCGTTCAGAAAAAACGTAAATTGTGTGGGATCATGATTCATTTACATGAATCACGCCCCCACATGACTAATTTTAATCAGGCGACCTTACACCGGACACTTTATGCTGCGCCGCTGCAACTTATGGAGCAAGTGCTTTCTGAATAAGGCACTTGCCCATAAAGGTTGCGGAGGCGTAGCGTAAAGAGCATACGCTACGCCCGCACAAAATTACGCCTCCTTCTCTGAATCTGGCCCATAGAGTCTACAAAATAGGGGATAGATTTATTGCATTTTTATTTATTTTTATTCTTTTACTAGTAATGGCGGCGATCTACGATTTTTATTGTGACCGTGACATTGCGACGAACATATTGGACACTTTTGACACATTTTTGGGACCATTCACATTTATACAGCGATTAGTGCTAAAACAAAAACTGCACTGATTACTGTGTAAATGTGACTGGCAGGGAAGGGGTTAACACTAGGGGGTGCTGAAGGGGTTAATATGTTCCCTAGGGAGTGATTCTAACTGTTGGGGGAGGGGACTCACAAGGGTAGGAGACCGATGTGTGTTCCTCTGTACTGGGAACACACATCGGTCTCCTTACCTCTGACAGAACATGTAAACACACAGATCCACGATCCTGCCATCACTGCAGGCACGGGGCATGCGCACCGAGTCCCAAACGATGCCGGCAGCGCGTGTGCGCCCCCTAGACAGCCGGGAAACCCAGGACTAGTGTTGAGCGGAATACGCCATATTCGATTTCGCGATATTGCGCGAATATATAGAAGAATATTCGCGAATATTCGCTAATATCGAATATTCGTGATATTTTATCCAAAAATTTTTTTGCGAAATTCCGCTAATTACTAAACTAATATGCACTAAACACTAACTCTACACTAACTCTACTTAAAAGAAAGGAGAATAAGGGGGCAAAAGAAGGGCGGAGAAGATAATCGCGCAATATTCCTATTGCGCGATTATCTTCTCCGCCCTTCTTTTGCATCAGAGCCAATCAGAATAACTCGAATATTCGGCAAAAAGAATATCGCGCAATATTCCTTTTGCCGAATATTCGAGTTATTCTGATTGGCTCTGATGCAAAAGAAGGGCCGAGTAGCTGATGCGATTCTTTTATGTTGCCGAAAATTCGCAATGCGAATTTTCAGCAACATAAAAGAATCGCATCAGCTACTCGGCCCAGGGTCTCTCTCTAATCATACCAGCAATGCTTTTAGACGTCGATGGAGATCACTAGGATGTGATCTGTTTTACAAATAAATTTGAAAAAATATTCGCCGCAATATTCGAGTTATTAGCGAATACTCGAATATGCAATATTCGTAGCGAATATTCGCAATGCGAATATTCGTGAGCAACACTACCCAGGACATCATATGATGTCCTCCCAGGATGGGAGACTATGGGCGGGACCTGAATATATTGAAATCCTATATGAGACACTGTATAATGTAATTTTCGTTGACAGAATTAGGTGATTGGTTACCTGCAGTTAGACATGAAAGTTTTGCATTTAGCCCCCGGCCACACCGGTACCACTTCAGGTACGACATGCGATTTACAAATTGTACCTGAAGTAGCATCTATGGTAGGATCTTAATAGATACGATTTCAAAAAGTGCGATTTGAGAAGTTCATGTATTTCTTTTTCAGTCTTCAGACTTCAGGCCGATTTCACTGCCATAGACTATAATGTAAATCGTGCTGCAAATCATACCTGTGTCTACATCAGCACTACTTGACCTGAAATCAGTTAAATATTAACCCTTTGCTAGTTAAACTTTTGCTCATAAAATCACTGTTCCTCGCTGTGACATGGAGAGCAGCTGTCACTAAAGTAGCACTGAAGTCGTATCAAATCGTTATAAAGTGGTTAGGCCCCTTTCACACTACTGCGACTTCAAAATTGCACGATTTTACTGCGCTTTCGATATTTTTTACCAACCCATGAGTATTTTAGGAAACCCACTGTGTCATTGGTGAGATGAGTCTCCTGAAGGCTTTTTACAGCTGAGGGGAATTTGCATATGCAGGAGGAGATCATGGTACATTTCAATGCATCATGCATTACACAAACATTCCAAGACACCAAAGGTATATCAGCCATGGCAAAAACGTAGAAAATGTACAGCAAGGGATTTCAGTGAAACGAATCCAGCGTGTAAACTCCCTCATCCAGGAGACTTTAACCTGTCTGGCCTGGGCGCAAACTGAGGTTTCATAGAGGCAAACTGAGGTTTCATAGAGGTTACAAAATGGGAGTGTTGAACTGTCCAAAAACAAAGTCGATGTAACAGGTAATAAACAATTTTGTGCAACTAGAACAGCACTTTCGAGCCTGGAAGTGAGTGCAGGAAGCGACTCCAACATCATCTGGAGTAGGACATTCCCTTTCCGCACCCTGGAGCCGCATGCTTTGGGAGGATTTATTGTGCCAACTGGGCACAATATAACTTACCATAAAAACACAGGTATGAGGAGATAGAAAAACATTTACTAGAAAGACACCTTGTTTACTATTGGCCAATGGTAAGCAGTAGAAGATATAGAACGTTGGTGCATAGTACGCTGTTCAGGGAGAAATTAACATCCCTCAGGAAGGGCAATTAGCCGGTACACCAGATTAACATGTCAGTCCTTTCCCCCCTCCGTCTGGTGATGTCGAAGATTGTGTTCATTTAGAACAGGCCTGGAGGCAGCTTCAGTGGTGGTTTCAAAAAGTAGGTTTGACCTCGGGCAGTGACCTGCAGCCTGGCAGGCTTGTACAAGTAGGTAATGGATTGAGCTCCTCAGGACACCATAGACAATGACCCCTTTGAATAACACTGGAAAAGGAGGGATGGCAGTAGGCATCATCCTCAAGAGGATCTCTCACACCCAGGGGCGGACAGACCATTGAGTCACTCGGGCACTGCCCGAGGGCCCCATGCTACTAGGGGGCCCCATCAGGGTTGCCAGGCTCAGTAGAGCCAGGGAAAGTATGTAAAAATTCATGTGTTTTTTTTTATCTGTTCCTGATATGTCCGAAACCGACATGCTTTTGATGTGAAAATCCCGAGATTTTAGCTGCTCCGCCTCTGCATTGCCTCCTGGCGTGGTGGCCATCTGTAAGCCCGGGGGCCCCATGAGTTGTCAGTCCGCCCCTGCTCACTCCAGCCTGTACTCTCTACTGTCCTTGGTTAATTGGTTGCCTCCTTCCAACCACTTTCCCAGTGGTGCCAAACTAGATCCCCTGATGAAAATGTCTCAGTCAGCTTCAACAACTTTCAGTAGAATAGACCCCAGTTAGCCTAGCTGGGTCTCTGATAAACCACAGACATGTGACATTTTTACCTATAGGGTAAACAGTACACCCCCCCCCCCCCCAGGCTGCTATCTACTTCACAAAGAAAATGACCCTACATTCCAGGTCTCAGGGTATTTATACACACTCCCAGCCACCATCTGAGCAACTCTCCCCATGGATTGGCCAGGGCTGCAAAAATAGTTACAGTAGCTGCCAATTTGACTTCCCCAGCCCTCTATCTTACAGAACATTTCGAGGCAGACAGGGGGAAGCAGTCAACTAACTAATTACATAAAGCTACACCAATTACAGTGAGCCAAAACAAAATTTGCCTTAAAGCGGATCTCCACCCTAAAGTGAAGATCCGCTGATCCGAACACTCCCCCCCTCCGGTGTCACAATTGACACCTTTCAGGGGGGAGGGGGGTGCAGATAGACACGTATCTGCACCCACTTCCGGCCCAGCATTCACGGGCAAAAGACGGGCATTACATCACATCCCGTCTCCCGCCCGTTGTGTGCTGGGAACACTCGGCTCCCAGCACACAGCTGGAGCCAATCGCGGGCGCAGCGCGACTCGCGCATGCGCCGTTGGGAACCGGGCAGTGAAGCCGCAGCGCTTCACTTCCTGGTTCCCTCACCGTGGATGGAGGGGGAGCAGCAGGGTGATGAGCGATCGCTCATCCTCTGCTGCGGACGGCGCTGGACTCCAGGACAGGTAAGTGTCCTAATATTAAAAGTCAGCAGCTGCAGTATTTGTTGCTGCTGGCTTTTAATATTTTTGTATTTGTGAACCATCCGCTTTAAATTGAAATGCAGCTCCACTGAACAAAGTGATACAGACAGAATTTCCAAGCTCAACTTACCAACCGATCAGCAACCAACCAAATTCACCTCTCTAACAGTGCGGTAAAAACAGGGGTTTAGTCGCACGCATTTGCAAATACATGTGTAAGCTGTGGCCCTGTCAAGGCTCCCTGTGTACTGCAGACCCTAACTCTAAAATTGAAAGAGTCTCCTCAGGGGAAGCACATGCTGATGGATAGATGAAGGGCAGATGACTGGAGGGAGCCCAACCCTCCTATTTGCAAATGCGTGCAACTAAACCTCTTTTTTTAACACACTGTTAGACAGGTGAATTTGGTTGGTTGTTGACTGGTTGGTAAGCTGAGCTTGGAAATTGTGTGTTTTTTTTTTTTTTTTCCCCCTTCCAGTGTTCCTTGCTGTGAAGACCAGTTATAGGTAGGGGCAGTGACTGTTGTGTTTTTTTTTTTTTTTTACAGTGATACAGAACTAAATGTACCTAACCCAGCACCTATCTGGGAGGGTGCTACCTAACACTGCAGGCTGAAGGGACACAGAGAGGGGCAATGGGACACCCTGCTAAATGTCAGGAGCTTTCTATTGGCCACATCTTGCATGCTTTGGACTACTCAGCATTCCCAGGATTTTATCGTCAGGAGAAGGAAGACCCCAAGTTAAGGTGACCAGATTTTTAAAATGAAATCCGGGGACATATTTTTTTTTTACTAGTAATGGCAACAATCAGCGACTCTCTGCCCGTCGCCACCTGCCTCACAGCCTCTCACGTCTTACTCTTGGGGCCCCGGCTACTACTGGAAAGGAGCGGAGCATGATCACTCTGCCAGGGAAGGCAAGGAGATAGGCAGGTGGCTGGCCAGGATTTGAGCCAAGGCAGAATAACATGTGAGCGAAGCTGAATGGGCATGTGCCCGAAACTGAAGAAATATTCCCTCCGCTCCGACCAGCACACGATCATCAGAAAGGGGCACAGATAATGGGAAAATACAACCCCCCTATGTTAGTAGGCACGGCGGAGCGGGGGTGTGTAATTAATTTATTTTTATTTTAATTCTGCACTGATTGTCTTTGAAATTGCCCCTGCCCCCTATTAAATCCAATCTGGGAACAAAACCAGGGACAGACTTGGTCCGGGGACAGTGTCCTCAATCAGGGGACTGTCCCCTGAAACTGGGGATGTCTGGTCACCCTACCCCAAGTGCATTATAGAAGCCGGGAAAGCAAATACATTATCTAACAATTTTTTCCTACATACTTACCTGGCAGGGGAGACACCATGATCATGAAGGTGGTTCTCCCAGGGCGAGGCTCAGCCATTGCACTCTGGCTGGGCTGATCGAGGTGTCTTCCCTGCCACTGCTCGGCCTTTTGGCTAAGATCAGGTGTGGTATCCGTTCTCGTCAGTTGCTAGAGGAGCGCTGAAGCACCTCCTATATGTGGAGGGTGGATGCAATCTAATAGCGTCATTGCACCTGGAAGGGTGGTTTCAGCAGGGACTACGCCGTGCTGCCCGCCAGATACTGGGGGCAGGCCAATGGTTGCGTCTGAGCCACCTGGAAGGGTGCTTCTGGTGAGGATGGGTGGCTGTGCCTGGTCTGGTCTTTTTGCCGGGTTCTAGTCTGGCCTTCTGGCTGGCTGGTGCAAGTGCTGTCCCTGTCAGAGATCTGGTAGGAGGAGCTGGAACTGCCCTGATGGAAAGACGGGGTAGGGCCATGGAAATCCTGCTGGGTTGTCAGGGAGTCTGGAAGGGTTAGTATTGGTGGAGGCTGCTAGATGAGGGCAGCTTCTTCCCAAGAAAACCTGGAAGGGCTCTCTTTCTGGCAGGGGTGGAGGGCTGCACTGGCCGGTCGGGGGGTTAGATTTGGAACGGAAAAGCCTATGGTGCATGTGCCCCTGGAGTGGCAGTCCAGGGGTGTCTGAGAATCACTGTGAGTGTGGGTCACTTTGATTTAACGACACCACGGTCACTGCACCAGCTACACGCTTTTTTAAGCACCTGCCTCCTGGGCCGGGCCTTTTGGCCAGGACCGGAGGAATTTTTTTTATTCCTGGCCGGAGGGCCTGGTCATTGTTGAACACAATGACCACTTCTTTCACTCTCCTCTCCACTATCCCTTTCCCCCACTTTATTTAATTTATTGCCTATGTTTGTCACGTTTTTGTCTTTTTTTTGTTGTGCACGTTTTGTACACAGTGTGATTAGTAGGGTGCCGGTCCTCGGGCCAGCCCTGAACGTCTTGGGAGTGGGTGGACATGGCCTTTTGGCTTAGTTCACCTGCTCTCATGGGGTCTCCCTTCGGGGGAGTCCCACCTAGTACTTGGAGGGTTCTGTTTTGGCAGTCTCTCCAGGGAAGTTGGGTCCGAGTCGACTTCGGTTGCTCGGACCACAGTACCTCAGTCCCCGTCTGGAGCCTAACGCCCCGGGGGATCAGGGTTTGGGTCCCTTCTGCACAGAAGGACCACTTGACGTTGCACCCGTCTGCACATTTTTGTGAACACTCTTTATGTGTGTGCACATTTTTTCTGCACCGGGTGGAGTTTTTGAGTGTATTTCACACGCCATAGGCTTTTCAAAAAAAAAAAAAAAATTTTTTTCCTACAAAGATATTTTTATGCAGCGTTTTAGCGAGGATAAGGGGACACCTTGGATTCATGGACCTTGCTACAGAAGTGGGAGGTCTGCACTAAACATTCTCTGAATAGAGCAGTGTGAAATCTAGCATTGTCAACAAGTATAAAAGCAAAAATGTAAAAAAAAAAAACCTCAAAGCACAATTTTTTCCAATCAGTTATAGTTGTCAGTCATGAGAAAGAACCATCCAGATGCGTGTTTTGCTCAGTCGAGGAGGTGTGCCTTTCCAGTGTAGAGTGGAATAGTAATTCAATAAGTCACCATTAATCCAAAGCAGAAGGCAAGGTCAGTGCACTGACATCATTCTGGGAGAGAGGAGAGTTTGTTGAAATCAGGTCTCTACCTCAGCTGCATTTAATTACATGTACCGACTGCACTAATGTTTATGTAATTGCTGCAGTGTTCTCTTGGTTAGATTTTGGTCATGTGGTACAATGGAACACTTAAAGGAATTTTATAAATAAAAACATACCTGCATATGTAATGTATACTAAACAGAGACACCTCTATTAGTGAAACTTTCAAATTAAAGGTAACCTGCGGTGAAAGAAATATGGAGGTTGTCATTGATGACTTCCTTCTGAAAATGCTAATTGCTAGGGATGAGTTTGGGTTTGGTCCAAATCTGGAAGTTAGCTGTTGGGCCAATGAGCTTTGGGCGGGAAATTCCCCACTCTGCAACTGATGTACACAAAGGAGCTGGGATGCACGTGACATGATTGCCCTAATATGACCTAATATGGGCACATGGCATAAAAGCCTAATCTCTAAGGCGCTCCAGCCAGTGGTCACATTACAGCGAGTTCCAGTCCCCCAAGTCAAATTTTTTACTCCGCTGTAATTTGGTCCACTTTATATGCAATATATAGATAGTATTTATAATGTAGTCCTTTTAATTTATGTTTAAATAAAGTAAAACTACCTGGATCACGGAAGCTATCAGGGTCCACTGTGGGCATCTGAAGCCCTCTTGTATCTATTTCTGGGATTCGGCGCAGCTGGCTACCCAGCATGCACCTCCTGACCTCGCACTTCTATCTCCTGACACGTTGTCATAGCAACTCCTCCTGTTCGCATCATTTCCAGTCAGGAAATAGCGCAGGATTTTGGTATTAGGCAACTCCTATGGACTCCTGGGATATCCCAGGTGTCCATTAAAAGGGCCTAATTACACCATCACCTAGGTGGCTGGAGCCAGAAGTGCTCCAGAAGATAATAAATAAAAGGTATTTATAAAATAAAAAAGTTACCATTTAACAACAAAATGGGGATAGGCATTGGATTGGAAATGAGTGGAACTTTAAGTACAGTGCAAGACTAAGCCTCGGTTCACACATTGAACTGCATGTGAATCCCACAGGAACTGCACCACATTCCTGTTGAATTCACATGCGATTCAGTGCGGTGCGATTTAAACCAATTAATTTTGAAAGTCATGCATGCAGAAAATATGGAACTGTACTGCGTTTGTGACTTGCTTTTGGGGTGTCGTGAAGATTGCACTGACACCCACTGCAGATTGCAGTGCGATTTTAATGCGGTGTGGGAAACGCGCATTGATCGCGGTGTCTCCCTCACCGCAGAAGTGTTAATCTAAGCTAATAATCCTCTTGTAGGGCCTGCCCAGAACATCAGAGAGAAAAGAAGAGTCAGCCAGGGGAGCAAGGAATAAGGTTTTACAGCCTTTTCCTCTGCACCTAGACTTAAAGCGGAGCTCCAGCTGCGAAACATTTTTTTTTTAAAGTCAGCAGCTACTAACAGTGTAGCTGCTGACTTTAAATAAGGACACTTACCTGTCCTAGGCGCCCGCGCTGACACCCCCCCCCCCCCCCCCCCCGATGCCGGTCCCACGATCGCTCCGGGTCCCGCGCCGCCATTCACACTATGGGAAACAGGCAGTGAAGCCGTACGGCTTCACTGCCCGTTTCCTACTGCACCTGCGTGAGTCTCACGCTGGCTTGTGAATGGGCGCGCTGCTCTCTGAGAACACACACAGTTCCCAGAAAGCAGCGCGCCCCATTCACAAGGAGAAGGACTAGAAGAAATCAAACCGCGGTGTGGAAGAGGCAGATTACGGACTTCCGCATAGCAACAGCTATTTCGGGTGAGTATTTTTTTTTTTCAGGTTTTTTTATTTTTATTTTTTTAAACAACATGGCAAAATGTTGTTTTGCTGGGTGGAGCTCCGCTTTAAAGTGGTTGTAAACTTACCTACACCACTTCTATCTACAGGTAAGTAAGCCTATAATAAAGCTTACCTGTAGGTACTGGAAATATCTCCTAAACACACTGCGGGTAAGTGGTTTTGAGTCCAGTGTTTATTGCTAGTTTTTGAGGCATCCTGTCACTGAAGTCTACATTTAAAAAATGTTTATACTTGTGGTCTTATATCCATCATAATGATAATTTTAATAGATCATTCATTTATACTTTTGATATATGATATATATCAAAAGTATATGATATATATATATATATATATATATATATATATATATATATATATATATATATATATATATATATATATATATATATATATATATATATATATATATATATATATATATATATATATATATATATATATTAGGGATGTTGAAATTAACTATTAATTCCTCGATTAAACGTAAATTTTTTTGATCGATCAAAATTCTTTTGATCGGTACTCACCTCTCCGCCGGCTTCCAGGTCTTCAGGGAGTTCCGTCGGAGATCCGGTGACGTCGCGGACACCGGTGGGGCTCACCGTGTCCATCTGAAGGGCTCCTTTGCTGTGCCTTTATATCTGTCACACTTCCCTCTATCAACCTGGGATTCTACACCCATCCACTGGAAGTTGTTCCCTTTACGGGACATCTACATGCCAACGGACTGATGTTAACCCCTCCTCATCTGCATTCAGCAGTGGTATCGTTGTACACATTTTTATACCAGTATCATACTTAGCTACATGTTTTTATGACTGTTTTTGCTACCGTTTGGTATTATTCGCACCATTTTTACAGTTTATGTAGCTACATCGATTTTATCTCCAGTGCAATATTTATTTTGTTACCTACTTGAAGACTATAAAAGTTTTAATCCTATTCCCATCGAGTGCTGCCTTTGTGTGTTTTTTTGTATCCTGCTATCCATTTTTCCAGTGGTTGGTAGCTGCACTGGGAATCAGCCTGCAAGGAAATCAGCTAAAAGTAGTTGGATCTGTATGTGCTGTGACAGGAAGTCAGGTAAATCTGTGGGTGTTGTCACAGACGGGAGATACATTTCTGCCTTGTTTAGACAATTCACCAACTACTATCAGGTGTCGGCTGCAGAAATAGCCAGAAAGATTTAAGGGTGTTGGATAGCTTCAGCTGTTCAGAATGAGGCAATTAAGGCCTATATAAGTTATCCAGAGAATGACTACTGATTGCTGCATCCTGAGGCTTTTTGAGTTATGGAGAGCAGTGAGCTGAGAAAGACTTCTGAAGAGGTGAAGTGGTGTTGATTTTTCTGTGTGATAAAAATCAAAAAGACTATTGTTTTTCTGCTGTATGACCAGCAGTGTCTGCCCAGCAGTAGGCTGTGCCAGACTCCATAGATAGGTTCCTGTGTGGTGAAGGTAGACGCCCTAAGTGGCCAGGGTTTTTTTTTTATGTTTTGTTTTGTTAATGCTGTTTGGATGCTTGCACTTGTTTCCAGCAATATGGAAGAATAAACTATAATCTTTGTTTTCAACTGTCCTCGACTGCCTCTGTATAGATCAGTGTGTAGTGAACCCACCCAGGGGGTCACACACACCCGCTACCGAGCTAACCCCCTACAGTGCGTTATAATTAATTGAAATTAGTCGATTAAAAAAAAAATCGATTAATCAAACACAAACATTTTAATCAGTAACAGCCCTAATATATATATATATATATATATATATATATATATATATATATGATGTCTGTATGATGATTGTTAATGTGTCTTCTCTTTTCTCAATAAAAGCGTTTGTATTAAAAAAATATATATATATATATATATATATATATATATATATATATATATATATATTGTGGCAGAGCGAGGCTCTGTCCCAATGAAGATAGGGTTGAAATGGACACACGGTCTGCATATAGCCAGATTGCAGAGCGTAAATTTAAAAACAGAGAAAACTAAGCTGGCAGTTTTCTCATATTTTTCTATCTGTACATGGGGCTCTATGGCTTGGAGATCCTTCAGAGATATGGGTGGGGCGGGATCTCCAACCCTGTGTCCAGGTTTTAAAGACATCCTGCAAGCTGTCTGCCCAGGTGCAGACAGCTCATATAATGAAGGGTTGGGGAGAGCAGATGAGGAGAGGAAGGTGAAGTGTGTGCAGCAGTGGCTGCTGGTGTCGCTGTGTGCGAGACAAACGCTGTGTGCGAGACAAACGCTGTGTGCGGACAAGACGCTGTGTGCGTGAAAGGGCTTCAAAGCCGTATGCACCCAAGACTGGAGGTCTGGAGGAGCTGCTGATTTCAGTGACAAGTACCTATGGCAGCAGTGCTGTCAAAGAGTAGCCAGGTGGGTAGGATTTTCATTTTTTTTGAACATCTTTAAAACCCTAAGTGGGATTCCTGAATGGACTTTTGTTTGTTTTCCTCCTTTAATAAACGTGGGCTACCAGGCCCTTAACGGCGCGGCTCTGTGGCTCACGCATGCGTTTGCAAATGCGTGCGGACAAAACCCCTGTTTTTACCGCACATTGTTAGACAGGTTAATTGGTTGTTCTGCTAGCTGGTCGGTAAGTAGGCTTGGTTATTCCCTGGGCATTCCCCAGGTTCTTGTTGTTATTCCCTTAACGTTATATGCCTGTTTGGTGTTGACTGCACAAAAATGCATCTACCACAAGAGTTAATAACCCCCAATGTTTACAATATATACCGGTATATATATATGATATATAGCCAAACAATTCAGGCTGATTCACGTATTTAAACACAACTATACTTCATTTGAGCACCACAAACCAAAAAGGCTATTAAACTAATTTTAAATATTCTAAGCAAACCCATCCATTCATGTTTCCATGTAACGGTAAAATCTTAGTTTGAGAGCGTCTTGCATGTTTTTTGATTTTTTGATATACAAGCAATGTCTTCATATACAAATAGCGTTATGTAACAACTCGGTATAAAAGAGACAAGAGGCGCCGTATCAATATGATTACATTTAATGAAGGTACAAAATTTAGTATGCAGGCATCCGGGGTAAAGCGATCCACATATACTCACCATCATCGACGTCATCCCTTCAACATTGCACTCCCCAAGCGGTTCAAGCCTCGCTTTCAGATTGCTCTACTGTAGGGCAGTCTTCCTGGTCACGATTTTTAGACTGACAGCAGTGAGAGCCGGCGGTGTGTGGGATGGTCTATGTGGACAGCTTTACCTCGGATGCCTGCATACTTAGATGTGACTCTTTTAATCATCAACCATGTGAGTTGCTAAATGTTGTAACTTCATTAAATGTAACCATATTGCTACACTTAGGCCGCATACACACGACTAAATAAATCCGATCAAATCGGTCTGTCAGACTGATTTGATCGGATTTGTCTGCTGGGATATATTGGTTTGATCGACACGATCAAACCAAAATCCCTGCCGGCAGACAGTGACGTGACGTGGCGGTGACATTGACGCCTCCATGTCACCGCACCAGGAAGTAAAACACTTCTGCGCATGCGTCAAATCCATTCGACGCATGTGTGGGCAGATATGGACGAAAGCATGCTTTAAAATCTGTCTGCTGGAAAAATCTGTCTGTCCACCCGTACACACGATCGAATTTGTCTGCTGAAACGGTCCGTCGGACCGTTTCCAGCAGATGAATTTGATCGTGTGTACGCGGCCTTAGAGGTGCCTCTCTTTTATACTCAGTAGCTCCTGCTGGATTTTGCTTCTAATCCCCTTGTAGAGGCTTCCATTTGTGGATGAACATTTTATGGTTACACAACCTTTTACATTGCTATAATCTTTTTACATGGACTGTAAACTGAAAGACTTACAGTATGAATAAATGGTTGTGGAACAAATCATCTGAGTTTCCATTATTTCTTATGGGGAAATTCACTTTGATATACAAGTGCTTTGGATTACAAGCATGTTTCTGGAACGAATTATGCTCGGAATCCAACGTTTTACTGTAGTTTTCTGAGAAATCACTTTGAAAAACACCTCCTAGCATTTCTTACCATGGCAATGGGCAGATGTTTCATGTAGCATTTACTTCCTGAAATCCATCTGCCCTTAGTTTAGGCATGCAGGCAGGAGGGTGTGCTTTGCTAAGAAAAGCCCTCCTCCCTTCCTAAAGACTATGGAAATGTATGACATAATTTGTCTAAATTTATACAATATTAATCTTATTTAATGTAATTTTTAGAAATGTTATTACTTTATTAAATTAATCATAGAGGTTTAATTTACATCTTGTAGTTCAATCGGACTCAGGATTACAGTAATACTTTATATTGGTTTTTGTTAGGCCTCTAATCTTTATTGATTTATTTATATAGGTTTATTAATATTTTTTATATTTTTTTTTTATATTTTTTATTATACCTCTTTATATTTATTATAAATTATGGATAGTTAGACTGGTCAAAAAACGGATCAACTGAAGGGGGAAAAAACTGATCTAAAAAACTGAACGGACGTGTGAAAGAGCCCTTACACGTCGCTCGGTGCTACATCCTGTAAACTCTGTGAGCCGTCAGTTTTGCGTACGTGCCTGTAAACATCTTGTAAAATGTGAGTAGCCTGTATAATGCCTATTTAATTAAGGGCTCTTTCACACGTCCGTTCAGTTTTTTAGATCAGTTTTTTCCCCCTTCAGTTGATCCGTTTTTTCATCCGTTTTTCGTCCGTTTTCCATCCGTTTACATCCGTTTCTGTTCCGTTTTCCGTCCGCTTTTCATCAGTTTTTTTCATCCGTTTTTTTTTTTTTTTTTTAGAACTTTTTTTTTTTTTTTACATATTTTGATGAAAAACTGACGTTAGCGGATCGGATGGTAAACGGATCATCCGCTAACATCCGTTTTTCGTCCGTTACGTTTTTTTAACGGAAGAAAAATAGGGTTTTCTTCCTTCCAAAAAAACGGAGCTTACCGCAGACGGATGTTAGCGGACGTTAGCGGATGCTCATCCGCTAACGGACGCTAACCCATAGGGAAGCATTGAGGTCCGTTAACGGACGTCCAAAAAACGGACGAACTGAACGGACGTGTGAAAGAGCCCTAAAGCGTTTATCCAGCGGAGGCTCTTAGATTGTTGTCTTTCTCTTATGTTCCCATGTTCCGGTATCCACGCCGAGACTGACATGAGAAGATTTGCAACATCATTCACATTCTGTTTCCTTTATGCCTAAGTGACCATCTGCTAACCCAGTGGTCTCGATCTAAGGTGAGAGTAGCCATCTGCACTGGTGGAGGGATAAGCTTCAAGTTTGCTACCCCTATTTCTCTCACGTGGTGAAGACCTTCATTTGATTCTACTTTAGATTCTTCCCCTTTTTGCATCACGAATTGTGTTGGACTTTTATTATATACATTTATTTCACCCCATTATATATGGTTTGCGCTGCACTTTTTTATATTTTCTATAATTTGTCTAGGCCTGGAAAACAGGAAGAAACAAAAGAAACGTAAAAAAAAAAAAAAAAAAAACGTTAAAAAAGTAAATATAATACTTTCCTATCTATATACTAATGCTAGCAGCATGAGGATTAAAAATAGTTTAGCTCATTTTATGGGCATGCTCTAGATGTTTTTTTTTTTCACTTGCTTTTTGCTATTTTTTTTTTTAAAACAACTATACTGATCCATATTATCTAATATTAAAAATACTTTCCTAATACCCTCTCTAGGAGAACAAGCTTTCACTAAGCCACTAGCATAAGGAATTTCAATTTTTTGATGTTTCAGTGTGTTCCCAGGTGTTAGTTATTATTGCGTGTTTCCTCTTTATGCTGATTAAAGAACATGTTTACTTTTGAAATGGTTGTTGTAGGGCATTCAGGTAGAAAGCATATTACATTTCAGAGCGTAGGAAATGCTGTGAGTCACACTTTGAAGACGGTGGTTGATGGACTCAGGGGAAAAATGAGGAAGTAGTCAACATACTCAGAAGGAGACTGGAGGAGTTCCGCAATTATCTGTCATCACTGGAGAGCTTATCACCTCAGCTGATTGCAAGACCTTCCATGGTTCAGCTTAAAACCCCATTTGGGGGATTATTCTACGAGGGAATGCACATTAAGAACGATTGGCACAAGGATCTGAGACCCCCTTAATGGTAGATCTGTTTGGTGCACCCACAACCCACTCCTTCCCTACAATTCTACCCCTCTTTTCTCCATTTCTTTTCAATTCCTTGCTTCTTTCTACTTATACTTTTTAGGGTTTCTTACGGGCTGGCTTTACATCTGTGTGTAGTTACAAGGGCCGATCTTCCCTATAGGCTCACTATGCAAGCCGCTTAGGGCCCCGCAAAGCTGCGAAAGGCCCCCCAAATTACTAAAGGCCCCGTCTGGTGAGAAGTAATTTTCGCCCCCTCACCCTGCTTCTCAACTCGCTGGCTGAGTCATTTCCGACAGCAGAACACTCCCTCCCCCCGCTTCTCAACTTTCTTTAATGTGACATGTCACTGTCGTCAGCGCCCCCCGCTTCTCATTTTTAATGTGCCATGTAATTTTGCTTTGGGCCCCAGGGAGGTCAGGTTCGGCACTGGTAGTTACACACATTACTTCTAGACATGGCAATGCACAACTTGAAGTATGGTGCTTTGCGATGCCATTCTTTTTAAATTCACCAAAATGTACCCCAATGCACCTTAACCACTTAAGGACCTTGGGTGTTTTTCAGACTTGGTGTTTACATGACTAAAACAGTTTTTTCTGCTAAAAAAATTACTTAAAACCCCCAAACATTATATATATTTTTTTCTAACACCCTAGAGCAGTGATGGCGAACCTTGGCACCCCAGATGTTTTGGAACTACATTTCCCATGTTGCTAATCTACACTGCAGAGTGCATGAACATCATGGGAAATGTAGTTTCAAAACACCTGGAGTGCCAAGGTTCGCCATCACTGCCCTAGAGAAAGAAATGGCGGTCATTACAATACTTTTTTGTCACACCGTATTTGCGCAGCTGTTTTACAAGCGCACTTTTTTTTTTGGGAAAAAAAATCACTTTTTTGAATAAAAAAATAAGACAACAATAGATTTGGCCCAATTTTTTTATATATTGTGAAAGATAATGTTACGCCAAGTAAAATGATACCCAACATGTCACGCTTAAAAATTGCGCTCGCTCGTGGCGTCAAACTTTTACCCTTAAAAATCTCGATAGGCGACGTTTAGAAAATTCTATAGGTTGCATCTTTTGAGCTACAGAGGAGGTCTAGGGCTAGAATTATTGCTCTCGCTCTAACGATCGCGGTGATACATCACTTGTGTGTTTTGAACACTGTTTTCATTTGCGGGCCCTACTCACGTATGCGTTCGCTTCTGCACGCGAGCTCGTGGGGACAGGGCACTTTAAAAATAAAAAAATGTTGTTTTCTTTTTTATTTTTTTTTATTTTATCATTTTTTACACAAAAAAAAAAAGAAATTGATCACACATCCCTTGTAATAGAAAAAAGCATGACAGGTCCTCTTAAATATGAGATCTGGGGTCAAAACAAACTCAGATCTCATATTTAGACTTAAATGCAAAAAAAATATGGAAATTTTGTCATTTGAAAAAATGACCACAAAAAAATGTGCCTTTAAGACGCATGGGCGGAACTGACGTTTTGATGTCACTTCCGCCCTGCTATGGGGATGAGTGGGGGCCATCTTGCCCTCACTTGCATCCCCACACAGCAGCCAGAAGGACACGATCGCCTCCGACGGAGGGCACGGGAGAGCGGCGGGAGGGGGGGCCCTCTCCCGCCGCCTATAACAGTGATCTTGTGGCGAATCCACCGCGGAGACCACCGTTATCATTTACAGGACTGCTCATGCTAAAGAGGGATACCTCGGTTGTGGCAGCAGCTGCTGCCGTTACCGAGATATCCATCTTTAAAGTACCGACGTAAATGTACATGAGCGGGTCCTTAAGAGCTAAATGACACAATTGATTTAAATCTTGTACTGCACCCATACAATATCAAAAATGGATGAAAAGTAGTTATTTTTTCAGGTCTCCAATGAAACAATATTCAAATTACAATCCACTTGCAAAGTCTAGAATCATTGCCAGAAATTTAATTTTATTCAAATGTGTCAGTGGCTACACGTTTCCTCATTGTAAGTGAAGCACTTCAGATTCCCCTGTGTCTGTCTCTTGTCTCCTCTAAGTAGTTCTATTCATTCCTGTTTGTCACTGTCAGTCTGTTCTTAATCTCTTACTTTCCCCTCTCAATCAGTGCCTGTTAAACTGTCATTATGTGCAGTTTAATTGGTCGCCATAGCTTATACCTTCATTTCATTTATGATCAGTGTTTGAATGAATGTTTCAGTTCCTCTGCCCCCCATACATGAAATCTTCCATTAGATAGAAGGGCTATTATAAATATAAACAAAATGATAAATTGATCATTATAGGAAACCTCTACTGGAGGAAATATAGAGCATTCTATTTCTGACCATCTTGTGAAAATAATAGCTGTCTGACCACCGCTGGCACTGCTTTCTTAACAAGGTTGCCAACCGCCAGGAAATTTACTGATAGTTTCTAAAAAAATCGCAGATTTTTTACAACTGTCTGTAAATATCAGGGGCTGATAATTTGTTATGCTGGTTTGGCTTTTTAACCACTTCCCTATCCAGCCATAGTGATATGACGTCCGCAAGAGGGATCTTCCATCCTGGGCGGGCGTCATATGATGTCCTGGGCTTTCCGGCCATCTAGGGCAGTGGTCTCCAACCCCCGGTCCGCGGCCCACTACCGGGCCGCAGCCTGTTTACTGGCGGGCCGCGAAGCCTGGGGTGCGGCGGTGGCGGGCGAGCAGAGAGATCGCCGCCATCACCGCACTTCCGCCCACACAGCCCAGCGCATTCCGCCCACACAGCCCGGTGCACTTCCCCCCACACCGCCTGGCGCACTTCCCCCGACACCGCCTGGCGCACTTCCGCCCACACAGCCAGCGTACCAGGGGGGGCCAGGGTGCTTTCTGCACTGGATGCCACACATTGATGGGGATGTCAGCCCAGCGCCCCCCCCCCCCGGCCTCCACGAGTGAAGCCAGGCGACAGGCAGCAGTGACAGCGAGAGGTGAGCTGCGGCAGGGGGGTCAGTATGGGGGGGAATGTGCAAGCATCTGGTGGCAATCTGCATCATGTGGCAATCTACATCTTGTGACATGTGGCAATCTGCATCTTGTGGCATGTGGCAATCTGCATCTGGTGGCATGTGGCAATCTGCATCTTGTGGCATGTGGCAATCTGCATCTGGTGGCATGTGGCAATCTGCATCTGGTGGCATGTGGCAATCTGCATCTGGTGGCAGATTCTGCATTATGATGAGTTTAACTATTTAATTTTATATTACTATATAATAATAAAAATAATGCTGACACCATATCATCGGGCCTTGGCACAATTTTCATCCACCATGCCGGTCCCCGGTGCCAAAAAGGTTGGGGACCACTGATCTAGGGCACCCGTGATTGCCGGATAACAGAGCAGGGAGGTGGATCTGTCAGGTGAGAGGAGAGACAGATTGTGTGTTCCCAGTACAGAGGAACACTGATCGATCTCCTCCCCTTGCGAGTCCCCTCCCCTACAGGTAGAATCACTCCCTAGGTAACACAAACCCCTTGATTGTCCCCTAGTGTTAACCTTTTCCCTGCCAGTGACATTTATACAGTAATCAGTGCATTTTCATAGCACTGATCGCTGTATAAATGTGAATGGCACCAAAAATGTTTTAAAAGTGTCCGATATGTCACCACCATTACTAGTAAAAAAAAAAATTAAATGCCATAAATCTATCTCCTATTTTGTAGATGCTATCACCAGGGCTCAAAATTTCAAGTCCTGAGCTACTAGCCAGGCCTCAAAAGTTACTCGACACCAGTTTCCCCACCTAATTCATACACTGCCCTGCGCCTAATTGCACCTGTAAACACGCCCTCGTAGATTATCTCATGGAATGACAATGTTTTATGCAGAATCAAGTTACAAATATTACTAACAACAACTTTAACAAAATGGGACAGGGCACTGGGGGCAGACCAAAGGGACAGACCAGAGGGACAGGGCACTAGAACTGGGTCTCTTCCCCATTCTCTTGCTGTCTCCTCTGCAACTCCCATCCATCCTCTCTCTCTCTCTCCCATTCATCTCATCATCTCCACGCTTGCATGTCCCCACTTCCCCCTTTTATTCAGGCTGGCAGAGAGGAGATGAGCTTCAGCACAGCGGGAGGGAGTACAATCCTGTGCTGAGATCCACACAACTGCACAGCCATTGACACCATAGCACAGCGCACACTGAGACCGCACACCATACATTGAGACCAGTCTGTTTACAGTGCTCAGGCTGCACTGTTGGACACTTATGCCTCGTTTCCACTGAACTGAACAGTTTGCATCGATACAGTTTGGAGTGATTATAATGGTTCGGGCCATTCTGCTGAGCGTTTCCACTGCAAATCGGACCATCCGGGACCATACAAGGTTTAGAAAAATTGCCTAGCACTTCCACTAATCAGTTCCATTTTCTATAACCCCACATTTGAAGCAGGACCCAGAATGGTCCGGTACGGTTCGCTTTCATGGCCCGCTTTCATAATGGAAGCACCCAAAATAGCGTACCGTACCAAACCGTACTGAAACGATCTGCTCAGTGGAAACGAGGCATTACATAGAGCACAAGGAGAAGAAAACTGCACAAACTGGAAGGCTGCCGCTCTCATGTCAGTGCAAATTTCAGTGAGCACTGCACCGGAGTGGTAATTTTCGCAATCCTCCACCTCACTCATTACTTTCTGCTCTCCAGCTACATTGGTCGGGACCCGGGGGGAGGGGGGCAGGCTCAGAGAGGTCATACTGTTAGGTCCCATGGCTTAATGAGAATTGTAAGGAGAGCACCTGTGTACTGCTTTGCCTGTGCACGGCTCACCAGACTACTTTTCCCGAGCATGCACCTTTCCTCTTTGGCCGCCAATCTCATCGGGACTCTTAAGTGTAGGCACAGATTGGAGGGAGATTGGTCATGCAGCCCTGTCATCACTCGCCCCCAGCCTAAATCCACTCGCCAAATGCTAGTAGGCGAGTGGAAATTTTGAGGGCTGCTATCACTTTTGTTCAACCCAATCAATATACGCTTATTACGATTTTTTACCAAAAATATGTAGAATAAGAAGGCCTAAACTGTGAAAAAAAATAGTTTTAGTTTTTTTAAAATTGGGATATTTATTGTAGCAAAAAGTAAAAGATATCGGGGGTTATTTACGAAAGGCACTTGGAAGTGTAGTCGCTGTAAATCTGAGGGGTAGATCTGAAATGAGGTGAAGCTCTGCTAAGTTTTATTATCCAATCATGTGCAAGCTAAAATTATGTGTTTTATTTTCCTTGCATGTCCCCCTCGGATCTACAGCGACGGCACTTCCAAGTACACTTTTAGTGCAAAGTGGATTTTCCTTTTGTAAATAACCCCCATTGTGTCAAATACCACCAAACAAGCTCTATTTGTGGGGGGAAAAAATCATAAAAAAATTATTTTGGTACATTGTTGCATGACCGCGCAATTGTTATTTAAAGTGCGACAGCGCTGAAAATGAAAAATTGGCCTGGGCAGAAAGGGGATGAAAATGCCCTGTATTGAAGTGGTTAAGTGTAAACCAGGCAAATTACTTGCTACATTGCTGCCCGGTCTCTCGGAAGTTTGGCCCCCTCCTTCTTCTCCTGCTACCGGACCAATTAGAAAGCACGGCTCGCTTCGTGCATGTAAATTGGGGAACTGGCTGTGAAGCCAAAAGGCTTTACTGCCGGGTTCCCTTATCAGGAATGGTGGCGGTTGATTCGAAGATTGGCTGGGGTTCCGACATCGTGGGCTCACTGGTAAGTGTCCATGTATTAAAAGCCAGCAGCTGCAGTATTTGTAGCTGCTGACTTTTTTGTAGCTGCTTTGTAGCTTTTGTAGCCACTGAATTTTTGTAGCTGCTGAATTTTTGTAGCTGCTGAATTTTTCATGGGGGGGTTGGTCCTCCTCTTTAAGGGAAGCCGGCAGTGAAGCCTTTCAGCTTCACAGGGGGTTACCTACTGCACAAGCGAGAAACAGGCGGTGCTTTCTGAATTGACTGGCGGCGGGGAAAGGAGGAGGGGGGAAGGAGGAGGGGGGCTGAACTTCCGAGTGATCTTGCCGCAGCAAGATCTATTGGAAGTGGCGATGGATACCTGTCAAAGACAGGTACCCGCTCCCCCTCGCTAAAGATGCCAATTGTGGCACCGGAGGGGGGGAGGAGACACTTTTGGGTGGAACTCTGCTTTAATAGAAGTTCTGTAATTTTTTCAGGTTCTCAGTAAGAACTGCCGCCTGTTTTTACCACCCACTGACCACATGTGTGAAAGAGAGGTGACCTCACCAGTCTGTTACTACACCTTCACTCACTACAGACTGGGAGCAGGGACATGGCAAAGCTGTGTTGATTAATTGCAGCAGAGAAATGTCAGATCATAAAACTTCACTGGGAATGTTTTCCAGATTGGAAGCATCAGTGTTTATGGGGATATTGGTGTGCTGCTGCCAAGGCTGCTTTTATACTTCTTGCCCCCACCCCCCTATCCCACCTGTCTTTTGTCCTTGCCCTCCTACCCAAATGGCTGGGCTTCGCATCACATTGACAAGCACAGATGCCACCGGAAATGATGGGACTGGGGGCAAGAAAGCTGAAAGAGACAGTTTGTCCACTCTGCTTCCATATAACTGGAACAGACAGCTATACGAGGTGGGCATACTATTGTACTAGTCTGCTGGGTTTAGTTATATGTGTACATTAAAGCTCAACTAAAATGTTTGTTTAGTTCTACAGCAGTGGCCTCCATACTTTGGCCCGCAGGCTGGATGCGGCCCTTGGTTTGCCTTTATAAGGCAGGGAGGGCACTATTCCTCCTAATGGCACCAATGATGAGCACAATTCCTTCCACTGACCACAAGTGGGGCTAATTACTCCCACTAATGCCAACTTTGGGGCACTATTCCTTTCACTGACACCAATAATGAAGCACTATTCCTCCCACTGACACCAAAGATGCGGCACTACTTCTCCTCCTACTGACCACAGTCACTATGTAATTTTACCAGTGATCACCAAGCCTGAGGCATTGGATACTCCCACTGACATTGGGGCATTTTCTACTCCCACTGGCTTCCCTGAAGTCTGAAGGACAGAAATATGGCCCTGTTCTTAGAAAGTCTAGAGACCCCTGGTCTTAGGGATGGGAAAATAAGTTTTACTTACCTGATCCTCCATGATGCAAGACTGGTCACTGCAGCCTCTTTTCCACTATACCCTGGCAGTCAGATGCCCCTGACATCATGAAGACTAATGTAATGCAAGACCAATAGCCCTGAATAAGACAAGATGACACCAAGGAACAGTTCACTGCTGAAGCATAGGGAATTGTCGACAGAATGGAGGATAGGGTAAGTAAAACTGCTATTACCTGTCCCCTAAATGTAAATAGCGAACAAAAAACCCTTGTGGTGGACTTTTAAGGCACTTTTCACATGCCTTAAAAGTCCACCACAAGGGTTTTTTGTTCGCTAGCTTTAAATACTGAATGTGGCACTAAAAAAATGCATTCAAATGCTGTTCTATACAAATTTTTCCCTAAATGTAAGTGAGCATTTAACCCTTATGCCGCGTACACACGATCACTTTATGTGATGAAAAAAAACGACGTTTTCAAAAACGTCATTTAAAATCACTGTGTGTGGGCACAACTTTGTTTTATGTCTTCAAAAAAACGACCAAAAAAAAATTCGAACATGCTTGAATTTTTTGTGTCGTTTTTCAAAACGTTGTTTTTTGTGTCATAAAAAGTGATGGTGTGTGGGCAAAACGATGTTGAAAACTACGTTTTTAAACCCGCGCATGCTCAGAGGCAATTTATGAGACGGAGCTTCAATGGAACAGAGTGCCGTCGAACGTCACCACGCTTTGCTAGAGCATTTTGGAAAAACGATGGTGTGTATGTTTGTTTCATCACTTGAAACGTCGTTTTTTTTTATCACAAAAAATGATCGTGTGCACGCGGCATAAGGCTCGGTTCACACTGCCGCGACTTGGGATCCTACTTGTGAGACCCCAAGTGACGTGACATGTGAAATCCCATTTTAGTTAATGAGAGTGCTCTTAATTAGCACTACTGAAGTTGGTCCGACTTTAGAAAAGGTTCCTGTACTACTTCAAGGGGACCTCTACTTGTGCCCATAGACTTTAATGGAAGTCGCGTCCAAGTCGGATCCTCATCTTAATTGATATGATTTGGATTTGACATTACAGGAAGATTATACAGGCACTAACTGAAGTCGTGCTAAAGTCGCGCCGAAAATTCCTGACAAGGTCGCACTGTAAGTCGCGGCAGTGTGAGTACAGGGGCAGCCCCACTGCAAGGAAGGAGTTTACTTTTCTTGGAGTCCAGCTTTAAAGTGTATGTTATCCCCAACAATGAACTTCTCTTGTTTGCTCCCTTTTGGTCTGTTAAATATACCATTGAGAGCATTTTGTTATATGTTCTTGATAAATAAAAAATAAATGTATATTCATCTTGGCCGAAAGCTTGTGAGCAGATAACTGATAACAGTGCAGTACAGGAAAGTACAGCTCTCTCTATGGCAGTGGTTCTCAACCTGGGAGTTGGGACACCCTCGGGGTCAAATGATGATTTGCCAGGGGTCACCAAATGCTGGGCTGTTCCTGAAGCCCGCACTGCTCTCCTAGTCTTTTTGCAACCACCTAGTAGGGCTGTCCCTGGAGCCTGTGGCTGCCCACTCAGCCTCTTCACAGCCACCCACTCAGTTCATGGCATGGCTGGGGGGCAGAGACTAGAGGTCAGCTGACTGGTAAAGAATGAAGTGGGAGGGGCTGGAGGAGACCCTATCTCCTGATTTCGGCATAGGTGTCACTGCTGCGAGACACCACAAAGTTGGAGACACAGTGAGTAACACTACCTGTGATTATAGTTGCCATTAAACAACAAGAAAGATGGCTAAAGAGAATGATGAGGAAAAAAAATAAAAACTTAGGATAGAGAGATAAAAGGTAAAGAAAGGAAAACAAAGAGAAAAAGTGGTACATCCTAAAATGTAGCATAATGGGATTTAATACCGTATGAGTGGAAGGGACTCAGGGAGTGCCATATGTCCCTGGGTTAGGGGCACAAATTACTTGTCTTGCCTTGGGTGCCGACAACCCACTCTACAAAATAATTTTACTGTTAGGGGTCCCCACAGCTTGGGAAATTTTATCAAGGGGTCACGGCACTAGAAGGTTGAGAACCACTGCTCTATGGTCTACAGAACACTTCACCCCTATGTTAAGAAAGAAAGAGGAGTGACAACTTCACATAAAATACAGAACAGCTGGTAAGCGTTGTCACATAACCCCAGGACATGACATGTTTTATTGGAATCATCACATGAAAATAAAGGGGGAAAAAAACAAGAAAAATAAATTATTGCAGCCACCACGTCTTTGGACTGCAACATGTAAAATGTTCTTTAAGCACAAGGTATGCGCTTCTATCCACAAGAAACATACTAACTTCATAGGGACAGCAACAATGTGCATGTGTACAGGACCAGACCTACCCAGCTTTATTATTAGGATTCAGGTAGGAGGTCAAACCATGCCCCTGCCACCTGTTTTAACCACCCCTCCCCCAGCTGTCTGTGTAAAGAGCCCTGACAGCAACATAATGTGTAGATGGGTCAGCCTGCCAGGTATCATAGGTATGAATGAACATACTTGCTAAATACACCAAGGAAAATTTTTAAAAAAAAGGGATTTTTAAATACAGCTTACCTGTAAAATCCTTTTCTTGGAGTACATCACGGGACACAGAGCGGCATATTCATTACTATATGGGTTATATGGAGTACCTTCAGGTGTGGACACTGGCAATCTCAAACAGGAAGTCCCCTCCCTATATAACCCCCTCCCCTAGAGGGAGTCCCTCAGTTTTGTAGCAAGCAGTATGCCTCCCAAAATGGTCACCCAAAAGAGGGGTGGGAGCTCTGTGTCCCGTGATGTACTCCAAGAAAAGGATTTTACAGGTAAGCTGTATTTAAAAATCCCTTTTTCTTTCTCGTACATCACGGGACACAGAGCGGCATATTCATTACTATATGGGATGTCCGAAAGCAATGCTTTAATGAGGGGAGGGAGACATCTTCCAAAGAAGGATTTAATTTTAGAGGTATACTCAGATACTAGTAAATCCAACTTAAACGAGAAATGTAAATCTCAAATCATATCAAGGGAGCCCCCTCAGATCCTGAGGAGCTTGAATCGCGGCCTGTAGTACTGACTGCCCAAAGGCTGTATCCGCATTCCTTCTTACGTCCACTTGATAAAATTTTGTAAACGTGTGGACTGATGACTACGTTGCTGCCTTGCATATTCGAGCCATAGAGATCTGATGATGTGCTGCCCAGGAGGTGCCCCTGGCCCTGGTAGAATGGGCCTTTACCGACAAAGGAGGAGGCACCTCTTCAAACCGCAGGCCCGAACAATTAATTGTTTAATCCATCTTGCGATGGTGGATCAAGCGGCTGCCTGACCCATCTTGGGCCCTTCCGGTAAAATGAACACCACATCTGTTTTCCGAACCTTCTCTGTAGCTTTAAGATAGGCCCTTACGGCCCTGACAATATCCAACGTATGCAGCAACCCCTCTTTTTCTAGAGGTGGGTTTTGGAAGAAGGATGGAAGTACCACATCCTGGTTCAGGTGGAAACTGGATATAACCTTTGGTAGAAAGGAAGGATGAGGACGGAACCCGCCCTATCCTTATGCAAAATGAGATATGGTTCCTTACAAGATAAGGCTGCCAATTCCGATACTCTCCTGGCCGAAACTATGGTGATCAGAAATACCGACTTTCTAGTCAGTAAAATCAAGGTACCTCAGCCAACGGCTCAAGAGGTTGTTTCTGTAGGGATGACAGAACAAGATTTAAGTCCCATGGACAAAGTGGTGACTTGACAGGAGGATTAATACGCAAGACCCCCTGTAAGAAGGTCTTTACCAGCGAGTGGGTGGCCAGCGGCCTCTGAAACCACACTGACAGAGCTGAGATCTGTCCCTTGATTGTGCTTAGTGCCAGGCCTTTATCCACTCCTAGCTGGAGAAAACTTAACACCCTATCAATAGTATATTTGCGGGAATTCCATCTTTTGGATTCACACCAGCCTACGTGGTTCCTCCACACCCTGTAATAAATCACCCTGGAGACCGGCTTTCTAGCCCTAATCAGGGTAGGGATTACCTGCCTAGACAGACCTCTACCCCTGAGAATCAGGGATTCAGCCTCCAGGCCGTCAAATTTAGACGCCGTAATGTAGGGTGGAGGATCGGGCCTTGTGAGAGTAGGTCTGGTTGTAGAGGAAGAGTCCAAGGGTCTCCCACTGCCACCTTCAGGACTAGTGAGTACCAAGTCCTCCGGGGCCAAGCCGGAGCTACTAGAATGACTGGCTTGTGCTCCACTCTGATCTTGCGCAACAGGCGAGGGAGTAACTGTAGCGGAGGGAAATGCATATAGAAGTTTGAATTGATGCCAAGGGCAAACCAATGCATCGGTTCCGCAGGCCATAGGATCCCTCGTTCGAGACACGAACCTGTCTAGCTTCTTGTTGAACCTGGATGCCATTATATCTACATCTGGCATTCCCCACCTCTGGCAGATTGTCTGAAAGACCTGGGGATGCAGAGACCACTCCCCTGGCGACAGACTCTGGCGACTTAAGAAGTCTGCCTGCAGGTTGTCCACTCCGGGAATGGATATCGCCGAAATGCAGGGTACATGAACCTCTGCCCACTGAAAAATCAAGCTCACCTCCCTCTGAGCGGCCCGACTCCTGGTTCCCCCTTGGTGGTTTATGTATGCCACCGCCGTGGCATTGTCTGACTGGATTCTCACCGGGAACCCCTTTAATCTGGAGGTCCATGCCAGAAGGGCTAGGCGAGCAGCTCTGATCTCCAAGATATTGATGGGGAGCTGCCTCTCTGCTTTCACCCAAGTTCCCTGGCGAGAGGACCCCTCGAAGACCGCCCCCCAGCCTGTCAGGCTGGCGTCTGTGGTAACTACCTTCCAGACAACAGGGCTGAAGGATTTTCCCTTTAGAAGATTCTGGGGGTTCAACCACCAGGCCAGGCTTTGTCGGACCCTTGATGATAGCGTCAAAGGGGACTCTAAGGCATGTGCCCTCTTGCCCCAGGCTGCTAGAATGGCTGCCTGTAGGACGCGAGTGTGGATCTGAGCGTATGGTACTGCCTCGAACGTGGCCACTAGCTTGCCTAGTAATCGCATACACAGGCGAATAGTTGGTTTTTTCTTGTTTAGAACCAACTGAACCAGCCCCTTGATAGCCTCGATCTTTACCAGGGGCAGGAACACTCTTTGCTGTTCTGTGTCTAACCTCATGCCGAGGTATTCCAACTGCTTTGTAGGCTGGAACGCTGACTTTCCCCGGTTTAGGACCCAGCCGAATTCTTCGAGGTACCGAACCGTGAGGTTTACTGCCTTTTGCAGACCCGGTCGTGAGTGATCTATGATTAAAAGGTCGTCCAAGTATGCTAGGACTGTGACCCCTTGGATCCTTAAATTGGCCAGAACTGGGGCTAGGATCTTCGTGAATACCCGGGGGGCCGTGGCCAGCCCGAAGGGGAGCGCCCTGAATTGGAAGTGTCGCTGCCCCACCGCGAAGCGTAAAAATCTTTGATGCGACTGAAAGATTGGTACATGAAGGTAAGCATCCTTTATGTCTATGGAGGCCAGAAAATCATCTTTCTGAAGCGCGGCGGCTGCTGACCGGATGGATTCCATCCGGAAGGAACGAACCTTTAGGTAACCGTTTAACCTCTTTAGGTCCAAGATTGGCCTGACATCGCCGTTGGGCTTTGGTATGACAAAGAGATTGGAATAGAAACCTAGCCCTTGCTCTTGGGCTGGCACCTCTATTATTACGTCCTGGTAGAGCAGGTGATCCAAAGCTGCCAGCAATGATGCCTTCCTTGCTGGATCCCTTGGTAGCCTTGATTCTTGAAAATGAGGCGGAGGATACCTTAGAAACTCCAGTCTGTAGCCTGTGGTTACAGATGCCCGGACCCATTTGTCGGGGATCTTGGCTTCCCAAACTTCTGAGAAGAAACGAAGCCTTCCCCCCACCCGCGAGAGTGGGGGCGCCCCTTCATAAGGCAGACTTAGGGGCTGTCTTTGTCGGCTTGCGATACCATGGCCTCTTACCCCCAGGGGCCTGTCCCTGCGATCTACTGTTAACGTTGGATCGTGCAGGCGGCCGTCGATACTGCCTGGAATTTGAGGGCCCCGAGACAGGAAAGAGCTGCCTTTTAAATGTAGGACCCCGGAATGTCTTTTTGACCGGTAAAAGGGTACTCTTGCCATTTGAAATAGTCTGAATATATTTATCCAGATCCTCTCCGAAGAGTCATCCTCCATGGAAGGGAAACCCTGCCAGAAGCTTTTTGCATGGGGGCTCCGCCGCCCAGTTCTTCAACCATAAGAGCCTTCTCATGTGCACCAAAAATAGTGATACACGAGAGGCATGCTGGATGGAATCTTTTATAGCATCTACAGCAAAACACAGAGCTCTGGGAATGTCAGAAAACTCTTCTGCTTGTTGGGTAGGCATGTCCTTTAACATTTCTTTTGTCTGGTCTTTTAACGCCTGACAACACTAATTGCAGCCACAGCTGGCTGTACCACTGCTCCTGCCGTAGCAAAGGATGCTTTTAAAAGCGTCTCTAACCGTTTATCAACCGGATCTTTAAACATATGTATGTTTTCCACCGGGCAAGTTAGTGATTTATTCACACATGAGATGGCTGCATCCACTATTGGGAGCCTCCACCTCTTGGAGAATCTTTCCTCCATGGGGTAAATGACCGCAAATCCTTTCGGTGGCAGAAAAACCTGTCCGGCCGTACCCAATCCCGAAAGATCAATTCCTCCAAGAGAGGATGGACCGGAAACACTGCGTTGTCCCCACAGTCTTTCTGTCTGGGAGTCTGAAAATGGTTCCTCAGAGGCAGATCCCTCAATCCCTGAACCCTCTTGGTTCAGGTCTAGTTGATCCTCCTGTGATTCCAATTCCTCCGGAGAGAGAATCTCAGCATCTGAGGATACACCTCTTGGTGATGGGGATCTAACCCGTTTCTTACCAGGAATAGCTCTAGCGATCAATGCTGCTATTCTCTCTTCTAGCCCCCCTAGGGATACGGCTAGCATCTCCTCTGTGATAAACACAGGGCTGGGCTGATCTGGGCCAGCCTCCGCACCAGATCCCCCTAATGGCTCATCCAAGGCACCCTTTATGTTAATAAGTTGCGGGGAAAGTATCGGCATATCATCAGAATCAGAAGGGGAACCCCTTTGTTTTTTGGTCTTTTTTGTACCCTTTGACCCCGAACCTTTGGAAGCCATAATACAAAATCGAGGGACTCCGCCCACACAACAGACTGTAGTGGCCAGGAGTACAAAACCAGAGTTTAGGGGACAATAGATCACTAATGCCCAAAAACCGATGGGATCTCGTATGTTTTTTTTTTTTTTTTTTTCTAAATATATATTATATATATTTTCTTTTTTAGAAACATACAGTGACCCCCAAACTTAGTTTGCCAGCCTCCAACCTGTATGCAAAAAGGGGGATTTCTTGGCTTAACAAAAAAGGCATTGGAACAAAGTCCAGCATGTACTACCCCTCTTCCGCCACCGGGAGTCACTGTTCTGCCGCTCTGCGTCCTCTCCTTCTGAAATCAGCCTCAGACTGAGCACTGAACTTGCCTGCTGATCTATAACAGCACAAGGCGCGCCCCTGTATGACGCCGCAGGCACGCCCCCCCCCCGCCCTCCTGTCTGAACGGCGCGAAAAACGTCTATAAGACGTGCGCGCGCACGCGCGCGCGTGCGTATGCCGGAACAGGAGGTACATGGAGGAGCCGCGCTGCTGGAGACCCAGGACTGCAGAAACAGGCGGCAGATTCAAACCCCCGGCCAGGTAGGACTCCAAAAGGCCCCTAGGGATCCTTACTAGTCCTAGGAAGAAAGCAGCAGGTTAGCTAGCAACACATTCTTAGACAGGGGAACCTAGTGATGGGGGAAAAAGGTGTCATCCTGTCTCTCTTAGACATAGTGAGCAAGGTTGCCCATGCAGAGCATACTTAGGCTGTCCCCCCTTTTAGGTTACCCCGGAGAGCCTGCTGTCGAACCAAGTCCCGCAGGCTCCCCCTTACCTGCTCCATGCTGCAGGATGTTTGTCCAGCAAACTGATCCAATCTTCTCCCATCTCCGTGGGTAGCGTAGTAGACCTTCAGGCCCTGGGGTCCTATGAAGGTACCCACTGTCCTGGACCTATATAGCACCCTGGCAAACAGGAACTTATGGTTTTTACAAACTCCAAGTCCTGGGCCCAGGGTCCAGCCCTCCAAAGAGGAGCATTATAGGCAAAACCCCACGGTTTGGGGCCCGGGTACTGTCCACTTTGGCACTGAGGCTCCTTGGACAGATCCGGTTAGCCCGCCCTTAGTCCCAAGGATGTGGAGCAAAGCTATTCCGTGACCAACACCTAAGACACTGGCGAAAAAACTGAGGGACTCCCTCTAGGGGAGGGGGTTATATAGGGAGGGGACTTCCTGTTTGAGATTGCCAGTGTCCACACCTGAAGGTACTCCATATAACCCATATAGTAATGAATATGCCGCTCTGTGTCCCGTGATGTACGAGAAAGAAAATATGTTGCGCTAAAGATCTTTAGTATAAGTTAGTTCAATGTGATATCAGCAGCCAGCACAATATTTGAAGGAAGTCAATAATAAGATATATATGGTAAGTGTGCAGTGCTTTAAATCCCAGGATTTATACGAGCCATTGAATCAGCAGGACAGCCAGGGAACTCAAATTTTTAAGGATCTATCCGGCCTGCTGCCACTGAGTGTATGAAGACCGATAAACTTCCTTCTTACCTAAGTTTACTCTACATATGCTGATGTGACCTTTGTAAAGAGGGTCCACCCCATGGGGTAAGCGGCTGTATTGTTGGGTGTTGGCGACCGGTCTCCCTATTCCCTGCTTATGGCAGATTGAACTACTATTGAACATTTGTTCCAAGATTGTCCTTTTGGGATTTAAAGCGCTGCACACTTACCATAAAGACACCAAGAAGTCTGAAGAGTAATGTTGTAAAAGGCTAATGGCCATCTTCAAACACTCCAAGCACCTTATACCCAAGCCTGCATGAAGGCAATTTGCCCCCTGCCACTTTTTTCCCTCCTTTGGCAATCGGTATCCCAGTTCACCCTTTTCTGTCTCTATGGTATGTCCCTAGGTCTTCGGGCCTAGGCAACTTATGTGGAACTACGGCTCTCACTGTAAGGTCATCCAGTTGACATTTTTGCAAAACAAAATTGTTAAATTTGCACAAAGATATTACTTATGTCTTTATGATACACTCTTTTGGTACGATTCCCCTGTGTGGGTGACTAGTTGTCATGTCATTTTTAAGTTTATCAAGAACTTATTGTACCGGAAACACTCCACGTACCCATCAGCTTCATTTTGGAAAAATTGAAAAAAGATCTTCAAAAGATAGATCAGTATTGAGACTGCTATTGCTGACCTTTCCCTAAAAAATTGAGTACCCTGGCTGTCCTGTTGAGCCAATGGCTTGTATAAGTTTTAAATAAGGAGTCATCTTAAAGTGGAGGTTCACCCTAATAACATTTATATCTGACCAACTTCCTTATACTTGTAACAAGTACAGTCCGCAATTTTTTTTCTTTTTTATTCTGTACGTACCTTGTAATCCATTTTTTCAATCAACTTCTCCCAGCGGGAGTAGGCGTTTCTATGCCTAGGGGGATTGTCATCTGGGAGGTCACCCAGATGATTGATGTCTGTTCCCCCCGGCGGATAAGGCCCCGACCCCCGTATTGCGTAGGCGTGCACAGGGTTTCTGAAAGAAGCCGAACATGCAGAGCGCAGGCGCCGTATAGAGCCGTCTTACATCTCTTCATGTTCCGCTTCTTTCAGAAACCCCGTAACTCGTGCGCGCCTATGCAATACGGGGGGGGGGGGCGGGGGCCTTATCCACCGGGGGAACAGACATCAATCATCTGGGCGACCTCTCAGATGACAATCCCCCTAGGCATTAGGGATGAGCTCCCGCATTCGATTCGAACGTATGTTCGATTCGAACATCGTCTGTTGGACCGCTCGTCAAAATGCGAACGTTATGGGCCGTTCGCACCAAATTCGAGTGGTGCGTCACGGCCCATAATTCACTGCGGTATTGCGCGCTGATGATTGGCCAAGCATGCACTATGACCCGCATGCTTGGCCAATCACATCGTGCAAAAAACGGAGAGCCGGGCGGCCTTGTGTAGTGTGTTGCGGCAGAGAACAGAGAGAGTGTCATTTTTTGCAGGTAGATAGAGCAGGCAGGCTAGTCAGTTAATGTTACAGTGTGTAGAGGATATATATACATCCCAGGTGTTGTACATATATTTCTACACTGTATATCTTAGCTAGATCAGTTCTTCCTAATTTACTGGCAGGCAGGTGATTGTGCTATTTAAAGACGTTATCACAGGCATAGACACCCAGCAGGTACAATATTTAAAGGAATTTACATTTTTTTTTAATTTAAGCATCATTAAATCACTGCTCGTGATGCAGGAGCAGTGATTTTAATGATGCTTAAATTCAAAAAAGAAAAATCCCTTTAAATATTGTACCTGCTGGGTGTCTATTGTTTGCCTGTGAAAACGTCTTTGAGAACCCGGGTCTTGCCCGAGGGAACATGGAAAGTTCATGTAAATGGAAAAAAAGTTTTAAAAATTGTCGTTTTTTCAGGAGTCCTGCTCCTGAAATAACGACCGTTTTTTAAACATTTTTCCATCGATACATGTTCCCTGGGGCAAGACCCGGGTTCTCACAGACGTTTTACGACAATAACTTGCATATTAGGCTTTAAAATTAGCACTTTTGAATTCGAATGTTCCAGTCCCATAGACGTCAATGGGGTTCTAAATGTTCAGTCCGTTCGAAGGTTCTGGTGGGAACCGAACGGGGGGTGTTCAGCTCATCCCTACTAGGCATAGAAACACCTACTCCTGCGGGGAGAAGTAGATTGAAAACATGGATTACAAGGTACGTACAGCATAAAAATAAAATTGCGGACTGTACTTGTTACAAGTATAAGGAAGTTGGTCAGATATAAATGTTATTAGGGTGAACCTCCGCTTCAAGTATGTAGATAAAGAGTTCCGATTTCATGATGACTTTTCTGTTCTGCATGTTCGTTCCTGGTCATTGTTCCGTTTAGGAATATGTTTGAGTGTTGAAGTGCACTGCATTAAGGCAACCCATGAAATTTACTACACATTGCTTCAAGTATGGGACCAACCTTAAAAACGGAAGACCCCTTTCACACCGACACTTCTAAAACTGCCCATAAAACGCTGATCAGCATCTGCAGTGCGTTTTTTTAAAAGACACGACTCAAAAAACATCTCCGAAAAACTTTGACATGCTTTTCGGGCGCTTCAATTCATTTCAATGGAGAGGGGTGTTTGAGGCGCTTTTTTTAGCTCTCCAAACATGTTCCAAAGATGCTGCATGTCAGATTTTCTTTCACTGCACCAGTGTGAAAGCATATATTAATTTTATGGGAAAGGGCTCTAAATTGTAACAAGCATCTAAAAAAACAGCCATTGGAGCAGAGCTTTGCAGATACTAAAACCCTAAACATGAGGGTATTGTTTAATCTTTTTTTTTTTTTATGGTAAACTAAAGCTTTTCAGTTTTATTAATGATTTCCACAGCATTTACCAATCTTCAAGCAGCCGTCTTTAAACCTTGAAAAGTATTCTTCTTGCAATAATGTTTTTGTTTTTAACCACTGCCAGTTCACACTACAGAAACTTGGGATCCGACTTGTCAGACCTTAAGTCGCCCCAAGTCGCTTGACATAGGAAATTCCATTATAGTTAATGGGAGCCGTCTTAAAGGGGTTGTAAAGACAAAAATATTTTCCTCTTAAATTAAAGTCTGACAGTAGCTGATAAAGTAAAAAGTTATGTTTTGCATTATAACTAGTTTGATACCTGTTGAAATCGAGCCGTTTTATTCACCTCTGTCACTCCTGATTTGTTATTCTCACTGACTTCCTGGTTTGCGGTGCGTGTTCATTCTTGCTACATCACGGCCTAATGGGAACTACAGTTCCTATTAGTCTTAGCCTCCATGCCTATGAGAGTTAAGAGAGCATCTTCACGCAGGGCTGTAGTTATGGGGAGTGGGTGAGCACATTCTGCTTTCCACCATGCAGATGCTGGTGGAAAGCAAGAAGAGGAGAGACAGGAATTGGCATTTTCAAACCTGGATTACTGTATTTTGGAAGTCAAAAGGAAAAACGAGGTGATATTTAAATGCTCTAGCTTACAGCAATCAATTGATCTAATAAAAAACGAACCTTTAGTGTTCCTATAATGTACACTACTGAAGTCACTCTGACTTTAGAAAAGGGTACCTGTACTACTTCAAGGCGACTTGTACCCATTGATTTCAATGGAAGTTGCTGCTAAAGTCAGATCAGTGTTTTAACTGAAGCAACTTTACAAGAAAATAGTTTACCCAGGCAAACCTCTCCCTCCCACAGAGCTGATTATTCTGCGATTGGCCACAGCCAAAGTTGCCTGTCTGGAGGCACCTTTAAGTTGCGTTGCAAGTTGCTCAAAGTCGTGCTGAAGTTGCCTCCAAATCGCCTTGCAAAGTCGCGCTGTAAGTCGGGTTGCCCCTGTGTGAACCGGCACTCAAGAACCAGGCCTAACTGACATTTGTTTACAAGTTAAAAAAAAAAACAGTATTTTTTGGCTAGAAAATGACTTTGAACCCCCAAGCATTATATACAAATATTTTTTTTTTTTTTTTTTTGCAGAGACCATAGAGAATAAAATAAAGATTGTTGCAATATTTTATGTCACACCATATTTGTGTTGCTGTCTTACAAACGCAATTGAGGGAAAAAAAAAAAAAAATACAAGTAAAAAAATAAATAAAAACGCAATTTTTTTCGTATAATGTGAAAAAGATGTTACGCCAAATAGATACCCAACATGTCCTACTTTAAAATTGTGCAGGCTCGTGGAATGGCGACAAACTAAAAACGGTTTAATTTTTTTTTACATGTTACCCGTTTAGAGTTACAGAGGAGGTCTGGTGCTAGAATTATTGATCCAACGCCAAGAATCGTGGCGATACCTCATGTGTGGTTTAAAGAGGAGGTTCACCCTAAAATCCATTTTTTGACAATGGGTCCAGCATACTGCTGTTTTTTTTTTGTTTTTTTCGGTACTTATCTTTATACGAGGCCTTGTTATCCGGCGGCAAGCGGGCAATCATGCGGGCAGTAGGCGTTTCTAAGCGAAGACGAGTTGATTGACGGCTGCTAAAGCGCGTCACGCCTTCCGGAAATACCCAAAGTGACACTCGGGCGTTTACGGTGCCTGCGCCTGCCGTGTAGAGTGTAGGCGCCGTAAACACCCGAGTGTCACTTCGGGTATTTCCGTCAGGCGTGACGCGCTTTAGCAGCGCGTCAATCAAATCCTCTTCGCTTAGGAACGTCTATACCCGGAAGTAAACCCCCCGCTGGGAGCCGGACAAAAAGAGCTTGTTTTACGATAAGTACCGAAAAAAAAAACACACAGCATACTGCAGATGTTAATATGCTGGATAGATATAGCTAATGTTAGAGAGTTTTTTTTGGACAAACCCCCGCTTTAAATATCGTTTACATATGTGGGCGTGACTTATGTATGCATTCCCTTCTGTGCGCGAGCTCGGAGGGACGAGGTGTTTAAAATTGAATAGTAGTAATAATCATCATATTTTTGTATGGTCCTTTTAATTTTTTTTTTTAAATCACTTTTTTCGTATTACAGGGAATGTAAATATTCCCTGTAATAGAAAGCATGACAGGGCCTCATTTTAATATAAACACTGTATATTCCTTGTAGGTCCAGCGTTAAATGTACAGTTGTAATCTCTTGAGGGAGAGGGAGAATCAGTAAGTGGCACCTTCTTTTTATAAAATATAGAAATTGCTCAGTTCTCAACCAGTTTTATAAATATCCCTCAATATCTCAATATGAAGGAATGTGCAACATTAATAACCAACCAGAAACAAAAGTCTTTATTTAAGATTTTTATTGTAAGTAATGAATATTTTCTTCATATTGCTTTAATGAAATGACATACAGCAGTTGCAGATATTCTCATTGCTGACAAAAAAAAAAAACTATTTACAAAAAATGCCAAAGATAGCAATTGTGAAAGAGGTTCGATAGTTACAAGCCGTGTCAATAAATACCCAGGGCAAATAGACAACACAGATGAAACAATAATACAATCTTATGCATGGCTTTTGGCACAAAACAAATAAATTAAATGCACATTAGGCATAAAAGGCAGGATATTTCATTTACCTTAAATTATGTATGTAATGCAAAGTAACCCAGGAATGTTGTAACAAAAACATTAGTGCCAATAAATACAGTGAGTACCAGATCATTCTTGTCAGTATGTTAGAGACCGAGTAAAACCCATGAATGCCTTCAAAAACGATTTTTTAATATGCTGCCAAGATCGGCCTGTCAATACTGGAGTTCTCTACATTTTAGCAGGAATGTTTTAACACTTGAAATACTAAGAGACGTTGGATGCCAAAGTGGTAGAACAGGCCTTAGCAAAACCATGTTCCCAAAGTGTTTCACAATACCTTCAGAACAGTGCACCCCTTCGGTTTGGCTTTGAACTAGACAGCATATTTAAAAACAGTAACTTATTGGCTCATTGGACACAAAACCGCAAGTGGGCAAGTGTACATAGTAACTTCTAGCAACCATTAGTTAAATTGTATCAGTTTAGAGCAGTTAGTACAATAAAAGAATGACCTTGCGTTGGCCATTATTTTCATAAGCAAAGGTCATTGAAGAAGAGTAACATTGCACTCATCACAAACACAAAGCCAAGAGCCATCTTGTGAGAAGGATCAGTTGTCACACTAAGCTGTGAAAACTAGGCCATGGCATTCACAATTGGAACCTCCACAGTGTGTACATGATGGGTGCACTTTAAATAAGTTTCAATGTGGTGATATGCCCAGCAAGGCTTCAATTTACACAGCATCTATGGTCAACCAAACATGAATGTGTTACCCAGTTATAGGATGGGCACAGCATCCAGTAACCAACAGCCCATCAGAATTTACATTAGCTGCCCATACTTAGTTGTTGAAAGCTGGGTATCTGTTGGTTGGCATGATTACTGTATGTCACAGCTTTGACTTGTATATGCACAGTAATGGTATTTTCACCTATAGATCTATCCAAGCAATAACTAGATCTATCATGGAGCCAAGTATTTGTGAAAAAACTCCCCTTGCCCTTCCCCAGATCTGTTTAGGGCATTGATTCAATGGGTTGATTTACTAAGGCTGTTTCACAATGGGGTGTGGGCGGCGGAAAAACACCGCTATTTTTAGCAGCGATTTACCATACATTTTGCTGAGGTATTCTGCCGCTACCGGAGCACTTTTAACCCCCCGCTAGCGGCCGAAATAGGGTTAAGCCGTTTTTCAGGTGCCATTAGCCCAAAAGCGCCTGAAAAACGCCCCAGTGTAAAAGGCATCTAAAGGCAAATTCACTGTGCACTGCAAGTGCATTCACTGTAGATCAGAGGGGGAAGCTCTGCCAATTTCCATCATCCAATCATGTGCAAGTAAAAATGCTGTTCATAATTTTTCTTGCATGTCCCCCAGATCTATAGCGTCTGCACTTCCAAGTGCACTTGTAATGCAAAGTGGATTTGCCTTTAGTAAATAAACTCCAATGTGTACTTACTAAAAAAAATGGAGTTGTTTTCCTACACCCACCAATGAGATTAGGGCTTTCAAGGCAGAATTAATCCAATTGGTGGCCTTGGGTGAATGGACTCCCTATGCAAGAATGATTGGTACAGGTTTTAGTTTACTTCTCCAGAAGTAAGGGAGGTGGCAAAAACAGCAAGAGGCTTCTTCCATTCAATGCCTTTGCTTTACCCGGCATATTATTACACGACAAGGTCTGGAATATGTGAAAAATGTAAATCCTATAGCTTATTGATGGGCTGAAGCAAGCTGGTACTGGCAATTTCTAACACAATGACTTGATGTAGTGAAAAGATGAAGCGCATTTTTACATGCTGAACATGAAAGGACACAATGGTACAAACAAAAACACCGGCATACAGAAGTAGTGCAGGCAAAGGCACTTGTGTGTATCGCTAGAATAAGGACCATTTCTAAATACTATTTCACCAGTGTGCACTGCACCACAGTAACACTACGGGCCCGATGTATCCAAGTGTCTAAGACCCAAGCCCCTGTTCACGCTGGTGTGGCTTTGAAATCACGCTACTTCAGCATGATTTCAAAGCCACACATCAGTGCAATTTGCTTTGCCGAGTTCACTGCAGCTTGCGACTTCATACAACATAGTCTATGCAAGTCGAAATGAAATTGGCAAAAAGTAGTGTCGGTTACATTGCCTACATTAGGGTGCGACTTGTCATGCGATTTGGAACGGTCAAATCGTATTACATATCACACAAGTGTGAACGGGGGATAAGAGTTACTTTCCATCAGTCACAAGCCAGGCTCAAAGGCTTTCACTGCTGATTGGACTGTTGAGAAATACTTTTATACAATCTGGCCCTTATGGCTTATCTAGTAACATGAAGCATTTGGTGCAGTAGGCGACACTAAAATCAGCCTTCGTTGGATATACGACGGCAGTCAAAATTGTGTTGGCTTCTTGCCTCAGAGCACACTTACTCCAGGTTACTAGGAAAACCCTTCACAATTTGCATTGTACACCTTTGGCACACTGCTCAGGCCATAGGCAATAAAGCAAATCATCACTGCCTCAATGCTGTATTACCCACCTAACAATGGCTCATTACTAAACACGTGCAAACTTTTTTTTTTTTTTAGAAAACGCAACCAAGGTAAGGGATTACCTTGTGCGCAAATCGAACAATGCCTTAATGCCAACATGGGATTCCTGAGCTCCGATAAAATTCAGGGAAAAAAAATAAAAATAAATCAGAATTAAAACATGAACATGGTTGCACTTCAATTTGGTTATCTTCCCATATTGCCCTGCTAAACAAGACATTGTTCACAGTAGCCAATTAGGTATATATAATAAAAAAATAAATAAGAAAAACCAAACAAGTTTTAATAGTCTACAGACTGGCAACTTAAGCGAGCTGGACGGTCATAGTATTAGGATGGTTTTGTAAAGTCCCGGTGGTAGTTTTCACAGCACTAGATTACCTTTAGAGTATAGTCAAAAAAAGAAATACAAAAGTAAAGTTACAGGGTTCTTGGTCTCTGGCCCTATTGAAACATGTTTTATAATTTAAAAATATATAAAACATACTTTTATTACTTAACCATCCCATAAATGTTCATTTTAATTAACACTCTCACTTAAATATCTGCATTTAAATTTTAAAGCTTAAATATTGTAATATTTCATTTAAATACAAGTGGATTGTAGAAACACAAAAATCCATTTGACAATGTATTTAAATGACCAAAATAAATAATTTTGTTTTACATAATACATAACCTATATTTATTTTAAAGAAATAATATATATAAATAGCCTGGGTCATATATATTACTGTGGAATATAAAATGAATCCACCTAAAGATCATGGCAACTGACATTTTTTCCCCCCTATTCTGGCTCTGTATTTATATTACTATTGCAGGGACTTTGCCAAGCTGGTGGATTTCTTGGCATGAACATCCAACCAACTGCATAGATTTGTATGGTCTTATCCTAGAAGCTTCAAATAAATAGGAATAATTTATGGTAAGATTAAATAATCTGAAATCAAATATAGAAAAAACAAAAATATATGGCTTGTAAGTGGAACTCAATACTGGTAGGGGGCAAATTTGAAATCCATCAAGATATTTTTTTTTAAAAACATGAAAAATGTTGGAACCTCCCACTAAATCCTTGTGCTTGATGTCATCAGTGGCATTTTTTTAAAATGGTAACTCCTCCACATAGTGGAATCGATCAAGGGAGTACTGGAAGGTGAGTGCAGGGTATATAAAAACTATACATTCCGACACATAAAAAGTCCCTGTATGGACAACTTCTATGCACTCTAGTGCCAAGCCTTCCTCCTTCGTGGGGTTTGATAGATGCTGATAAACATCAATGAAACCACTCCAAAAAATACAGCTAAAGGAAGGCAAGGACTTGTGCATCACAGAAGTGGCCTGGACCATGAACATGAGAATTGAGGTGTCATTTGCACATCAGTCACCTCTCTTTACCCAACTGCTTTTAGTGGACATGCCTTAATAAATGGCTGCTGCAGCGATATTGCACGTTAACAATGCAGAATTGAGGTTGTGGGGGGAAACTGAACACTTGCCTTATAGTACAGAAATCAGAAAATATTAGTCTATAAATAATGCAGATATATTATGGAAAAATATGATTGTACTCATAATACATCTGAGGTATTTCCAATTTAAATAAAACTCTTGCTAGTTCAAGCTTCAGACTCATTCCTGGAATTTGCAATAAATAAAACAGCTCTATATAAAGTCTTGTCTTCTTTTTTTTTTTTGCCATTTTTCCTTGTTTTCTGTAAACCCGAGTAGTGCACACTACTACTGCAAATATTTCTCAATTTTACAATAAATACATGAATAAAGTTCATCTTAAAAGCATTGAACATTTGGGAGTTTTTGCACTCCATCCATAAAATAGTTGTTCACAGGTCTACAAACAATTCACAATTCTTCAGTTTTATATACAAGCAACTTCTAAGAAAAAAAATAGTTCAAAAATCGATGTGTAGTAAACAGGTTGCTGTGGCAGTATTCCAAAAATGTGTATTTTCCCATATAAAGACCAAAAATATATGTATCCGTGTAGAAACATTCCAAATTTGTCATCATAGTAATGTCTCTGCAATATGCCACAGATGGGATACAGTAATCCGTTTACACTATAAGCGATTCAAAAGGAGATGGCGATTTTAAGGCATCTTCTAAATATTGATTGTCACCAGAGGATTCAGAGGAGCTAATCAAGGATTCTAAGAAGCTTGCAGTTGTGTCTGTCGCTGGTGGAAAACCAGGAAGGAAAGTTAATAGACACGGCTGAGAACACAAATTATCATATTCGCTTAACGAATTGTAAAGAGGTCCAAAATTGTAATCTGATTCATCAGGCAAGTCAAAAGTTTCAGATGAAAGGCTGATATCCATATAGTTTTTTAAGAGTGGCTCTCCTTGTGTCACAGTAGAATCAGTAGAGACGGCCACAGACACTCCATTGTCTGAAAAGCAATCTGCGCCCTGGTTTGCGTTTTCGTCTACACATTTTCTAACGTTCGATAAAGAATTTGAGTACACCCCACTGGTGGATTTTTCTGAACTATAAAGGGACTCGTAAACTTTGTCACAGAAAAAATCTGTGGTATGAAAGAAACTTAAGTTGTCCTGGCAGTCACTGCTGTTTTCCTCGTACTCTGAATCACTGAAATGAAGAATCCTAGCAAGATAATCTTCCTCAAAGTCTGACTGGGATTTATCAGATGAAGAGGCAAGTTCATAGGGACCTTCAGAGACTTCACTCTGAGAAGAGGAACTTGAACTGTCTGTGGTGACACTACTACAGCTGTTATCATTTGCTGGTTCCAAGTCCACATTGAAATGATAAGGGGATGAGGCTGGGGAATTAGAGTTGGAGGAACTGTTGGATGTGGTGGTGGGAACAGTCCTGTTGTCATCTTCTTCATCACTGTCCTCAAGTGATGAACATTCAAATGAATCTAAATGTTCACTGCAGGTTACATCAGGCTCTTCGTGGATTTCATTATTTTGATTCTTCTCTTCAAGCTCGAGCTTCATAACCGTATGGATAAAATGGGTCTGCACACGGGAAGAATTGAACTCTACTCTTCCATTTGGGTTTCCACAACCATCCTTTGTACATCCACAAGGGAAAGATGAATGATCCCTCTGAAATGTAAAAAAAAAAAAAAAAAAAGCACAATTTAGATTACTGAATGATTTAAATGGTTTCAGTGCAAAAATATGGCAGCTGGATTTAAAAACACACCCATGAGGGCCAACAAAACTAGATAAAACCCAATATACAAGATGATTGTTGTCTCAAACACATTTTGGTGTATTGAGTAACAAGATACAACAGACAACCCCATTCTGACTGTTGGCTTAAAGTGGTTGTATACCCTCATGGTATACTTGCACCTACAGGTAAGCCTACATTAAGGCTTACCTGTAGGTGCTTTCAATATATCCTTAACCTACATGGTTAAGGAGATATTTGCAGAAAAGCGGGCGCCGATGTCTACAGCGCATGCGCCCCATAGACAACAGGGCAGGCGCACTAAACGCGGCAGCTCTTGAATAGGAGCCTGCCGGAAATGTGCGCATGCGCAGGGATCGTGCCAATCCCCACGCATGCGCGGGAGTGGCGTCATCGCCGCTCTGGCCAGTCACAGAGCCGGAGCGGCGATACCTGGCAGTCACTCCGGGTATCATGGCGGCGTCAGAGAACGTGTCCGAGGACTACTGCAGGGGCTTTGATCTAAGGCAAGTAATTGATAATGAGCTAGTATGCCAGGAGAAACCTGGTATATCCTAAAGAAAAAAAGTATTCAAGAATAGAAGATCAAAAATGTACAGTATAACAACCAAAATACTTCTTTAGGCAGTATTTAAAACTATAAATTTGATGTGAGGAACATTTTTGCAAGCCCATACTAACCTGACATTTAATTCCTGCCAAATAACAGCTGCAAGTTTCTGGATCACAGAAATCCTGGCAATCGCACCCGCATTGTTCTCGTGACTTCCGGATTTCGTTAAGCTCGTACTTTTCCGTTTTGTCAATCTTTTTTACTCCTTCGCTTTTGAGCAGTGCCCTTCGTTTCTTGGCAGGGTACATGCGAGGGCTGAAACCATCTTCAATTTCTGCATTGGTCATATCGATATCTTCATCACAGATGTCATCTATGCTGAGGTTATTGGCCTTTTCTGATTCTATTGTACCGTTCATTGTAAACTGTAAAAGAGAAAGCAGATGTAAGGTCAACCGTACAAACATGAGATCAATGTTATGACATATATATATATATATATATATATATATATATATATATATATATATTACACACACACACACATATATTTAAGATGACCAGTGAAATAAAAAAAAAAATGGAAAAAAAAAAACGGCACAAAAAACAATGGCGTGTAGCCACTTGAGGCAACCAGTCAGTAGACTTTGAAGACCAACAGACTATCTTTCCACTTATTTCTAGGAGCTACTGAAATTGCCTGCAGATGTTGCTTTCCTCACTGGGGTATTAAATTCTTTGCCAATTATAAAAACATTAAATTACCGCCCAAAAGGGAATAGGTAGCTTCTGTTCTAGAAAATTAGTTTTCCTAGAAAAATTATAAGTGTATAGCTGGTCAATTTATGACTGTGCTAAACAATGCAAGCATCCTGTAAGATACCACTGTGGATTGATCCATCATACACTTGACTAAGGGGTTGATTTACTAAAAAAAAAAAACAGGAGACAGCAAAATCTGGCGCAGCTCAACATTGTAGCCCAGGGGTGTCAAACTCAATTTCATTGTGGGCCGCATCATCATTATGGTTGCCCTCAAAAGGGCCGGTTGTATCTGTAAGATTAGATGTCCAGCGCATCCCTTCCCCTTACATTAGATGTCACGAGCCCCCCACCATCAGAAGTTGAGTTCCCCCTCTCTCTTACATCACAGTGCACCCCCCCCTTCCTTATGCTGCTGCTGGGAAGAAGTTGGATGCATTGCTTGAAAGCGGAAAGTAAGGGTCTGGAGGATGACTGGAGAGGTGCGAGGGCCACATGAAATGGCATGGAGGGCCGCATTCGGCCCCCGGGCCTTGTGTTTGCCACCTCTGTTGTAGCCAATCAACTTCTAACTTCAGCTTGTTCAATTAAGCTTTGACAAATAAACTGGAAGCTGGTTTCTTTGCCGAGATGCACCAGATTTTGCATTCTACAGTTTTAGTAAATCAACCCCTGAGTGTCAGGAAAAACTGAAGTATATGTGCAGTGAAATATTGGTTCATCAAAACTTACCATATTTTTTAATGCCAAAAGCTTCTCCTCCTTTAACCGCTCCTTTAATTTCTCCCTGCGGCGGGTCAACTGTTCCCTGGAAAACTCCTCCATAGTGAATTGCTGGCTAAAAGTGTGTTTCCGCCGCATACCCAGGGTGCAACCACCCCGACTCGGCACGCTCGTAAACCCTTGGCATCTCTGGAAGTAGAACACTACCACCCGGTCAAAATGTACTTTGTTCTTCTTTGCAAGTTTTGCTTTCTTTAAAATGGACACGGCTGTAGACAGAACAGAAATATACATTATATAGAAGACTATCCATTATATAAATTAAGATGCATAGTTATAAATAAGCATGTGACAATTACATGAAAAAATAAAATAAACACCAGTAGTTTAGTTAAAAGTTGAACTGCTAAATGGCAAGCAGTATGACTCGCATACATGTCATGCAAACAGGACTTTGAAAAAGGAAGTTCACACTATTTTTAGTTTCAGATCCTTCCACCGATAACTAGATCGCTTACAACTTTTTTTTTGTTAGGCTGATGCTTTGCCCAAATAAATCATTGAAGTTGTGTCTCACCTATCCAATCTATTCAGCTTGAAAAGATGGTTGTCTGAGCACTTGTTACCCACTCCCTTGTTCACTACAAAGCAGCTTGGCAGACAGCCAGTGCTAGTGTTTGCAGCTCCCAGTTAAATGGTGTCGCAGCGAACTGATCATTTCAAATCTTGTTTTCATAATGAGAGCAGAGAGCCTACCAGTCATCAGATGTGCGGTAGTTGGCTCATATCAGACAAGTACTGATGGCTTTAGGTGGCACAGCCTTTTATCCGGTTTCATGACAGGTTCTATATTTGGTCATTTTCCAGATGCCGACTGCTGGCTGGCAAGGCATGCTGGAAAAAGTAGCATAAGCATTCTGGTATACTCAGGCCAGTTTTAAAGGGTACCTTAAAGTGGAAATTCAGTTCTACTTTCTGACTTTCTTATTTCTCCCTCTGATCTTTTCCTTTATTATTTGCTTTTATTTTATTATTTTTTCTCAATATTTAATATAATTACAAATGAGCATGGGCAGCTCATGCTGGCCGATTATAGGGGCTGGGGTTTAACGTTCGAGGTGGACCCTTGGAGTAATGGGCCGTAGTTAGCTTTACTACCGCGCTGGTAGAACCTGGTCAGCTTTTGCACTAGTTTTTGTCTGTTTTAATTTGTCTTACTGTTATATTGGTGTAATAGACTGGACTGTGTTTCAGTTTTCACTAAATGTTTGACCAATGTTGTACGAGGAAAAACAGAGATTCATTTTTTTTTCTACTTTGTATTTAAAACCTTTAATAAATTTGAATAAAATTCAGTCATTTTTTTCATCTTTTCATTTATTAAATCTTCTGCCCATTTATTAAATCTTCTGGTAAAACAAAGCCTAGGCTTACAGCATCATGCACAGCTCTCACTCTTGTGAGCGTTTGCTAGGAAGGGGGGGGGGGGGGATAAGTCATATGGGGGCCAATAAGAGCTGCAGATCTGGAGGTGTGTGTGTTAATCCAGTAAGTGAACAGGCAGCAGCTCCAGCTGCCCACAGTTAAAATATATGCAGCCTGACACAGTGGAGGGAGGATTTCTGCAGCATATTTGGCATGACTAAGCATCGGTTGTCGATGTGAAACGCGTCAGCTTTTGTTACCCCACTGTTTGCTGTTTTCGTTTTTTGACTGGAATAAACAGGCACTATTTTTAAGTCTTTTCATCCATTGGAGTGCGGCTGTCCATTTTTCTTTCCTTATATTGCACCACGCATTGCCTGCACCCATTTGGGTTTTTGAACTTTACTCACCACTGAAGTGTTGTCTGGAGCGGTGGTTTTCCCTTTATCTTTCACTCTTGTGAGAGTTTGCTAGGAAGGGGGGGGGGGGGAATAAGTCATATGGGGGCCAATAAGAGCTGCAGATCTGGAGGTGTGTGTGTGTGTTAATCCAGGAAGTGAACAGGCAGCAGCTTCAGCTGCCCACAGTTAAAATATATGCAGCCTGACACAGTGATTCTGTACTTTCCAAATATGCTGCAGAAATCCTCCCTCCACAGTATATATAAAATATGAAAAGTGGTTGGAAGGAAGCTTCAGAATGGCAAAGATGTTTTTATTACAAAATTATGTGAGCAGACTGCAGTCCCTCCAACTCTAAACCAAACACTGTAGGCGAGTGCACAGTGGAATAAATACATTCCACTTACAACAATCTGCCGATTAAAAGAATTGTTGCAATATATTCCTGAGTCATTTGGAGAGCTATGCTCTCTGGTTCTGCTGTATTTGGCCATACAACTCTCCACTGCACAGGCAGAGGAATATTTAAGCCACCAGGTTTCAAAAATTGAGTGTGGAGGAAAAAAGTAATGCAAAATACACATAAGAAGATACAGCGTATGCAGCAGAGAGTTCATAGGTGGAAACACCATAAATGCAAAAGCATCAACAAGGCCGACATTAAATGGTTTGAAAAATGCAGAAACACAGAAACTTTCAGATTTCACTAAATCTGGTTCCTAGGAGTTGCTGCACTCTTGCACACAATTTTCTATTTGCCTTGTTAGTAAGCCTGCATAGCTATGACCAACATGTAATACAAGCTCTATCCAGTCAACTTTTCCAGGCTGACCAGTGGAAAGTGGCTAATATCAGGGGATTAGGAAAACTTTTAGAGAGCACTCTACAGTAATGAGCATGACTAGTGTGTGCCGGGATTATATATTATACTCTAGAATCCAAAGGGGGAAAGTTCTCTGTGTGTTTACTCAGGTGCTGAAGAGTTGACATCTTTACTGCGGCAGTTACGGAAACTATGCAGATTATTTAAAGACCAGTTTACAATCATACAGCACAGCAGCTGGGACGCAAGAAATTCGCTGGCTACAGAAAACCCAGCCTGATTTGGCAGCAGTTTTTGTTCGAATGGGACTACAAATAAACACACTACCGGCTTATCAGATACAGGCATACCCCACTATTAAGTACACAATGGGGTTTATTTACTAAAGCTTGAAAGTGCAAAATCAGGCTCACTTCTGCATAGAAACCAATGAGCTTTCAGGTTTTTTACCAAAGCTTAAATTGAACAAGCTGGAGTTAGACGCCCATTGGTTTCTATGCAGAAGTGAGCCTGATTTTGCACTTTCCAGATTTAGTAAATAAAAAGTGGAGTATGCCTGTACATGCAACTGGCTGTCCTATGCTGGGCATTTACACATCATAAAGTTCAACAAAGCACTTTACATTAAGGCATATCATGTCTGCTTTAAGCATTCTAAAGACAGACATGATGGGTTTGTATAAATGAATCTGTCTCAGCGAAATCTGGAGCAAAAAAATAAATATGTTAGGAGAGTGAGTTGTCATTTCCTACAGCAGCCAAGAAACCAGGGAAACCAAGAGCAATAATTTTGCTTTGTACGCATCCTTTTTTCACGTTCCCACTTCAAGCCTAATGTTGCCCATAGATGGACCAGTTGTTTAAAAAGAAACCAAAAACATATTCCCCCATCTATACAGTTGAGGTGGATGAAGGATTCCTCCCCTGTTGCGCTGCTGCATCTAATAGAGGGGGCTCCTCTGCTGATCGACTTTCCATGAACAGGAATAGCCATAGATGGATTGAAATTTGCCTCCTGCTGAATGGGTTATATTTTGATTCATCCAAGACCAGCTTAAAAAAAAGGAAAAAAAAAAACTACCAATTGTCAGAAAGTGATCTCCAGGCACTCTCTAAAGCAGGGGTAGGCAACCTCAGCCCTCCATGAGACATTGCAAGACCCTAACAATCACAGGCATGATGGCATTTGTAGTTTCACCACAGCTGGAATGCCAAGGTTGCCTACCCCTGCTCTAGAGCATGTCTCTGCATTCATTTTTTTATTTTTTTTACCTTGTTCCTGTAGTGAGAAGCTACTTTATAACTCCTGGTGATATAATCATCAGGCTTGTAAAATTCTTGCAGGGGGAGCTGCTGAGATGAGGTACCAGCAAGGTGTTCCTAGTTTCGTTTTTAACCAAGGTAAGCACCCCCTACATACCTACATCCCCAAGAGCCCTTTACTACATACTGCGGGGTAGATTCACATAGAGATACGATGGTGTATCTACTGATACACCGTCGTATCTGTGAGATCCGACGCTCGGATCTATGCGGCTGATTCCTCGAACCAGGTTCCGCATAGATCTCCCTTAGAGCCGACTGGTGTAAGCGAGTTACACTGTCGGATCTTAGGCTGCAATCTCCCGCCATCCGCTAGGTGGCGCTTCTGTTATTATACGCGACGAATATGCAAATGAGGAGAACCGCCGATATGCAGGGTAAGTGCGGCGTATCCTATGTTAAGTATGGCCGTCGTTCCCGCGTCGAGTTTTTAATTTTTTACGTAAGTCGTGCGGGAATACGGCCATACGTTACTAGCGTTAACGTCGAAAACAATGACGTCCTTGCGATGTCATTTAAAGCAATGCACGCTGGGAAATTTAGCCGGCGGCGCATGCGCAGTACGATCGACGCGGGGACGCGCGTGATTTAAATAGTAAACTCCCCCTAGCCGCGGAATTTGCATTCCGCCGGGGTATTTACGATCCGCCAGGGCAACTTACGAGGCAAGTGCTTTCTGAATACAGCACTTGCCTCAAAAACTGGCGCAGGCAGATCGTAAAAAAGATAGATCACCAGATCAAAAGATCCGCTGATCTATGTGAATCTACCCCAGTGTATTGACAGGCTCTTCGTAGCCAAGGTGGCAGCATTGTTTTTCTAGAAAAGATATCATTGTACACATACACTGATAGCACTGGCACTACTGGCTGCAAAGATTAAGGCCCCTTTCACACGACCTGAAAGCCACGCAAGTTTGAAGCAACTTTGACACGACTTGAAGCAATTCCTGTGTAACGTTGGACCTCAAGTCACATCAAAGTCAGACCAAAGCAGTGCAGGGAGTAAAGTCACAAAGATAAACGGTACTCATTAGAAATCATGGGGAATGTCTTTGCAGTCCCGAGTCGCACGAGCACGAAAGGGGCCTAAGGCAGCTTAGAAGGGAACAGAGGGAGTGTGCTCTGTAGAGCAGCAGGTAAGAATTAGGCACATCTGACCATGTTGCTTGGAAATCAGTACAGCAGAAGCACTGGTATTAGCAAATATTTGTGTTTTTTAGCATTGATTGGCTCTTTAAAAAAAGAAAAAAAAAAAAAAACACACACACACCACACTAAGCAATTAAACCCCATCTACTTACGGGTATAATCCTCAATGATCGGCCTTGGACTGTAGCTGTATTCATCATCGGATTCTCCTCCAGAAGAGGTGGCAGATGAGGATGGAGATGATGAGGAAGATGTGGAATCCTCTTCCAGGGCCTCATACTTGCGCTTTAGTAATCCACTCATGGCTGATGATTTCACAGATCTTTAAAAAATAAATTTAAAAAAAGTGAATTTTTCATAATAAATATAGTGAATAAAAACAATAAATACACGCACGCACAAGTAAATGCATTTCTGTAACATACAGGAGGATAAAGCTAGACTGTAATAATGCTGCAACTGCTTCCTGTCATTTCCCATTCAGCTCATTCAGAATACTTTTTGCAGGATTTGCATGCTGTACGTCCCCAGGGAAACACATGAGCAGAGGAGCAATGCTGATCCACAGACACAACAACAGCACAAAATTGCCCCAAAGCCCTTTTGTTTTTGCAGCCTGAAGATGCATCAATGAAAGTGGGTCTCAAGCAGGGATATGCTATGTCTCTGATCTAATTATGTCCTAGTGCTGCCTCTTGTCTACATGGATATCTGCCCTCGCGAGGCCAAATTAACCTCTTCAGTGTCAATAGACACAAAACTGATTCTTACTAGAACTAAAAAACAAACCAAAAAAAAATAATATTACCTAAATGCAGTGCCCATATCAGCATGACCAGACAAGAGTAGAGCAGCAATCCAGTAAGCGATAAGGCGATGCAATGCCGTTTAATGCTTCAATAGAGAAAGCGCCAACCCGTCTCAATGAGGGTGTAAAATGAATCGCCTTGCTTCATCACGATTTTATTATACGCTTACAAGACAGCAGTTTAATATTAGCTTGTATGTAGGAGGGAGCTAGCGCACACACACACACACACACACACACACACACACACACACAATCATGGCACAAGCATTATCTGGAAAGATGACTCAGGGTGACTCAGTGATCTGCCTGAGTGTTTATCAATCAACGTGACAACAGTCGGGGTATTGTGACGAGCAAGAGCCCAGAAACTTTCAGCTCTGCTAGTAAGCTGTGCTGACGTCAATGTGGAATATACGATGACGAAGAGGGCCGAGCCTACAAATTACAGAGGACTGTGAATGACATCAGGTCTCCCTTCTTTAAGGAACATATGTAGTAGGATTGTGAGAGAATAAGGTTTGTTACTGCATTTCCTTACATGCAGGTTCTATTATGTAGACTGAAACCCCTAACCCAGCAAATACCATATACACAACAGTCTTCTTGGCATCCAATTATAAGCCGCAGGTCAAAAGAGATGTCCTGTAGATCGCTACGAATGTGAACTGCTCCATCGGCAATGACCAGACGATGGGCCAGTCATCCTTTTACCTTACACAAATTTGCTGCCTATTGCATATCAACTGAGCTCTCTTGGTTAATGCATCAAGTTTGACAATATGCAATTAATCATCCAATACGATGGGGGAGATTTACTAAAACGAGTGCACACAGGATCTGGTGCAGCTGTGCATTGTAACCAATCAGCTTCTAGGTTTTAGCCCAGATTCACATTGAGGGCGTGTTTGAAATTGTGTGAGTTCAGCTGAACTTGCACCATTTCAAACCGGCACTGCAGTCCAAATTCGGGGGGCGATTTCACAGACATCTAGGCTGGTTCACGCACAAATGTCTATTCAAATTGCCACCGATGTCGCCAATAGTAGTACAGGAACTACTTTTGGGAATCGGTGTGGCATCACACCGATTCAGACAGTGCTCTTGCCAGCAATAGCCGGGGATTTGACATATGAAATCGCATGTCAAAATGGCTTGAGACTCCATTTACCAGACGTCTATGCAAGTTACAATGAAATTGGTAAAAAGGCGTGCAGGAACCTTTTCATTATCTCTGCACCATGAATGGTCCCATTGCCGGCAATGGGTGAGACATTGGAACTGTCAAACCGCATGACAAGCCGCACACAGTGTGAATGGGGGATTTTTTTTCCCCCCAAATTGCAGACGTGGAGAAGTTGCTGACTTTTGTTCTATAATACCATAAGTAGCTTAGAATTTCTCAGAGCATAGAAACAAAAGTAAACTAGAGGATGATCATTTGACTGTCTCCCAAAATGCCACCCTTATCTTTTAGCACTGGTCAAAATGTCCTCCTGTCCCCTTATGTAACCACTATACAATTCAAAGACACCTGAACTAGATTTTTTCCTCCCCATTTTTTTATTGCAGGTCAGATAGTTAAAGACAATCAAGCACAATATTTAATGCTAATAGTGGGGGTTGCAAATAACATGAGCATCAGCAAACGGAAACTTTAACCAAACCAAAAGCACTGGGCAGGTGATTAAATCTGAATTAGTGCTATATTTGCAGAGTGGGGAAACAGTAAGCTGGTTAATAATTTACGAGTGTGTTATGCGAGACTTGCAATGGCCCCGATGTCTCATTTAATGTACAGCAAGAAGACACTGGCTCAGCTCTGAGGTTTCAGATATTTCTTAATGACAATGCAGATTATAACACATTCTGGAGCCGCTAGTGAAAGTGCAAACTGGTTTGGTAAAAATGCCAACATGGGACATCCAGGACCATTGCCAGTTTCCTGTGCAGGTCATAAAATAAGCTTCTCATTGGCTACTTCGGACAACGATACGTTCCTGTTAGTTTGTGTTTAAGTTATCCGTTCATGCAGGTAGGCTTCATATTTAAAATGGTAAAGAGATAATAATGTGCGAAGTGTAGTAACCTGTAGTAAGTGTAGTAATCCGCACTGCGGATTCCAATCAGACCAGTGAAAGATGTATTCTTGTTGAGCGAGGAATTCCTGAATTATGTAGGAGGCTCATTTAATAAGAAAGCAAGAACACACTCATCCATAGCAAGCAGACAGTTTGTACATCTTCAAAACCTAAACTTTCATTGGTTTCTAGGGTTTACTGCGCTTTTCATCAAGTCCAATCACTTAGTGAATGTGGCCAAATATTATGGGTACAGGAGGACATGTCTTGTAAGTGACAACGGTCCGAACCAACATGCAACCCGTTTATAGGCTATTCCTGGATCTTATTGGAAGCTGCAAGATTCCTGTTGCATGGCTATTGATCTCCATTTAAATCTTGCTGGAACTTGTAGTGCGCGGAACTTTTTTTTAACATTTCCTTGCAGCTGACAACAATGTCACTAATATTGACTACATTCAGACTAGCCCCCTAAAAAAAAAAAAAAAAAAAACACAACTTGCATAAAATCGCTAGCAGGCTTTAGGATATCTTTATTATTCTTCTTTAATATGCTCAGGGATATTTCCACTGGTTGCCATTTTCATGCAGCCACTGGCTAATGCTTCAGTAAAATACCAAGCAGCCCTGTGGTTAAGAAATTTGTGCAAATTGCCACCACCCGTTCTGCAGAAAAATCTCTCCTGTTAACACAGGCCAAAGTTCAAGAGTTCATACACAGCAATTTATAGATCGGCTTGTTTTACTGCACAAGCCACATATGTACTAAAAGGGCCTTTGACTGTCTTTAGGTCACTATTACAGTATGTAAAAAGGTGCCATAAAACTGACCCGACTACCACAGGGAACAACGCACACCTATTCACCACGAGCACACAAAACAAACTAATTCCCCTGCATCTATTTACCACAGCATGTTTGTGGGTTTCCAACGTCTACCAAACACAATGTTTGTAAACAAGCGGCTAGAGTTGCAGCCGAGCGTGCAGTACTCAACCTAGCGATAAAAAGAAAGTACAAATGCAAAATCTGACTAAAAACACGCATAGCAATTGTACATGTAAAAGTATAAAAATAAAAAAAAACACACCACATTATATAATTGTTGGCATAATTGTTTTTTATTATTTCTTTAAACAAAAATCTTATAAAATATGGTGTATAATAAATAAATATATACATATATATACACACACACACACACACACACTGCAGCAGCTGGCTGCCCAGTTTCCCTGACAAGCACTCATTAATTGCCAGTCTACAGGGTGGCCTTCACATAGTTGGGACACTTAACAGCTGGACCAACAATGCCTAAATCTTCTCACGCCGATGGAATGCAACCTGTCCTGCCTTAGCATTCTGTAAACAAAATCTGCATGCTCTGTACCAGCACCTTTTTTTTTTTTTATATTGCAGCATCTACTGCCATTTTAATGTTTACATTATAAAATCCTCACTATACAAAAAAAATGACCCCCGTGTGATCACCGCTACTGACCGTACAGAAATCCCCACACATCTAATAGGATCGGTGTGGCTTTCTGATGTTATGCCGCAATTGTTTGCCACTGAATTATGTATGGTAAATTGCTGCCAGATGTTTCATGAAGTGGCTCTAGACTGCACTAGAAAGGACACACTGTTAAGCCGCTTTGCTCACGGGGCTGCTACAAAGTGAGCACAGCGCGAAATTATCAGAGAGAGCCAGTGGCCAAGTGTCACTCGAGCTTTGAATGAAGGGGGTCGCTTGAGGACGTCAGGGCCTAAAGTAACTACCATTTCAACTTCTATTTCAGAAAAAAACACCTGATGTCTTCAGCCTATGATCAGAAGAGGACAGCACTGCTCCTGATTTGACTTCTTGCATGGATAAAAGTGCAAATCATTTTTATTTATTTTTTCTTAAGTGTATAGGCCATCGAGTAGGAAAGGAGCCATTTTTGTTGCTCTGACCAACAACGTTCCTAAATCATTAAGTATTAAAGATGTGCAACGTACCTCATGCCTCTATAATAAGTTTGCTGCTCTAACATACACCCTGTGCAGGCTGCCACCAATATGCAACAATATGTTAAACACATTGCACCTGTGTATTAATGTTACTATTCTACTGCATTCCTAATTTTTTTTATCATTTTTCTAGAGATCAACTTGCATTAATTTTTTACGGTTGTCATGATCGTCAGAATCCTACAGCTGCAGTGTGTTGCCTAATGAAGATTACACATGATATTACAAGGGGTGGAGCCTGAGCAGGTCAGCTAAGGTCTACCTTAGGGAAGTCTTAACCAAATCTGTCAAATGAAATAAATGCTTATGATGTGCTCAGATGTGGAAAGTACTATACTATCCCTTTAAAAATGACGAATATGTAACCAATATGATCACTCAAACAAAACATATCCATTACATAATATACAAGAAATGCATAGACTATTCAATCTACACTCCCCCCTTTTCCATCCAAGACCAGCAAAAGAATTACAACACAGCTAACAAAAATAAAATTCCTGAAATAGCAACGCAGAAAAAAAAAATAAAAAAATATTAGGAGTGTGGCAAGTCCAACATTCTGCTACATACAAAAAGGACTATTTAACGTTATTTTATTTCAGGTTATTAAAAAAATAATCTGCCTCACTTGCCACTGCCAAAAGACATTCTGTTCTTGGCTCAGCCATCTTACTCATCTATTTTACTAAAAACAGCTTTTTTGAACAAGTAAAAAGAGTCGATGGACCAAAACCACAGGAATTCCAGCCTGGCACCACCACTCCCACTAGACGCTAGGCATTAAAGGTACAGAGCCCTAAAAATAAAAATACCTTCCTATTGTGAAATGATCATAGCTGTTGTAAGTGTAGCAGTTTGCTATTGTAGAACAGAACCACAACAGCAATATAAAACCCAACTAAGGCCCCATGCACACGGGACACCGGTGCAAACTCTACTAAACAAACGTTTTTAAAGGCTAAAACCGGGTTTTAAATAGGGGTCAGAATAACTGCAGGTAAAAGACCTGGCATGCTGATAGTACTGAAGTTGATTAACATTCAGCCCGCTCATATACAGTTCCAAATCTCAGCTGGTTCCTGGGATTTATTGTTCAATTTTAACCACAAGGGGGTCAAAGAGGGAAAGAACACCAGAGAAAATGTGGTCCAATTTTCTACAGCAAAGGCTCTGGCTGCCATGAGTAACAGTTCAATGTTGGTAAAACTTGTCTGTTCTCTGGGTTTTGCAACTTACCCTCTGAAAAACAAGTTTGGTGCTAAATATTAGCATAAGCTATACCCTTTACTTACAGCTAAAAAAAAACATGAAGTGTCAAGCCAAACAAAGCAAGTTGACCTTAGAGGGGCCACCCCAAGCTATACACATTTCTGGATATTGGGCGTATGCTAGGGAGATCCAAGGTGGGGGGGGGGGGGGGGGGGGGGGGGAACGCATCAACCCACTTTTGGGTTATTGCCAAATGGCATTTTCCATGTATAGAAGACTCTCAAGAATGTATAGGCCTCTACTATAGAAGACAGTAAACACTGTGCACAATTCCAAAAGCACCCCCCTATACAAGATAGTCAACGTTTAGGTCCTTTTTTTGCAGTGAGCACTTGAATAATACGCTCATTTGTCTCCTCTTTGCAACATCACTAGTGATATCACTATTGGCTGCTTTATTACTTGGCTGTCAACAGAACGCTGTGCTGGCCTTTGTAGGCTTTGATAATGCCAACCTACACGCGTACCACTTTGTTGTATGCCTTGCTGTTCATACTGATGAGCAAGCCATTGAAACTCATTAGCCTGCAAGAAATCTATTTAAAATAGGCCATAAAAGACAAGCATAGTGCTATAAACATTTAAAGAGGTGTGTAAAAACATTTAAACCTCAGGAAGCAAGCAGGAGTTTTTGCAGAGCACGCCTTCCTTTCTGAAAGCCAGACACCTGTTTACAGACAGTGAAACAGACACGTGTGGCAGCCGCTGGATCGCAGATGCAAATACAGGGGAAGGATTAGAGATGTGGTAGAACGGGATCTGCCTGTTGGGACTATGAGCTCCAGGTTAAGACTTTCAGGCACATTCCCAGAACATTACATGGTAAAATGTGCAAATACTAGAAAAAAAAAAAAAAAGAAAAAACAAGTGCCCAAAAAAAGTATTTGTTTTTCCTATTAAGCCGCTCACATTTTGCAAAGAGCCAAAATCACGATCGGTCCTCCAAGATAATCCGCAATATAACTAATTTACCATAAGCATCATTTAAAGAGTTAAAACTGAAATGTTCCTTTTGGGATGGAGAACTTTATATTATTCTTAGGGTAGATTTATTGGTTTGGCCGTTAACGGTCATGCTGCTGGTCTTCTGGGACTCTATTTGAAAGAACCTCACATATTAGCCTTACCCATAAAATGCAATGCAAGCCTTAGGGGCAGACTTACTAAAATCTGGTGCGACTGTGCATGGTAGCCAATCGGCTTTGGCGATTAAACCTGAAAGCCGATTGGTTTCTATGCAGAGCTGCACCAGATTTTGCACTCTCCGATTTCAGTAAATCAAACCCACGACAGCCAGTGGTGGCACATCATATTCCCAACTGTGTTACTGCAGGTCACCATAGGGCAGGATTGTTGTTGCACTCGGTACTGGGACAAGTTTGTTTAGCACCCAGGTCAAGGATGCAGAGCGGCACCTGCCCCTTCCCATGCTCCTAATACATGCAGTAGAATAGGTAAACCACCCTGTGCACCTTCTCAGCCCACGTTAAACCAGCTGACAGTTTCCATGGAGTGTTCTCTACATGTTTGACCAATTTTTTTCCCCCTCCTGCCAGCTGTGGGCAGATGGAGTTGAAAGTGGGCGACTGGAACAATGCGGCATCAGTAGCTCTTACTATAGACATGAATCTGCTCCCTACTTGTTGCCAGCCAATGTTCTGGTGATTACATATGGTGAGGCAGCATCCTCCTGCCCACCCCTTGTCCTGGCCCTGATTTTCATAAGGTGACCTCCAGTTACAATGCTAGGTCTTCAACAATATTATGACACTGATGAGCTGGTAATGTAAGGGTAGGTGCCAGGTAAGCTGCCGACAATAGGTGACCTACAGATGGAGCCTTTTCAAGAAAATCTGTACAGAGAATATACCTAGACTGCTAACCTTTTTACAATGCTCGTTGCTTGGCTTCAAAACTCCCTGAATTCACATACCCAGAACAAGCATGCAGCAAGTAAAGTCAGACTGAATTTACAACTCCTGATCATTACACTTGTTCTGGATCAGCATGGCAGACCGCTAGTAATTTTCTGCAGAAGTCAGCAATAGCAGCCAACATATTGCTCCCAGTACAGGTTTCCTTTCACAGCAGTAAGTGGCACCAGGCTGCCAAGTGGGCACCCTTTTCCTAACAACAGATCTTACAAATTGCGATGGCTCAGTGCACACTCATATCTTTTCAAAGCTTAGAATAAAAAAAAAAAAAAAAAAAAAAAAGAAGGGCTGTATTCAGGAACAAACATTTCCAATGCTGCAATCCCCATTCATAAATGACGTATAGTAATAAGGAGGGAGGGGGGGGGGGGGGGGGTTGGAGACTAATGTCACACTCTGTTCTCAATGTGTTCCAGGTTTATAGGAACAAGCCAGACAGACTGTACTTCGAGTCCGCAGTATTAATCCAAATCCTACCATGCGACCCTAAATCCCAGCAGCTTGTCTGGGTGGATACGAGAAATCACAGTGACAGAACGGAAACAAAGGCTTGCAGAGACCACAGCTAAGGCAGGCGCGGAGCCTGCTAACAGGAATTCCCCCAAAAAATCTGAAGATTTCAAATGGGAAGATCTCTTATTGTTCCATTTAGAATATTCCAAAGAGGTCTGTGGCTGACCAATGGCCACCTTGCTCTGTATAGCACCTGTGATAGGCAGTGTGTCCTAGACTGCTGCAGAACACAATACATCCAGTCATCAGAGATAAAGGGAATTTTCCCACACAACACAATGTAGTGGAAGTGGGGGAAGGAACCAATCTAAGGTGGGGGGGAATTCAAGCAAAAACCGAATGGCAAGCGTGTGCTTTAGTTAAATCCCATGCACTGCTAATGATTTACAAGAAAACATTGGACCAATTAGTGGGAGAACCATAGTCTTCCCTAATGGTTTTAAGATATACATAAGAAAAGAGACGACTTCATAGTAACAATCTTACCAATAGGAATTCATGCATAAGGCCTCTTACATAAAGAAGCCTAAAAACCCACATTTTCAGGAATTCAGGCTTTTTTTTTGTCATCCAAATGCAACCCATTGATTTTAATAGGCATGTAAACTTGCACTGCATATAGAACAAAAAAAAAAAAAAGTGACACTGGCTGAAAAAAATAAATAATTCAAAGTGAAATTTGGGCAATATTGGTAGGGCCACTTTAACATGCAAAAAATAAAAATGACTTTTAAAATTAGTATACAATGTCAGGATAAAATTAAATGGGCAAAACGCAACATTGTCTATTATAACCAGGGAGTCATTATCGAATAACTATAAAAATGTAGTGAACCCGATTTAAAAAAAGGCCTGCTTATATAAAAACTGAACTATTCAAACTCAAAACTATAAAGTCAAGCTTGACCCTGTTCCTATTGAGCCTCCTTATTGGGCCCTGAGGTTGTCCATCACATTAAAGGGTCAATAGGGAGGTCTGGGAGGAGCCGGCGGGACAAAGCATGTTTTACAAGAAGTCAAGCTTTGCATAAAATGTTGAGTTGTCGATATCTCAGGATCTAATTATTAATTCAGTGTTCTTAGCAGGCAACCTCTGCTTATGGATATGTCCAGTTTGCAATTTTGTTTCCTTTAAACATCATGCAGTAGTAATAGGATGACTGTCCCTTCTATTACATGACTTTGCAGTGTGAGCCCATCACTCTCTGTGTGTACACAATTAACACCATACCTCACTGTACCGCAATCCAGAAGAACAGTGTTGTCAAGCCATGAATACTTATGTAACACGTTGCATTGTTTTAGTGAAGTACACACTGTTCATTCCACACGCACAGCCTGGGACTTGCTGGGGCATTGAATGAGTTAATGCCCTGGGGGAATGTGTTCTCTGTCTGCAGGGATCTCCAGCTTAAAGAAAGGCCATTATCTCACTTCACAGGCTGGGGGGGGGGGCTACTTAATTAACACCATCAATAGCAAGAGCAATGTGTAGGCAGCTGACCTCGCATTGTGGAAATGCCCATTCCCTGGCACTCAGGCCAAGTCGATGGCTTCACACCACCTGACCTAGGATGCCAATTAACAGTCCTGACTTCATTTGTCAAATAAAAAAAAAGCAAATGAGCCTAGCAATAGTATTCTTTACATGTTTTATTTAACCCAAAGCAAGCCTGTCTGTATAACCCCCCCCCCCCCAAAAAAAAAAAGTTTGAAAGTGTAAAATGTGCGTTTCTCTCTCTCTCGGACATTGTTCTTCCTTTCCTAAAGACAACAGGAAGTGAGAGAGAAAAGGCAGGTGTCCCCATTGGACGATTTATCCTCACATCCTGTCCTGGTGACAACATCAACATTTTCTATTTCCCATGACTTTCTGATTCAATGATCACCAGGACAAATGGGGAGAGTGAATCTCCCAAGGGGGACACAGGCAGCAAAAAAATAAAACAAAAAGCCTGTCCATGGCTCTCCTTACCCCTTACTCAAAAAAAAATTTGGTTTAGAAACACTTTGCAAGAGTTTACATTTAGACAACTGGGGGTTCAGCATTGGATAGAATGGCTGGAATTTCATAGAAAACTGGTTGGGGGGGGGGTCCAAACTTCAGATGACTGCAAAATGAACAATGTGGCCAGGCAGTGGAAAATGCAAATAGAACTCAGGGATGTATAATGTGAGGGATATCCAGAATGAGGAAAGAGGTCTCGATTCCTCTATATAGAATTCTGGGGTGTAATAATAGAAGACGATCACCAACAGGAGGCAGGAGATCCAAATTCCTCTATATAGAATTCTCTGGGGTGTAATAATAGAAGATCACCAACAGGAGGCAGGAGATCCAAATCCCTCTATATAGAATTCTGGAGTGTAATAATAGAAGATCACCAACAGGAGGAGGGAGATCCTGGATTACTCCTCTATGGAATTCTGGGATACATCATTATGGGGATCACAAGGAGGAGGTCCTTATATATAGATCTTTATCACTAGGAGGACCTGATCCCTTAATATAAATCTAGTTAGGCCTCATTGCAAAAAAATATTGAAATTAATAAAATCAGTGAACGATCGGAAGGATAATACATATCAGGAGGGAGTTTAGGAATTTATGATCCATGTTTGCAAAAGGAGGGAAGGGGGGGGGGGGGGCGTTTAAACATTAAATACATCAAGGGGGTGAAGGAGGTTCAGGAGGACAGTATTTTCAATATGAAGCCAAGATCAAGAACACAGAGACATGACCCCAAACCAGCAGAGGAAAGTTCACAACTATCCTTAGAAAAATATTATTGTGCTGAGAGGGTAGTTGATACGTGGAACAGACTTCCAGCAGAGGCAACAAGAACATAGAGCTGAACTCAGACAATGATCTACAAGAGGATGAGGACTTCTATGAAATGATGAGTTAGGAGGGAAAATTCCAGCGACTGATGATCTCACTTCCAGCATATCATTGGTGTGAGTCACTCCTCCATGTCATTCTCTCATCCTCTTCCTATTACCAAAGAGGAGGCTGATGATGTCAAAAAGTTGTGTGAACGTCAATGGAGCTCCGACCCTCCCCCTGACTGCTAAGTGCGCCAAAATCTGTCCTGGACCAGAGCGATCAGCACACTCACACCAATACATGAGCGATCAGCACACTCACACCAATACATGAGCGATCAGCACACTCACACCAATACATGAGCGATCAGCACACTCACACCAATACATGAGCGATCAGCACACTCACACCAATACATGAGCGATCAGCACACTCACACCAATACATGAGCGATCAGCACAGTCCATGAGCGATCAGCACAGTCCATGAGCGATCAGCACAGTCCATGAGCGATCAGCACAGTCCATGAGCGATCAGCACAGTCCATGAGCGATCAGCACAGTCCATGAGCGATCAGCACAGTCCATGAGCGATCAGCACAGTCCATGAGCGATCACCCGATTACCCAGATCACCCAGGACTGTCACAGCACAGAGATGAGCACATCCAGGCTCAGCCCCATTATCAGCCCAGCACACAGTAGCACCTTATCGGCCCCTGCCTGGCACACACACACTAATGGACAGATAACAGGGGCACTTCTACATATTTACTAAACAAATCTAACTTCCAAAACAAACTTCCCATAGGCGCCATAGACTCAAAACATACAACTCGTCATAAAACGAATCAGACAGCTTTAGGACAGACCACAGTTCAGAAACACATTTAAAAGAAAACAAAGGAGTGACAATGAACACAGATCGGTGAATAAAATAAAAACACGATTTCCGATTTACTAACTTAGAAGTTAAATAGCCAGCTGAAAAAGCGGGGCCGCCGTCTGGGTGTCATTACCAGGGAATGTCGCTAGATGGCGGGCTCCGCTCACACAGCGCTGGCTGCTCGCTCTCTCTGGTTCCATAGACACTCATAGACCGGCTACTGGATACAAAGTAACAATCTGAGAGAAGAGCGAGCACTCCGTACAATCCGCTCCATACACACAATGTCACCCATACAGTACAGAGATCACTTCACCGGCAATGCCCCGCTGCCCCCCGGTATATCTCTCCTCCCCCCCCCCTCCAGCAGTGACTATTACCCCCTGTCGGGGAGCCGTGACTCCGGGTGCACTTACCTTGGTTGGTGGTATTAGTGGGTGTCAGATGTGGGGTGTCGGAGCGGAGCTCATAGTCCTGTGTGTGGAGAGGATGAGGAGTGAGTGCTGGGACAGCTCCTCCTGCTCTGACTCCTCTCCTCCGGAGCTCTGCCTTTTTCGTCAGTGGAAAACTCCTGCCGGTGACGCAGGCGGGGAGAAGGAGCCAGACAGCCAGCCGGACACGCCCCTCTCCTCCTCCCCCTTCCCTTTCTCCACCGCCTCCTCCTCCTCCACCACCACCACCGGGGCCACCCTTCGCTTCCTGCCTCTCCTTCTATACACCTCCGACCACCGCTACCGCCTCTGTGTGTCAACGACCCCTCACCGCACCCTATGTATTACCTCCACCACCCCCTACACGGGGACACCTCCCTCCATCCATCCATCCCCCCTCCCCCACCACACAGCACCGACAGACAGTCTGTCTTTATATCATTGTACTGTACACATACCTACCATCCTATATATATATATATAATATCATTGTACTGTACACATACCTACCATCCTATATATATATATATAATATCATTGTACTGTACACATACCTACCATCCTATATATATATATATAATATCATTGTACTGTACACATACCTACCATCCTATATATATATATATAATATCATTGTACTGTACACATACCTACCATCCTATATATATATATATAATATCATTGTACTGTACACATACCTACCATCCTATATATATATATATATATCATTGTACTGTACACATACCTACCATCCTATATATATATATATATATCATTGCACTGTACAACCACCTATTATCCTTATATGTATATATATATATATATATATATATATCATTGTACTACACCCACCTACAATCCTATTTATATATACAGTGCCTTGAAAAAGGTATTCATACCCCTTGAAATTTTCCACATTTTGTCATGTTACAACTAAAAATGTAAATGTATTTTATTGGGATTTTATGTGATAGACCAACACAAAGTGGCACATAATTGTGAAGTGGAAGGAAAATGATAAATGGTTTTCAGCATTTTTTACAAATAAATATCTGAAAAGTGTGGCGTGCATTTTAATTCAGCCCCCTTTACTCTGATACCCGAACTAAAATCTGGTGGAACCAATTGTCTTTTAATTTGTACGTAGAATCCACCTGTGTGTAATTTAATCTCAGTATAAATACAGCTGTTCTGTGAAGCCCTCTGAGGTTTGTTAGAGAACCTTGGTGAACAAATAGCTTCACGAAGGCCAAGAAACACACCAGACAGGTCAGGGAAAAAGTTATGGAGAAGTTTAAAGCAGGGTTAGGTTAAAAAAAATATCCCAAGCTTTGAACATCTCACGGAGCACTGTTCAATCCATCATATGAAAATGGAAAGAATATGGGAAAACTGCAAACCTACGAAGACCTGTCCGTTCACCTAAACTGACAGGCTGGGCAAGGAGAGCATTCATCAGAGAAGCAGCCAAGAGGCCCATGGACACTCTGGAGGAGCTGCAAAGATCCACAGCTCAGGTGGGAGAATCTGTCCACAGGACAACTATTAGTTGTGCACTCTACAAATCTGACCTTTATGGAAGAGTGGCAAGAAGAAAGCCATTGTTGCAAAAAAACCCATAAGAAGTCCCATTTTCAGTTTGCGATAAGCCATGTGGGGGACGCAGCAAACATGTGGAAGAAGGTGCTCTGGTCAGATGAAACCAAAATTGAACGTTTTGCCCTAAAAGCAAAATGTTTTGTGTGGCAGAAAACTAACACTGCACATCACCCTGAACTCACAATCCCCACTGTGAAACATGGTGGTGGCAGCATCATGTTGTGGGGATGCTTTTCTTTAGCAGGGACAGGGAAGCTGGTCAGAGTTGATGAAAAGATGGATGGAGCCAAATACAGGGCAATCTTAGAAGAAAACATGTTAGGGTCTGCAAAAGACTTGAGACTGGAGCAGAGGTTCACCTTCCAGCAGGACCTTTCAATAACCCTAACATACAGCCGGAGCTACAATGGAATGGTTTAGATCAAAGCCTTTTTATGTGTTAGAATGGCCCAGTCAAAGTCCAGACCTAAATTCAATTGAGAATCTGTGGCAAGACTTGAAAATTGCTGTTCACAGACGCTCTCCATCCAATCTGACAGAGCTTGAGCTATTTTCAAAGAAGAATGGGCAAAAATGTCACTCTCTAGATGTGCAAAGCTGGTAGAGACATCCCCAAAAAGACTTGCAGCTGTAATTGCAGTGAAAGGTGGTTCTACAAAGTATTGACTCAGGGGGGCTGACTACAAATGTACCCCACACTTTTCACATATTTATTTGTAAAAAAAAATATAATTTCCCTTCCACTTCCCAATTATGTGACACTTTATGTTGGTCTATCACATAAAATACCAATAAAATACATTTACCAATAAAATACATTTACGTTGTTGGTTGTAAAATGACAAAATAACAATAACCGTTGGCATTATACACATCTTGTATAGTAATAATATATATACACAGTACAGTATATACAATGCTACACTGAGATGCAATCAGTTTCTTCATTATACGGTATTATATACCGGTATTACACCAACACTGCTCTATATATAAGAAGGCCAGTATGGTGGCCTGAGTTTATGGGAGGAGCCCGGAGGGTATTTAAGCAGCCCACTCACACATGCTCTTTGTCGGTTCAGTGTGCAGTACTACACGTCACTGGGCCGACTCTTCCCAGCTCACCTCATGTCCGTGAGTCTGCGCATTCAATCGCATTCGACACCCTACCGCCCTTCCCTTTTTCAGGGCACTTCTCAGCATATCCTTCTTCAACAACTACCCATTACTTACTTTGGGTATGCCCCCTTTTCTTGGCATACTGACCAGACCACCAAGGCACACTTCAGGTCTATTTATGTTGTAAGGCTTGCCGCGTGTTTATGTGATCCACATCACTCTCGGTCAGAGGGCCACGACCATAAACAATTATACTACACTGACACTATGGCCCAGATTCACGTAGATCGGCGCATTATCATTCCGGCGTAGCGCACCACTTTTCCGTTAGACTTGCGCAATCTAGCCGCGTAATCCGGCGATTCACGTAGCTTTTACGCAAGAGATTGCGCAAGCGTAAGGTTTTTTCCTGAGGCGTAAGGAGGAGTAATACAAATTGGGAGGGACGTGGGCGTGTTACATTGAAATGAGCCGTGACCCCATGCAAATGAAGGGCCGGCCGACTCGCGCATGCGCGCATGAAGGAAACCATGTCAGCTCCGTTGTGCGCATGCTCACAACTCGGGAGCGGCGCAATCAGTGAAATTGGAAATGGACTAGGGCAATGTTGTGAATTACGCAGACAGCATAAATAGACACACACAAACGCCCTTCCATTGCAAAAGTACATCCCTTTGTGTCCCTTCCCATTGAATCAAGTGCTTTTGCTCTGTTGTTCGTTAGAGTGTGTTTTGTACAGTAGTTGTGAGATTAGTGTTCTGTGTGATATAGTGCTTGTTGGTAGTTTTGTGAAAGTGTGTTTTGATAAGTGTTTTTTGACTGTTTGTTTGATTGATAGATTTCTGAGCGTTTGTTTTCTTGCTTTATTTTTTCATCTGATTTTTTTGTGTCTGTTTCTTGCTGAGTGCTAGTGTGATTTTTGGCTGTTCTTTTTCTCTTTGTGTGTGTTCTTGTCTGATTGGTTGTGCTTGTATTTGTGACAGATTTTTGGTGACTGCTAGTGAGTTTGTTTGGAAGTATGACTGAGAGAAAAAGAAAGCTCAATTTTACTGTGGGGGAAAAAAGAATTCTTGCCCGGGCCATTACCGACTATGGGCGTTTTCTCCACGGCCCGCAGAGTGCCACCACCACCCCGGCCAGGAGGAGGGAGATATTGGATATGATCACGGAGCAGGTCAATTCATCGGGGGAGGGGGAGACATGGACCCGCTCTGGGATTGAAAAGAAAATAAATGACCTCCGGCGTGAGGTAAAAAAAAAACTGGCCGCAATAAATGCCCATGTCAGGGGCACAGGAGGGGGCCCACCATGCCGGGTTAGATTTACAGCGACGGAGCGTGTGGTGGCCCTGACCTTTCACCGGCATGAAGTGGAGGGCCTGCCAGGCTTTGACACAAGTCCGGTCCCCGCGGTGCCAGGTAAGGTTTTTATTTCTCTCAGGTGTGTAGCATGTGTGGGGGAGGGGGTGAAAGGGAATATGTGGCAAGTGTGTGGATCCTCCAACCTGTGAATGGTTTGTGTCATCCACAGATGTGCAGGAGGGTGCAGGGCCATCTGGCCTGACCGCTCCAACGCCAGGACAGCAGCCTAATGAGGCCCCCCCAACAAGGCCAGAGTCCGCGGAGGAGGAACAAGGGGAGGAGGAGGATCATGCGGAGGACGATCATGAGGAGGAGGATAATCATGAGGAGGAGGAGTCCATGGCAGGCACTGGACAATTGGTTTCTGCGGACTCTTCCCCTCTGGCTGCAAGAAGCCTGCCCTCCCTAAGGGTGTGCCCCCCCCCTCCTCCCCCAACATGGCTCCCCTCACAAGGGCCTCCCCTTCTCCCCGGCCACAACCATCAGCTGGAGCCAGGAGGTCATCCCAGAGCACCAGGGGGGCGCCCAATCTCCTGCCCGCCTGTCTGAGAAGGAACCTGGCCACCCAGACCCGCCTTCTGAGACAGCTCTGCCAGACTATGGGGCGGGTGGATCAGAGCCTGTCCTCCATTAACGATAGCCTGGGTAACCTGGACTCCCACTCCCGGGCCTCCACAACCTGCCTAAATGACCTGCAAACTACAGCAGCAGGCGTTGGGCAGGATGTGAGGGCCCTTACCCAGGCTATCCAGGGCAACACGGCAACACTTGGTGCTGCCCTGGACAGAATAGCCGTGGCCTTGGAGGGCAGGCCGCCAGGTGGGCAGATCTCAGGGGCTGCTCCTCCTTCCCCGGCTTTTCCCCTCCCCCATGCGTCTCCCCTGAGGGTCCGGGGCCGTGGCCGGGGGCGCCCCAGGCGTGGCTCAGGCAGAGGGCATTCATTTTTTTTCCCCCTTTTGTTTGTTTTGAAAGCATTTTTATTTTTGTTCTCTGCTTATTTATTTTTTTCGATGCATTTTTTGTTTCTATGCATTTTTTTTTCCCTGACATTTTTGGCATATTTTGGGTTGTGAATGATGTTTGAATGTGGGGGTGACATTCCTGCTGGAAAAGGGGTGTTGTGGCAAACCTAGCCACTTCTAGAACGCTGGACGTTACATGTCAAAAGGTTGTCTGTATTCTGCTGGGTCTTATGTGGGCATAGTAATTGGTATGCTGGCAGCCGTAAGCCACTAGCATTCAAGTACTTAGTTTTATGTTGCCCAATCAGTGTTCGGCAGTTTTAAACCGAACTCCCACAACACATAACCCCAGACCCCAGCTATCAACCGACTTTTCCCTCATGCAGCAATGCCTGATGGGAGAATTATCCAAACTGTTAAGTTCCCCATCTGGTCCTCCCTGTATTACCCCTGTTAAATCTATTTGGCTGTTTGGAAACCCCTTGCATGGGGAATTATATAAATATGGAAGCCTGTGAATAAAAAGTCAGTTGACTCTCAGAGCTGTGTGTTGTCCGGTTACTGGGGGAGATTTGGGACATTGCCTTACTTGTCAATGCTGACTGTGGATTTACCCTAGTTACCAGCGGAGATCGTGGAGTTTAATATTGTACTCCGCTACATTTGGTGGCAAGCGACGGGATCCAACCTTACAGCCAATAAGCGCAATTCGTGCAATGTGAACTACCGATGTAAATGGAGACGGATTATTCTAGGCTAAAGCGGCAGACATTAAAGGAACTGCTAGAAGCCAGGGGTAAGGTAGCCAGCAACAAATCCAAAGCTGTACTAACTGCCGAGCTGATGGAGGGAGACAGAGCCCGCAGCACTACACCACCAGCAGCCATGGAAGAAACCCTCTACCAGAGAGAAATGAGGACCAGGCTGGAATTTTTGCCACAGCCTATATCAGATGCCATGCTGCACATGGTAATGGCGAATGTGCAGGAGTACGTGATGGCACACAGTCCGCAGTATACACAATCTCGAGCAGAATCCACTACTGGGTCACTCTACAACCAGGTAAAACCCAAAATTCCCTATCATGCCTTTAAAATGTTTTGCGAGGAGAAGGATGAGATTGATGGGTATTTACAGGATTTTGAGAGACTGTGTGATTTACATGACTTGGAACGGACTGTATGGGTCCCATTGCTAGCAGGCAAGCTGGCAGGTCGGGCAGCAGAAGCATATCGCGCTGTACCCAGTGAGGACAGCAAGGATTATGATAAAGTGAAGCGAGCGATATTAGAGAGATATGCCATTACTCCAGAGGCATACCGGCGCAAGTTTAGAAACCTACGCAAACCAGAGAAGGATTCACATGCTGAATGGGCACACAAGCTGGACCAAGCTTCCCAAGGGTGGATACAAGCCAGCCAAGCCACTACTATGGAGGAATTGAGACAGTTAATGCTGTTGGAGCAATTCTTCAACGGTTTGTCCCCAGAGGCACAAGAATGGGTGCGAGACAGGAAACCTCTCACCCTAACCGAAGCGGCTCGATTAGCGGATCAGCATTTTGATGCAAGGAGACATCATGGGCCCCTAACCAAGAGTTATCCTCGACCCGCGGGACCACCCAGTACTCTACCACCCCCCGGTCTCACAGCCTCCCCTTTTCATCAATCCCAAGGGACTTTACCACCACCCTCCAGATATAACGGACGTGCCAACATCCAATGCCACACCTGCAAACAGTGGGGACATATGGCACGCGAGTGCACCCAAAACCGGGGCAGACCCGCCTGGAACCAAGGCCGACCGAACCCGGCACCAAGGGCTGCTGCCCATCATTATCAACGGGAGCCGGCCACTCAAGAGATGTTGAGCATTCCAACGGAAGAACCCCTGGGAATCTTGCATGAGGTGATGACAGTCCGAGCCACGGATAACCGGCAGCATCATCGACAGCCAGTGACCTTGGAGGGGAAAGAAGTCCAGGGACTTCGGGATTCAGGAGCTACTTTAACCTTGATAGCACCCCATTTGGTCCCTGACTCGGCACACACTGGCGGATCAGTGGCAGTACGAGTGGCAGGGGGAGCAGTGTACCGACTACCCATTGCCAAAGTACATTTGGATTGGGGTGTGGGAGGGGGGACGGTAGAAGTGGGCCTCATGCAAAATTTACCAGCAGATGTTATGCTGGGAAATGACTTGGGCCAGATGACCTCTGCTTTTGTACCCCAGGCCCCATACCAGGAAGCCCATCCAGTGACCACACGACAACAGGCTCGCACCACGGTTCCACCGACACACTCTGAAGCTCCGGTAAGAGACCATGACCCCCACACGACACGTATGTCCTGGGATACCCCGACTAAGTTTGAGGCCGAGGTGAGGTCAGACCCCACGCTACAGGTATACAGGGACAGGGTACACGCTGACCAGGCTGGGCTAGAGGGGGAGCGGTACACCTGGGAGAAAGGGCTACTTTACCGCATTGCTGAAAGAGGAGTGGGAGGGTCGGCCACAGTAACGACTAAACAGTTAGTGGTTCCCCAGAAGTATAGGCAAGAACTGCTTCGGATTGCCCACGACATTCCCCTGTCTGGGCATCTGGGGATGACACGTACCCGATACAGGTTGACCCACGCTTTCTTCTGGCCAGGGATCTCCAAGGATGTGAGGCAATACTGCACCTCCTGTGACATTTGCCAGCGAGTAGGCAAGCGAGGTGACCGCCACAAAGCCAAGTTATGTCCTCTTCCCATTATTGAAGAACCCTTCAGTAGGGTGGCCGTAGATATAGTGGGGCCCTTACCAAAACCCAGTCCCTCCGGGAAAAGATATATTTTAACTGTAGTGGACTATGCCACCCGGTACCCCGAGGCTATAGCCCTCACCAACATTCATGCCGAAACTGTGGCAGAGGCCTTAATGAAAATATTTTCCAGGGTGGGGTTTCCCCAAGAAATCATATCCGATAGAGGCACCCAGTTCACCGCCGAGGTAACCCAACAACTATGGAAGATATGTGGCATTAAGCCAATAGTAAATTCGGCGTACCAACCCCAGTCCAATGGTCTATGCGAAAGGTTTAATGGTACGCTGAAGCAGATGCTCCGTACATTTGGAGAGGCTCATAAAGACTGGGAGCGCTTTCTACCCCATCTGCTCTTCGCTTATAGAGAGGTACCCCAAGAGTCAACAGGGTTTTCCCCTTTTGAATTACTGTTTGGGAGAAGGGTGCGAGGGCCACTAGACCTAATTAGAGAGCATTGGGAGGGGGAGAGTAGCCCAGACGGAACCCCTATTGTATCCTACGTACTGGAGTTCAGGGACCGTCTGGAGGCGCTAACCCAGGCTGTGCGCACCAACCTCCGGGCGGCCCAACAACGTCAGCGCCGCTGGTACGATAGGGGAGCCAGAGACCGCAGCTTTTAGGTGGGACAAAAGGTTTTGATTTTAAAACCGGTCCGCACAGACAAGCTGCAGGCCATCTGGCAAGGCCCATACCAGGTGGTGGAACAGAGATGTGACACCACCTATGTGATTGGCCCCTGCTCAGGGGTAGGGGAGAGACGCATGTTCCACGTGAATATGCTCAAACCATACCATGAGAGGATAGAGCATGTGGCCGCCATATGCGCTTCCGCCTCGGAGGATCAGGAGAATCTGCCACTACCTGACCTCTTAGAACAGGAGGGACAGACGGAGCCCTCCAAGGGGGTTCAGCTGGGGGAGCGGCTAAGCCCTCAGGAGCGTGCCCAGGTACAAGAGCTGATTGTAGCTAAAGGGGCTACCTTCTCCAATTTACCTGGGTACACTCCGCTGGCCACTCACCGAGTCGAGACCCCGGGACAGCTACCTATGCGGCAAACCCCATATCGTGTCCCTGAAGCAGTCAGGACGCATATGAAGACTGAGATTGACGAGATGTTGCAGCTGGGGGTTATCGAACCTTCCGATAGCCCCTGGGCATCGCCAGTAGTGCTGGTACCAAAGAAGGATGGCACGACACGTTTCTGTGTCGACTACCGGAGGCTAAATGACAAAACGGTGTCTGATGCCTATCCGATGCCCCGGATAGACGAGCTGCTGGATAAGATGGCACGGGGCCAGTATCTCACTACCATAGACTTATGTAAGGGATACTGGCAGATTCCACTGGCCGAGGAGGCCATCCCCAAGTCGGCGTTTGTCACCCCGTTTGGCCTGTATCAATTTCGGGTCATGCCATTCGGGATGAAGAACGCTCCGGCAACTTTTCAGCGGATGGTCGATCGGTTATTGGACGGATTCCAGGAATACGCATGTGCCTATTTAGACGACATTGCCATATTTAGCCAGACCTGGGCAGAGCACCTACAACACATAGGGGCCATTCTAGATCGTATTGGAGAGGCAGGGTTAACACTGAAACCCAGCAAGTGTCATATAGGGATGGCCGAAGTGCAGTACTTGGGCCACCGGGTGGGGAGCGGGCGACAGAGACCCGAACCAGCTAAAGTTGAAGCCATAGCTAAATGGCCCACCCCCAGGACGAAAACCCAAGTGCTAGCGTTTCTAGGTACTGCGGGGTACTATAGAAAATTCGTACCCAATTATAGTGCCCTGGCCAAACCCTTGACTGACTTGACACGCAAGAACCTGCCCCGACAGGTTGTTTGGGCCCCAGAGTGTGATCAGGCATTCCAACAACTAAAGACTGCTCTAACTAATGCCCCTGTACTTGCTGCTCCTGATCCAACTAAAAGATTCCTTGTCCATACGGACGCTTCAATGTTTGGATTGGGAGCAGTGCTGAGCCAAGTGGGAGCCGATGGCGGAGAACACCCCGTAGCTTACCTGAGCCGAAAGTTATTGCCACGAGAAGTAAGCTTTGCCGCCATTGAGAAGGAATGCCTGGCCGTGGTGTGGGCCCTCAAAAAGTTGCAGCCGTATTTGTATGGACAACCTTTTTCGCTACTCACAGATCACAACCCGTTGGTGTGGCTAAACCGTGTGGCGGGAGACAATGCCCGGCTGCTGCGCTGGAGTTTGGCGCTGCAGCCGTTTGACTTTACAATCCACTACCGACCAGGGAAGCAAAACGGTAACGCCGACGGGTTATCTAGACAAACTGAACTTGAAAAGTGATCTGTGAAATTACACCCCCGGACATCCCCAAGCCGATCCGTTGGGATCAGACTGTGTATGCCGGCTTGGTTCTGGGGGAGCATTGTGGCAAACCTAGCCACTTCTAGAACGCTGGACGTTACATGTCAAAAGGTTGTCTGTATTCTGCTGGGTCTTATGTGGGCATAGTAATTGGTATGCTGGCAGCCGTAAGCCACTAGCATTCAAGTACTTAGTTTTATGTTGCCCAATCAGTGTTCGGCAGTTTTAAACCGAACTCCCACAACACATAACCCCAGACCCCAGCTATCAACCGACTTTTCCCTCATGCAGCAATGCCTGATGGGAGAATTATCCAAACTGTTAAGTTCCCCATCTGGTCCTCCCTGTATTACCCCTGTTAAATCTATTTGGCTGTTTGGAAACCCCTTGCATGGGGAATTATATAAATATGGAAGCCTGTGAATAAAAAGTTAGTTGACTCTCAGAGCTGTGTGTTGTCCGGTTACTGGGGGAGATTTGGGACATTGCCTTACTTGTCAATGCTGACTGTGGATTTACCCTAGTTACCAGCGGAGATCGTGGAGTTTAATATTGTACTCCGCTACAGGTGTCATCCTCAATTTTGGTGGAGAAGGGTTCCCCAGGACCAGGGAGAAGTGATCTCCAGGTCCGTGTGAATGGTGTATGAATGTACAGTGACATAATTGGAGCCTTGACGTGGCGTTACTGCTCACCAGTCTAGCATGGTGGACTGGTGCCAATCCAATTTGATGAGGATGTGGGGTGTGTGTGCTAGGGACCATAGTGGTGTGCATGCATGCATTCTCATTGTGCCATGATTCATGTGTGTGTTTAACGTGCAAAGATGCCCAATATGAGCTGTCTCCTGACTGCTCTTCCCTCAGAAGACGGGGTATCCTCGGTTAGGGGTTGATTGTCTGGTTGGGGGGTTAGGTCATCACGTTCCTCTATCTGCAGGCCCTTCCTCACTGCGAGATTGTGCAGCATGCAACATGCAACGATGATATGGCACACGAAGTTTGGGGAATACAACAGTGTACCCCCAGACTTATCCAGGCATCGGAAACGTGACTTCAGGAGGCCAAAGGTGCGCTCCACCACTGCACGGGTTTTGATGTGTGCTTCATTGTATCGTTCCTCTCCTGGGGTTTGGGGGTTCCGGATAGGAGTCATGAGATGGGGTCCCAGGGCATATGCAGAGTCACCTGTAAAGGAAAAGACAGGAGAATGTTAGTCATGCATGTGCCACTTCTGTTGTGCATCACGGGAGGGGATAGTCATGCCTGACTCCCATGTCACTCACCAACCAGCCAGGTGTTCCCATACACGTTCTGTTCGAATTCCGTTCGGATGTGGCATTGATTGTAGATGTAGCTGTCATGGGTGGATCCGGGGTGTTTTTGCACGAACGTGCCATATGAGGCCTTGGGCATCGACTATCACCTGTACGTTGATGGAGTGCCAATTCTTCCGATTGCGGTACATGTGCTCGGTCTCATGGGGGGGCTGGAGTGCCACATGTGTGCAATCTATGGCCCCGATGGTGCGTGGGAATCTGGCAATTCGGTAGAAATCTGCCATTGCCTTCAGCCGCAGCTCCTCAGTGGTGGGTTTTATGATTTGGTTGGCCAAGCGTGTGAGGATTGCAGGGACAACCTGGTGCACACATCTGCTCATGGAGGATTGTGACATCCCAGCCACCACTCCACTTGTACGCTGAAAAGAGCCACTGGCAAGGAAATGGAGTGTTGCCAGTACCTTGACCAGTGGCTGCACTGCATGTGAGCGTTGTGTTGGGCTGGTGATGTCCTCCTGCAAGGTTGTGGTTAATTCCAGGATGGCATGAGGGGGGAATCTGAAGATGCGAAAGACCTCTGAATCATTCATGCCAAACAGGTGTATGCGGGTGCGGTATACCCTCTCCCGTGCCATCCTCCGTGCCCTCCTCCTTCTTTGGTCATCTATATTCACTAGTGCAGCTATGAGCGACGATACCCCTAGCATGTTGGCAGTCAAATTGTAGTGCAACACGTGTGTGTGGTCTGCTCCTCAGTAACGGTGTTGCTTTCTGTGAGATGTAGACGTTTTTTCAAAAGTTAGACCAGCTTTTAGGTGCTCTAACTTTAGACAGGACATTTTGCACTTGCGCACATCGCGTAGCCTGCGCAGCAACTGCGTTTTTTTGTGGATCCCCGTAAGTCCCTCATTAGCATATTTGACTAGCAAATCAATGGTGTGTCTAGCGCAGTTTTGCGCGAAGGGAAGCGCATGTCTAACTCAATTACGCCGGACAAAAAAACGTAGATTTCTGGTGTATATTGTTTTGTGAATCGCGTCCAACTATACGCACGCGCACATTTAGACTTACGCACGCGCAACAGCAGTTGCGCACGCGTAATCGCTCTGTGAATCTGGGCCTATGTCTATATGCACCTTATATATAATTATACTGAACCAACACTACTGACATCCAATCTGTGTCTATATGTGTATATTCAGTATATAATTATACTACACCGATACTGCTCATATCTCATCTGTGTCTATATGTATTTACACCTTACATATAATTATACTACACTGACACTGCTGATATCTGATCTGTCTATATGTATATATACATTATATATAATTATACTACATGTATATTATTATTATACTTTGGAATTCAATCCATAGGTGGCCCTGCTGCCATCACCCAGCTCCAAAAACTTTGATCTTAAAGGGGTTGTAAACCCTCCTGTTTTTTCACCCTAATGCATCTATGCATTAAGGAGAAAAAACATCTGATAATTACCGCGCCCCCCAGCACCTCGTTTTACTTCCCTTAGCCCTGGAAAGTCCTGTGTTGAGGACGCGCTGGATCTTTGTCTGGAGTTCTTGGCTCTTCATTGGCTAGATCAGGCATCCTCAAACTACGGCCCTCCAGCTGTTGCGGAACTACAAATCCCATGAGGCATTGTGAAACTCTGACATTCACAGACATGACTAAGCATGATGGGAAATGTAGTTCCTGAACAGCTGGAGGGCCATAGTTTGAGGACCCCTGGGCTAGATGATAGCAGTGCAGCCATTGGCTCCCGCTGCTGTCAATCAAATCCAATGACGGGGGGCGGGGCCAAGTCAAACACTCAACGTCTATGGACACTGAGTGTATGACACGTGAGCGAGCCCGCAAGGTAACCCCTAGCTGTCAGAATACAATAGCCAGTAGGGGGGATTCGGTCATCTATGCTGTTTAGCATGGATAGAGGAATCTGTTAGATTTCCTTCATTCAGGCCACAGGTATGGTCAGCTTTAGTCTCTTTTGCAATAAAACCTTCTTAGCTGCCTGTTTACAAGCTTCTGAAGAATGTACAGGGAGCTGGGCATGTATAGTTCAATGTACAGTCTTGGCATTCCTCAGTGCCAGGGTGAATGAACACATGCACGTGAGTTACATCATACTGGCCCAGCAAATGAACATGATTAAAGATCCCAAACTTATTAGAAGACCAGGTGAAGGTGCTGGCACTGGCACTAGCAAGTGAGCGAAGGGAGGTGATGATAGTTTCACTTTAATAGTTACTTCTCCAAGAGGTGGCACCGTGGCAAGTTCAAACTTTTCTGTCTTGACAAACTACAACCTCTGGCAGAATCTTCTGGGTGCGTGCGATGCATGCGCCCCTTGACACGCAGTGTGTTCTCTTCACCACTTTCGCCTGCCTCCTTCTGTCATTGGAACTAAAATGTCTTTTTCTTTGTACATTTAGCCCTGGGGATGCTATATTCATGGGCTGTTCTATGTTATGATGTGTTATGTTTATTTTTTCTGGTATGTTTTGATACATACATCCTCTAGGAATTCATTTTTAAAGAGGTTCCTCAGTCCGAAAAAATAAATAAAGTCAGCAGCTACAAATACTGTAGTTAGGCCCCTTTCACACTGGGGCAGGAGGTGCGCTGACAGTATAGAGGCACTATTTTTAGCGCCGCTATACTGTCGAAATTTCCCCGTAATTGTGGCGGTATTCGGCTGCTAGCGGTGCAGTTTTAACCCCCACTAGCAGCCGAAAAAGGGTTAATACCGCCCAGAGGCGCATTGCCGGCGGTATTACCGCGATGTCCAATTGTTTTCAATGGGGCTAGCAGGACTTCGGGCTTTCACACTGAAGACTGCAGGGCAGGCGTTTTTAAGGCGGTATTTAGGTGCTATTTTTAACGCTAAACTGCCTGAAAAACGCCTTGGTGTAAAAGGGGCCTTACTGACTTTTAATAAAAACACATTTACCTGTCCAGGGATTCAGCACTGTCTTCACCTAGGCCGGTTCTCTGCTGGTCTTCAGGTCCGTAGCGTCGCCTCATTTACTGTGTGGAAGCCGGCTTGACTCCCTGCGGAGTCACAGCTGGCTCCCCACTACGTCACGCTGCACTTTGTGAATGGACCCGCAGCCTCTTGGGACCTGTGACATGTCCTAAGTGGTTGCAGGCAGGGAAGTTGGGAGGTGGTCGAACATCCTCCTATTCCAGTGGAAGTAGGAGCGGGTACCTATCAAGATGTGAAAAAAAGAAAAAACAAACTCAAAAAGAAGGGGGTAGGGGGGGGGCATATAGTGCAACTTCCATTTTTAGGTGACTTTAGGCTGGCCACACATGTAAAAACTTCTCTCTTTCAGATTGATCCATAGGTCTCCTCATCAATGCTAAACTGTGCAGATAGAGGAATCACCCACTGACAGCTATTGTATCCTGGCAGCCAGCACTTGCAGCTATCAGAATATCCCAACAGTGACTGCAGCTGATTAGGGCAGAACTGAACTTTCTCTTATCGTCCATGGACGGACACAGCTCCTTTTGTCTTGACAAGTGGGTTATGTTCCATCTATTAGGAGAGGACTAGTCCTCTCCTATGAACAGGAACATAACCCACTTGTCAAGATTTAAGGGGCCGTCCATGGATGACAGAGAAAAGGATTTTAAGGTGAGTACAAAAAATCGTATTTCTTCTGCTTGGCTCTTTTACGATTTCCTAATATAAATGTTATTGGTAGGTCCTACTCATAGCTCAAAAGAAATTGGTGTAAATTTGAACCGTGCACGGCCAGCCATAGATGATTCGATTTTCTTTCTTGCAACCACAGGATTCCCCCATTAATACAGTCAGTGTTGATGGGGGAATCCCCTCCGCTGAGCTATTGTGTCCTCCTTGTGGGGGGGGGGGGGGGGTGGTGCCAGGAGAACACAATGATCACATGGGTACACTGGCAATAATCGCATGGGTCTAATCAATGGATCAATTTGGGTACAATCAGCCTGCCAACTGATGGTTTGAACCATCTTTGGCTAGCTTTAGACTCACAATGGTCTGTACTTTGTGACTCTCCTTCATCTCTACAAAGGTTATACAAAACCCCCACCACCTTTTCGTTTGCAAACTTTCTGGCTTGCAGGTCAAAGCAGATTAGGACTGCTTAAGCCTGTTTTAGGTAGGCATGGACATTAGATGACGGTCATAACATCAGGCCATGTTCATGCAAGTTTGCACTGGTTGAGCATGCTTGTTGATGCCCTGTGCACAGACCCCGCTTTTAATCAATCAATTGATTCCACAAAATGAGCTGGCCGAGGAGTGGTTTTGGTACAAGCCCAACTCTAGGATGGAGTAAGTGGCACACAAAGGTGGTAAGAGGTTGCTTCTACTCTGACTTGATATGCAAGAGGACATTATATGAACAACTTTGCCCAGTGCGTACCTCAAGCATACCTCTAAAGGCCCATTCTCATTAATTGTTTAAAGCTGAGTTCCACCCAAAAATGGAACTTCCGCTTTTCCCACTCCCCTCCCCCTTACATGCCACATTTGGCATGTAATTTTTTTTTGGGGGGGGGGAGTAGGGGCTTCAGGAGGAGTGGGACTTCCTGTCCCACTTCCTGCTTCCGCCGAGGGGCTGGTTAGGCGATTAAGCTTAATCGCCTACAGCAGCCCCTCCCTGTAGGCGATCGCATGGTACACTGACAGGTCCCATGCGATCACCTGTCAAATCAGCGCCGGGCCGTGCCGCTCGCGCATGCGCAGTGCCGCTCGCGCATGCGCAGTGGGTGCCCGGCCGTGAAGCCGAAGGCTGTCACGGTTGGGTGCCCACACTTACGATGAAGACGCCGGCCGGGGAGGGGGGGAGAGGAGCGGACCCCCCGGCCGGTGCGTCGCTGGATCGTGGAGCAGGTGAGTGTGTGTTTATTAAAAGCCAGCAGCTACACTTTTTGTAGCTGCTGACTTTTAATAAACACAAAATTTGGCTGGAACTTTTAAATAGGCTGCCTACACAATGAGACCTTATTTTTTGACACAAGGCATCACCATGCACTTCAGTGCATTACTGAGCCTTGTGGTGTGCTGCAATGCATATATGTTGCTTTAGTGCATTGGGGCACCATTAATAGCACCACAACATACTGACATGTCTTATTGGTATTGCTGTAATGATTGTGTTACTACAATGCATGCATGTATGAAATGAACGGGTTCTAACTGACTGTAAAATATTCTTTACCCTTCATTCTCCTGGCTGCTGCACTGTCATTGTTACTTTTCTTGTTATTTTTAATTTTGTATCATGATTATTATTAAAAGTAATTTTGTCATAGTGAGTGTTTAAAAATAGAAACAAAATAACTACTCATCTCTCTCTGATGGGTTTGAACTCCTCTGTTTTCTTGCACTGCAGCCTCTGACAATGGGGGTTATTTACTAAAGGCAAATCCACTTTGCACTACAAGTGCAAACTACGAGCCAGGTACACTGGTGTAATTTTGTGCGGGCGTAGCGTAGCTCAGATACGCTACGCCGGCGTAAATTAGAGAGGCAAGTGCTCTATTCACAAAGATAGTGTATTGCACAATGGCCACTTTCCACTCACCATTCCCACCTTCCTTTTCCCCCACTTTCTTTTTTATTTTACCCCCTGTTTGTCTTGTTTGTCACTTTTTTTGGTTGGAGCACGTTATGTGTGGCGAGTAGGGTGCTGGTCCTCGGGCTGGCTCTGAGAGTCTTGGGAGTAGGTGGACATGGCCTTCTGGCTTAGTTCACCTGCTCTCATGGGGTCTCCCTTCGGGGGAGCCTCACCGAGGAGGGTTCTGTCCCGGCAGTCCCTCCGAGGATGTTTGGCCATGTGGCTTCGGCTGCATGGGCCATAGTGGGGTCCTAGTGGTTTCGGCTGCTTGGACTCCAATAACTCTTTTCCCTGTCTGGAGCCTAACGCCCCGGGGGATCAGAGCTGGGTCCTTTGCGGAGGACCAATTTGACGATGGCACCCATCGCAGTTTTTTGTGTTTCACTCTTTATGTGTGTGCACATTTTTTCCTGCACCGGGTGAAGTTTTTGGGTTGTGTTTTGCACGCCACAGGCTTTTCAATAGAAAAAAAAATTCACAAAGATAATTTACGGCGGCGTATCGTAAATGGGCCGTGTGTAAGCCCGCCAAATTCAAATGTGTTTGAGGTGGGCGTGTTTTATGAAAACTAAGTGTGACCCTACGTAAAAAAATTTAAACTGCGCATGCGCCGGCCGTGAACGTATCCCAGTGCGCATGCTCCAATTGACGTCGCAAAGAGTCATTGAAAACTACGTGAACGTAATTTACATCCAGCCCCATTCACGGACGAGTTACGCAAACAACGTAAAATTTGAAAAACTCGACGCGGTCCCGACATCCATACTTAACATTGGCTGCGCCATCTTTTTGTTGGAATATCTTTACGCCTGAAAACGCCTTACGTGAATGGCGTATCTGTACTGCCACAGGCGGGCGTACGTTTGTGAATCGGCGTATCTAGCTAATTTACATATTCGATGCGTAAATCAACGGAAACGCCACCTAGCGGCCAGCGTAAATATGCAACTAAGATATGACGGTGTAGGAGACTTACGCCGGGCATATCTTAGCAAGATTTAAGCATATCTCGTTTTAAGAATACGCTTAAAGATACGACGGCTCAGATTCTGAGTTACACCGGCGTAACTCTACGTGAATCTGGCCCTACAAGTAAAAAGTGCACCTGAAATTGCACTGAAAGTGCACTTGGAAATGCAGTCGCTGTAAATCTGAGGGGTGGATCTGAAACAAGGGGAAGCTCTGCTGATTTTATCATCCAATAATGTGCAAGCTAAAATGCTGTTTTTTATTTTCCTTGCATGTCTCCCTCGGATCTACAGCGACTGCACTTCAGTGGAGTTTCAAGTGCATTTTGTACTTCTAGTTTGCACTTGTAGTGCAAAGTTGCTTTGCCTTTAGTAAATAACCCCCATGGTCTTCAATATTTGACACTTACAGCACTGTCAAATGCCTGCATCCTCCGCATGTGCTGTGCTTCTGTCATTTGGCCCACTATGTTGCTGCCACCAGATAGGGGAGTTGTTTTAAAAAAGCGATCCACTCCATGTATCAAATACTGGCGGTACACTTCTGCTTGGAATAGCTTTCTTTGGTTTTGGATCAATGCACTCCTACATTGGAGAAAGATAGTCAGATTTCTGAACTTTTTGGAGGCAGCTGTCTGTTGACAGGGGTGCCTCTAGGAGTCCCTGGAAATGTCTGCACAGTATTGGAAGAATGAGACCACCATAATCACTGTGGACTCTCATTCTTCTAATACCCTACAAATGTTTCTGGGGATTCCTTGGGGAGCTCCTCTTGACAGAGAGCTGCCTCCAAACAATTAGGCCCCTTTCACACTGGGGCGGGAGGTGCGGTGGCGGTAAAGCGCCGCTAAAAATACCGGTGCTACACCGTCGGAATTGCCGCGGGATTCGGCCGCTAGCGGTACGGTATTAACCCCCGCTAGCGGCCAATAAAGGGTTAATACCGCCCGCAATGCGCCTCTGCAGAGGCGCATTGCGGGCTGTATTACCGCGGTTTCCCATTGTTTTAAATGGGAAGGAGCGGTGAAGGGGCGGCTCTCGCTGCTCCAAAGATGCTGCTTGCAGGAGATTTTTTTCTCTCCTGCCAGCGCATCGCCTCAGAGTGTAAGATCTAAGAAGCAGGGCTCCCTGATTCCTACTGTATTAAATCGTATTGTAATTGTACTGTCTGCCCTCATGTTGTAAAGCACTGCGTAAACTGTTGGCGCTATAAAAATTCTGTATAATAATAATAATTTTCCTGTTTTGTCTGACATATGTCTCTTGTGTGAAAAGTGAGAAGAAATAGGAACGCAAACCTCAATTGTTAATCTACCAGAAAATTTGTATTTATTTTTTTTAAAAGGTTTAGGTTGGGCCCAAAGCTGAGCATAAATGCCATTAGGCTGGGTTCACACTATTGTGAATTCCCCATGTCCAATTCGCAATAGCAGGAGATTTTGACCGGTTCTCTATAGAGCCGGTTTGCATATCTCCGCAGCAGTTCCGGTGTGAATTTGCACTGGAGCTCTGTGCATCTTTTGGTCCATTTCAGGTCCAAATTCAGCCCAAAATTTGAGTTGAAATCAGACCCGAAACGGTGAAACGGACGCACCAGACCCCTGCTGTGAGCCACATGCAAAGATAGTGTGAACCCAGCCTTTTTTTTTTTTGAAAAGCCTGTGGCGTGCAAAACACAACCCAAAAACTTCACCCGGTGCAGGAAAAAATGTGCACACACATAAAGAGTGAAACACAAAAAACTGCGATGGGTGCCATCGTCAATGGTCCTCCGAAGAGGACCCAGCTCTGATCCCCCGGGGCGTTAGGCTCCAGGCAGGGAAAAGAGTATAGGAGTCCAAGCAGCCGAAACCACTAGGACCCCACTAAGGCCCATGCAGCCGAAACCACATGGCCTAACATCCTCGGAGGGACTGCCGAAACAGAACCCTCCTCGGTGAGGCTCCCCCGAAGGGAGACCCCATGAGAGCAGGTGAACTAAGCCAGAAGGCCATGTCCACCTACTCCCAAGACTTTCAGAGTCAGGCCCGAGGACCAGCACCCTACTCGCCACACTAAAGTGCACGCACCAACAAAAAAAGTGACAAAACAAGACAGACAGGGGGTAAAATAAAAAAGAAAGTGGGGGAAAAGGAAGGTGGGAATGGTGAGTGGAAAGTGGCCACTGTGCAATACAATGGCCGGCCCTCCGGCCAGGAACAAAAATTCCTCTGGTCCTAGCCAAAAGGCTCGGCCCTAGAGGCAGGTGTTAAAAAGGTGTAAGTGGAGATCAGTGACCTAAGGTGCCACACATTGAGTGCCCCTCAACACTCAGTGCAATGTATGGCACCCCTGAACCCAGCCTTGATTGATTTAATGGATTTATAGCGCGCCAAATACTGACCCATCAGGGCAGTGTCTAAGCGCAGAAGACATAACAAAAATAGATATATCAAGTCAGGGAGAGAGAGAGAAAAAGAGAAGAGCAAGAAAAACCAAGAGAAAAACCAAGATACCAATATCATTACCAAATCTGGCTATTTAATATGCAATATCTGATTACATTTTTTACTGCTATTTTGGATAGGTCTGCATTTTATGATCCCACAAACTCTAGCATTCCATCCTTTTTATCATAAGCTGGACATACATTGGTCAAAGTTTGGCCAGTCCAGCAAGTCAAGGGGACATGTTGTAAAAATTTGCATCGAACAGCAGCTGCAGCCAAATCAGTCGCTGATAAATCATGCAGCTGTCAGAATTCAATGTCCCGGCAGGGTGGATTCCATCTTTCCATGTCATTTGTCTGGATGAAGAAATCTACCCATTAGGTGAACAAAAAACTGAAAGTGTATGTCTAACTTTAGGCTTATCCATGTAAGTGCTGTAGATCCCAACTTTGTTTTTGTTGTGTTTTCCTAGAGATTCCTCACGTAGGACAACGTCAGAGAATCTTGACTAACCAGTTTGCTCCTCTGACAAAACCAGCTGTACAACTATATACAATCTTAAGAACGTCTACACTGCAGTGTGTATTCAGGGATGCAGACACAAGAACTCGAATGCACAAGTATTTCTTTACTTTTATATCATGTTTATTAACCTACTCATTTATTTATTAATGTTTTGACACCACTTTGCCGACTATCATTCACAAAAGGTGAAAAAGGATTGGTAACCAATATAGCTTCCAACTTTAGCTTGTTTAATTAGGCTTTGACAATAAAAGCTGGAAGCTGATTGGTTTCTATGCAGAAATGAGCCTGATTTTTGCACTTTCCAACTTTAGTAAATAAACCCCAATGTTACGAGGCAGTGGCATAGCTTCTCCTATGTGGACCCAGGTGCAAGTTATGCACCATATGTACCACTTACTTTGCTTTCTCTCCGCCTCTACCCTATAGTAGGCATTAGAAACTATGGGCCAGATCCACAAAGGAATAACGCCTGTGTATCTATAGATACACGGGCGTAATTCGAATTTCCCGCCGGCGTGTCATTGTTTTCTATCCAGAAAACAAGAGACGCCGGACTTACACTAAGATACGACTTGCGTAAGTTTCTTACACCGTTGTATCTTAGATGCATAAATATGCAAATGAGGTAGATATGGCGATCCATGAACGTACGTACGCCCGGCGCAGTGTGTTTACGTCGTTTGCGTAAGCGTCTGTACGGCGTAAAGATAAAACTGCTATAGTGAGGCGCAGCCATTGTTAAGTATGGATGTCGGGGCCGCGTCGCATTGGACGTCGTTTGCATAACTCGTTCACGAATAGGGAATTGCGTATATTACGTACACGTCGTTTTCATTAACTGTTTTCGACGTGATTTCACGCATTCGCACTAGGTTACGTCCATGGCCGGCGCATGCGCAGTTAAAAAAAGCGTTGTTTGCGTCGGCTCATTCATAATTATAATAAAACACACCCCCCATTAGTTAATTTGAATTACACCCGCGTACACCGGCCCATTTACGCTACGCCGCCGTAAGCTACAACGGAATTTCTTTGTGGATAAGGATACGCCGCTGTGGCTTACAGCGGCGTAGTGTAAATGGGATACGCCATGCAGGCGTCCCATCGTTGTGGATACTTACCTGGCAGGGGAGACACCATGATCATGAAGGTGGTTCTCCCAGGGCGAGGCTCGGCCATTGCACTCCGGCTGTGCTGATCGAGGTGTCTTCCCTGCCACTGCTCGGCCTTTTGGCTAAGATCAGGTGTGGTATCCGTCCTTATCAGTTGTTAGAGGAGCGCTGAAGCACCTCCTATTTGTGGAGGGTGGATGCAATCCAATAACGTCATTGCACCTGGAAGGGTGGTTTCAGCAGGGACTACGCCGTGCTGCCCGACAGATACTGGGGGCCGGCCAATGGTTGCGTCTGAACCACCTGGAAGGGTGCTTCTGGTGAGGATGGGTGGCTGTGCCTGGTCTGGTCTTTTTGCCGGGTTCCAGTCTGGCCTTCTGGCTGGCTGGTGCAAGTGCTGTCCCTGTCAGAGATCTGGTAGGAGGAGCTGGAACTGCCCTGGGATGAGACGGGGTAGGACCATGCAAATCCTGCCTGGTTGACAGGGAGTCTGGAAGGGTTGGAATTGGCGGAAGCTGCTGAGGGGGGGCGGCTCTCCCCAAGAAAAACCTTGAAGGGCTCTCTATCTGGCAGAGGTGGAGAGCTGCACTGACCGGTCGGGGGGTTGGATTTGGAACGGAAAAGCCTATGGTGCATGTGCCCCTGGAGTGGCAGTCCAGGGGTGTCTGAAAATCACTGTGAGTGAGGATCACTTTGATTTAAAGACACCACGGTCACTGCACCAGCTACACGCTTTTTTAGCACCTGCCTCCTGGGCCGGGCCTTTTGGCCAGGACCGGAGGAATTTTTTATTCCTGGCCGGAGGGCCTGGTCATTGTTGAACACAATGACCACTTCTTTCACTCTCCTCTCCACTATCCCTTTCCCCCACTTTATTTAATTCATTGCCTATGTTTTTCACGTTTTTGTCTTTTTTTGTTTGTGCACGTTTAGTACACAGTGTGATTAGTAGGGTGCCGGTCCTCGGGCCAGCCCTGAACGTCTTGGGAGTGGGTGGACATGGCCTTCTGGCTTAGTTTGCCCGCTCTCATGGGGTCTCCCTTCGGGGGAGTCCCACCTAGTACTTGGAGGGTTCTGTTTCGGCAGTCCCTCCAAGGAAGTTGGGTCCGTGTCGTCTTTGGTTGCTCGGACCACAGTACCTCAGTCCCCGTCTGGAGCCTAACGCCCCGGGGGATCAGGGTTTGGGTCCCTTCTGCACAGGAGGACCACTTGACGTTGCACCCGTCTGCACGTTTTTGTGAACACTCTCTATGTGTGTGCACATTTTTTCTGCACCGGGTGGAGTTTTTTGAGTGTGTTTCACACGCCATAGGCTTTTCAAAAAATAAAAATAAAAAATCTTTGTGGATCTGGCCCTATGAGAATAGCTAATCCTGATGGGTGGTAACCATTACCTAATATTAGAAAATATTGTATTTTGGATATATTAGTTGTACTAAATTCATTTCAGGGTCACTTCATTTTTTTTTTTGAAAAGCCCATGGCGTGTGAAACACACCCAAAAACTCCACCCAGTGCCACACACATAGAGAGCGACACAAAACATGCAACGGGTGTTACACTTGTCCTCCACAAGTAAGGACCTTACCCTGATCCCCCGGGGCATTAGGCTTCAGACGGGGACTAAGGTACTTAACATGGTCCATCTGACCAAAACCAGACGGACCCCGTTCTCTGGAGGGTCTGCCGAAACAGACCCACCCAAGAACTTGGTGGGGCTCCCCTGAAGGGAGACCGCATGAGAGCAGGCGAACTAAGCCAGAAGGCCATGTCCACCTACTTCCAAGACGTTCAGGGCAGGCCCAAGGACCTACACCCTTCTAATCACACTGTGACAAAACATGTAAACAACCGACAAAAAAGGACATAAAAGTGACACACACAGGGATAAATAATAATAAAGTGGGGAGAAGGAAGGTGGGATGGGTGAAAAGTGACCATCGTGCAATACTATGGCCGGCCCTCTGGCCAGGAATCAAAAATTCCTCTTGTCCTAGCCAAAAGGCTCAGCCCTAGAAGCCCAGTTACTTCCTATAAAGCCAGTTCTGCCCTGTTGTAATATGCTGCCACGCCGTACCCCTATTTAGCACAACACGGTGAGCAAAAAGGTATGCCAGACCCTCCACAGCAGAGCTGTAAGAAAAGGAGGAGGGCCAGTGCAGAGGGCAATGGTGCTTCTCCATGCATCCGCTGCACCTAATCATGTGACGTCACTTAATACATGTAAATACATTCGGAATTGCCAGTGAGTGAAATGACTGTAGTCAGGGGACAGAGTGGTGGAGGGGTGTTAATTTGATTGCACATTGAACAATGCGTCTTTCCCCAGGTGTATTTGTATGTACTTATCTTGGACATTCCCAGAGACCAGTAAAGGGAAGACTATTGTTTCTCAGAAATGATCCTGATAGCATCTTTGAGTCTTGTAATCAACAGAAAGTACGACCTTGCCACTGCATGTGCTCATACATTGGACTGTCTTGTGTATTCAGAATGTAATCTTATTATGTATCAAAAGTGAAAACAGGGAATTAACTTAACAGGTCTTGATGTATTCACAAAACAAAGGGATTGCAGACCAGGTAATCACATCAGAACACTATGCAGTTGAGGAAGGCAATAAAAAAATTGCCTTGTGTGGTTTCAGGATTTCACAAATGACAGTATTTATATACTATATAATGACAGAATTTCAATGTTCACCTTGAATGAAGATGCTTTTAAGTTACTTAGACATGAGATGATTGATTTTAGCCAGGGCGGAGAGTATGTAAAGTTAAAGCAGAAGTCCGCCTAAAAAAAATAATATTAACCTCCCTGGCGGTATGATTCTTTCAGATTTTAGGTGCTGAAAGCGCTACCATTATTTGCAAGGAAATTTGGCGTTTTATACTGTAGGCTTGTAATTCTTAGGAATAACTCACTTAAATCTGTCCAAACAAGAGTCTAATAGGCACCCCGGGTATGACATTTTTTTGAAAACAAAATTATAATAAACATCTATAAATAATTATAACAAATAATAATATAATTATAATAAAAATTATTCAATAATGTAATCAAGTCAAAATAACTGAAATTTGCTCAGTTTCAGAATTGTCGCTGTCATTATTATTATTTTTTTAATGACGATTTCCCCCACAAATCGCTACCGTTCAATTCTGCAAGTGATTATAATTTATTATCACTGTTTTCTAGCTGATCTAAAAACTTTTTTGACATAAAGGGACACTTTTGGTTGCTATGGGCAATCTACAGTTTGCAGGGAGAGAGAACCGTTTTTATTATATAAAAGAACATGTAGGACACTGGGCAGACCACTAGGGACAAGGGGTGTGTGTATTTTTTACATACAGTACTGTAATCTATAAGATTATAGTATACTGTATGTAATGGGTTTGTTTACTTTTTTGAACATGGCGCCGTTCTCGGCCCCCGTGCGTCGTAACGTCGCAGGGAACGGAGCTCGGCGGCACACGGAGGCACTGTGTGAATCGTGCTCGCTCACACAGCGCAGATGCATTGCTGGATCCACAGACAAGGTAAGGAAACCTTGCCTGTGAAAGCTGCTAGGCGAGCCCGAGTCTGACTCGGGGTTACCGATCGCAGCATAAAAATCTAACCCCGAGTCAGACTCGGGAATATCGCCAGGGAGGTTAAAAGCCAGCAGCTACAAATACTGCAGCTGCTGACTTTTAATAAATGGACACTTACCTATCATGGGTGCCCGCAATGTCGGCAGCCGAAGCCAAGCAATGGCTATCCTCGGTGAGGGAATCAGGAAGTGAAGCGTTGCAGCCTCACTTCCCGGTTCCCTACTGCGCATGCGCGAGTCACGCTGCGTGTCTTCACTGGTCCCCGTTGTCTCCTGGGACCAGTGTGTTTCTCAGAAGACAGCTAAGGGGGTGGAGGGCGGGAAGGTGAGTGACTCCAGCGAGAGTCTATGCCTGGAAGTGGGTGCAAATACCTTTATTATACAGGTATCTGCACCGCCCTCCCCCTGAAAGGTGCCAAATGTGACACCGGCGGGGGGGGGGGGGATTCCGAAAATCGGAGGTTCACTTTTTGTGTGGACCTCCGCTTTAACTTGGCCTTTAACTATTTACATTTTAAAGACCTTGCATGCTATCCCAAAATAATGGGAAACATAAAGAACCATTAGGACTAGGACATCTATTGCAAGCAGTTTATTTTATTTTATTTTGGTTTAAGGGGTTGATAACATACAAAACAGAGCCTAATGGGCATACCAACGGTCACAAAACATTAAAATAAAATAAGAACAAAGAAGAAACAAAACAAATAGTACACTCACACAAATCGCAAATTTGCAACAAAAAACAACTTGGGTGTGGCATATACTGTATCTACTTGCTACACACTTTGTATTGTACAATTGCTGTACAATCTACTTTAGACTCATCAACAATGCTGGGCAAGTACACTGGAACTTAGAGCTGTTTTACACAGGTGATTAGGGGTTGAGCCCCTCTTTAGATGCAAGGGGCAGTGAAGGGGGGAGTACATATGCTTTAGCTGCTATGCAAAGCAATAATTGCCCCTGCTGTTGTGTTCAGTGCCACTCATTTAGCTGAATGGCAGCCCCCTCAACCACATGCAGTGCACAAAGTTGCAGCAGTGAAGGTGAAATACAATGCCTCCTCACTGCCTGTCAACTTCTATCTGAAGAGCAATCCGAACGCAGATCTCCCATCAAAAATAAACACTGGTGTAAACTAGCCCTTATATTTGCCATACATGGCCTAAATTCAGTGCCATCAAGCTCAACAAAAGGCAATTTCAAAATCAAAAGCACTGGGTGGAAAACTCTTGGCTAAACAGTAATTGCGTTCAGATGCAGTCGCTGTTTAGGTATTCAGGCAGCTGTGGGTGCTGCAGTACAATTGTCAGCAGTGCAGATTGCATCGTCTGTGCTAAATAGTGTGAATGTTGAATCAAAGATAAGTGCATGGCTAGCCTTGCATAGATGCTGGCATTCTTATAAAAATACTTATCTGTGATAAAAATATATATCAGTGCATTGAACCTGCCATGGCATGCTATGTGCAGTCCCCTCTCTGAGGACATCTTGCAGGAAATGTGGGGTGAGGGTCAGTGTGCAAAATGTGGGGACTGTCCCGCAGAAAGAGGAACACTTGGTAACTGTGGTCCAGGAATGGCTTCTTCCATCACAGCCTAACCACACAGGGTGCTTGCTTGCCTTGTGACCCTTAGGTTGGGTTCACACTATCGCTGCATGTGGCTCACAGCAGCAGTCCAGTGCATCCTCATTCACCATTTCAGGTCCGATTTTAGCCCGAATTTTTGGTTGAATTTGATAATAATGATAATGAAGATTGTTGTCCTATGTCCTCCAATGAACGGCTGGACAAATGGATTTAAAGCGATGTTCCACACGCAATTTTTTTACTTTAAAAGTCAGCAGCTACAAACACTGCAGCTGCTGACTTTTCCCGAGGCCAATTCGTCCATCGGATCAGGTGCAGTCGCTGCCATTCTAACTAAGGGAAACTGACAGTCGAGCCTTGCGGCTTCTCTGCCCGTTTCCTACAGCGCGATTCTTGAGGCGCGCTGTGAATGGCCAGCAACTGTCTTTTGGAAAAACACGCAAAGACAGCGCGGGGGGGGGGGGGGGGGAATCATCATTTCACAGGAGCACAGGCAAGGGGGGAAGTGAACTAGGAGCTATGCGGTATAGGAAGTGGCAGATTAGGACGACTGCCTAGCAACAGGGTGTTTCTGGTAAGTAAAAAGTATTTTTTTCTCAAATGTTTTTTAATAGGTTTCAAGGAGACTTCTAATGTAAAAACATGTTTTAGGGTGGATCTCTGCTTTAACAATACATTTGTAACATAGCAGTGAATACAAAAGATGCTATTACCATCATGCTGTGTTAACAGTAAGGCTTCATTCAGACCTAGGCGTCGGCGGCAGCGGCGTATTCGGGCGACATGCAATAGGCGTTTTGTCCCCACGATTTGCGGCGACAAAACGCCTATTGTTTTTTTGCTGGAGGGCAGAATTTTACACTGTCGGCTATGGCCGAACGCCGAATACGCCTGAAAAAAAGGGTCCGGGACTTGTTTCAGGCTTCAGGCGTACAGGCGTTTCGGCGTAGAGATGTGAACCATCTCCATAGCCGACAATGTAAATTCGCCTCTCCAGCGTATCACAGGCTGCTGCAGCGTCGAGCGTAGGGCGACAAAACGCCTAGGTCTAAATGAAGCCTTAAACATTTTACCCTATAAACAATAGCCTTTTACTACTCAACTTACACAATATTTGGAACCTCAAGATCCACGGCTTGTAAAGCCCCGTACACACGATCGGAATTTCCGATGGAAAAAGTCAGACTGACTTTTTCCATCGGAAATTCCGACAGTGTGTATGCCCCATCGGAGAAATTCCATCGGAAATTCAGATGAATTCCATTGTAGTTACTCATTGGAGTACTCCGATGGAATTCCGTCGGAATTCTGATGTGCTTTTGGCCGGGCAAAAGCCTGATCGCGTGTACGCGGTATAAGTGGTTCCCAGCCATGACCGCATGTTTTATTCATATCTCCTATGACCCAAAAAGAGACCCCACCAACATGTTTGCACCTTGTGGTTGTGGCTGATTACTCATTACATTTTTATAGAATCATACAGTCATCCTTTAAGTTACCTGTGAGGACAAGTCCTTACTAGTTCTAATCTGCTGCCTCATCCCCCTCCTGCCTGACACCACCAGTTGTTATTTACCCAGCCAAGCCGAAGCTGGCCAGAAACTTCAAGAGTGACACTGATGTATTTATATGTAAATGTCACATTGCATACAATGAACACACTTCAGTGTAACACTGAAACGAACATTAGACACAGGGAAGAAGGAACATCCCCTATTTAAAAATAAGCAAATAAATGTAAACCATCCTGTGGACATGAGACGATTGAATTATATTGAGCAACAATGTATGTCCATGTATGACATCAGACTGACCCAGACAACAGGACTGGGAAAATGGAGGTCACCATCATGTTTGATATATTCAGATTGCATTCTGTCCCCCGCTCCTTGCTCCAAGCTAAGGCGGCAGCAGAGATATCAGACTGCACTCCCTCCCTCTTCCGTTTTGATATAAACATGCATGCTCAGACAATTCAGTTTGCCCTCCAATGTTTCAGTTAAGCTAACAAGAGACCTTTATAGGGTAGACATGTGATCGTCCTCTTGGTGGAACGTTTGAAGATCGCTCCATAAATAGGTTTATGTCCCTGGGGAGAAAAAGAAGAGCAGATATGTTCGCTATGGGAAAAACATAAGATATTGGGATTTTTTTTCTAACTGGCGTAATGCCTATTACACACGATGAATAATCGGATGAAAAATACTGATTTTCCAGTGATAGTCTGATAACTGGATCATTAATACACAGCTTTCTACAGCCGATCATGACAGTTCATTTGAAAATATCCAAATGGATGAGCGCGAAAATGTTTCTTGTACGATAACTGAACGAACGATTTTGTTGTAATTAGTATGGTATTTGTGTGTAAAAAAATACATTACAATATATTATATCACTTCTGAAGGTGTATTCTGTTGTACGAGAATTTTTGTAACTTTAGTAACCTTCTGGTTTTTGATATGAGACTAGCATGTAAAAAAAAACACCAAAAAAAAAAAAAAAAACACAGGCGATCATTCGCCTTATATTCTTATTGTGTGTGCTAGGCTTAAAGGATCACTAAAGGATTATTTTTTTTTAGCTAAATAGCTTCCTTTACCTTACTGAAGTACTGGTTTCATGTCCTTATTGTTCATTTTTGCTTTGAAGTTGCTGTAATCCTGCTCTGATCTCCACACTTCCTGCTTGTCTGTTTCCTTATAACCACAGTACTGGGAGCTTTCTCACGGTGTAAGCTGTCATTACTGTGTGTCTAAAACTTCCCAGAACCAATCAGATTCATTTAAAAAAAAAAACACTGCCCTGGATTTGTTTGTTTTTGTTCTGTGTGTCTATTTCTACTTCACAGAAACATGAAGCCAGTTCAAAAGTGAAACTAACCTGCATGCACATTATATGATTGATTTTTATCTATTTTTAATCATTTTGAAAAGAAATCAGTTAACTTTTATGTCTCTATACCCTGTAAACAGTCATTTCAGCAAAAACATTTTTTTCCTTTAGTGACCCTTTAAATATGTGATTTTATGTCTAGATATACTTTTAGACTGGGATTCTTATTTAGTGGTGGATATCAGTGCATACACAATCGATATGAATATAATAGATGTTTTATATTTTCCATCGTATTGATGCATATGCATACATGTTGTATCATCTCTCACTACATATCCATGCAATGTGTATATATTATATATATATATATATATATATATATATACACAGTATATATATATATATATATATATATATATATATATATATATATATATATCAATTCAGCTATAACAAAAAAAAATGTCAATATAGATGAAACAAACAAATTAATTAATAATATATAATCCTTAATTAGCATATGCTTATTAAAAAAAAAGTACCAACTTTTTTAATAAATGTTGTGACATAAAGTTTCACATAAATTAAAATAAAGTGCTCCAGTGCACAGGTGATATGCCCACATTTAGAGCTTCTTACCAAAACAACAAAGATCTCAACACCAGGAAATATATTAACGCTTAGTTGAAACACAATTGCAAACTGATTTGGCCAGCTCCGGATGTGTATCCAAAAAGGAAATCACACTGGGAAACTCTGTATCAAACTTAAGCCTCAGTTGCACTCGGCAATTACCATTCAAATAAATACAAATGAGAAGCCTCATGGTGCAGTAAATAAATATATTAAGTATATATATATATAAATATATATATATATATATATATATATATATATATATATATATACATATATATATATGTATATATAAAATAAAAAACTATTTATTAAAAAGAAAATATGCACTCAAATAGCAGAAAGGAAGACACGCATAGTATACATTCCAAAGAACTGCTACAAAACCCGCCGGCGTGTGTGATGATATCACAGAACAGCTCCGCCCAACGCGTTTTCCCTAAACAGGCATTATCAGGAAAGGAGAACTTGTGCCAAGGGTGGTAATAGCGCCCTAAAAATCCTGCTTTGGCTTAGGCATAGGTGTTGTGATTAGTAACACTTTTCGTCACCTGTGGTTAAAAGCAAATTAAAAAATTCTCACCATTGGGGTCATAAACGAATCTCGACTTGACCCCATTAACAATTGGAAAACTGAAGAAACGTTCTTAAAAGCAAGACAGTTTGAATGAAAATCTACTAGTGTATACCCAGCTAAGCTTTTTGAAAATCACACTGGTTCCATTACCTGAAACGGTGATAATGAGATGATAATGAGGGCCTCCAGCAGTCAGAGGTGCTAGTTTTTGCAAAGGTCGATTAGTGGAAAACTTCTCTCTGGGCTGTGAACCAGCCCAATCATTCATTCTTCTATGTAGGGGAGATGAAGGATCCAAAAACACATATCATTTAAAAGGGAATACTATAATTATAAATAAGAAGACACATATAAATATAAAATTTTCAACACAACCCCTTTTTTTGGGGGCGGGGGGGTTTACCCCTCGATAAGAGAGGTAAACCTGAAACACAGACAAATTAATATAAGAAGGCACAGAGGAACATAATAAATAATAAATATTACAAGTATATAGCACTATGAATACATATATATTAATACATTTTTTATAGTCACAAACGTCTTCCTGCGTTCTCCCTCCCCCTTTTCTTTTTTTTGTTTGGGGAGGACCGGAAACCACCATATAGTAAAGGATGGTAGTATCGAGCTGCCTTTTAGGTGTCAAGGCATGTTAAATGTTATATGTAAAGAAAAACATTTAATAAAGTTTAATTATAAAAAAAAGGCTTCTGCAGACTCTAACAGGTTTTCTTCTAAGAATGCCCTGTATTTGGCTCCATCCATCTTCCCATCAACTCTGACCAGCTTCCCTTTCCCTGATGAAGAAAAGCATCCCCACAACATGATGCTTCCAACACATTTCATTATAGGGATACTGGCCCAGATTCACAGAGCAATTACGCCTGTCTAACTAGTGTTAGACAGGAGTAATTTCAAATTTTGCGCGCCGTATCACTAGTTTGAATCCTCAAACCATGATACGGCGGCTTCGGGCTTCGATCCGAGAGGCTTACGTCTTCGTAAGCCTTCGGATCTACGCTGCGATATTTTTGCGGCCGCTGGGAGGAGTTCACGTCGTTTTGATGCGTCGGGATATGCAAATTAGTTTTTACGGTCTTCGCAATCGCTTACGTCTATTTTTTTTTACGTACTGTTAGACCAGATTTTTGCTGGTCTAACGGTGCGTAGCCCATGTTAAGTATGGCCGTCGTTCCCGCGTCAAATTTAATTATTTTTTTATTTTTTTACGTAAGTCGTTCGGGAATAGAAATGTCCGTAAACGACGCTACTCAAACAACGAATGACGTAACGACGTGATTTCGCGCAATGCACGGCGGGAAATTTGCGAACGGAGCATGCGCAGTTCGATCGCCGCGGGAACGCGCCTATTTTAAATGCTTCACGCCCCCTACTCGCGTAGATGGATTGCGACGGGAGAAATACACTACGCCGCCGTCGTTTACTGGACAAAATCTACCTGGATTCCACGTAGAGCCAGGTAAAAAACGGCGGCGTAGTGTATTTCTGATACGCTACGATAATCTAATTCTCTCTGAATCTGGCCCATTGTGTTCAGGGCGGTGTGCAGTGTTAGTTTTCCTTTACACAAAGCATTTTGCTTTTAGGTCAAAAGGTACAATTTTGGTCTCATCTGACCACATCACCTTCCCGCAAACTGCAAAAGGGACATCTTATGGCTTTCTTTCAACAATGGCTTTCTTCTTGCCACTCTTCCGTAAAAGTCAGATTTCTAGAGTGCACGACTAATAGTTGTCCTGTGGACAGATTCTCCAACCTGAGCTGTGGATCTCTGCAGTTCCTCCAGAGTTACCATGGGCCTCTTGGCTGTGTCTTTGATGAATGCTGTCCTTGCTCGGCTTGTCAGGTTAGGTGGACTGTCATGTCTTGTTAGGTTTGCAGTTGTGCCATACTCTTTCCATTTTTGGATGATGGATTGAAGAGTGTTCAAAACTTAGGATATTTTTTTACAACCTAACCCTGCTTTAAACCTCTCCACAACTTTATCCCTGACCTGTTCGGTGTGTTCTTTGGTCTTCATGATGCTGTTTGTTCACTGAGGTTCTCTAACAAACCTCTGAGGGCTTCACAGAACAGCTGTATTTATACTGAGATTAAATTACACACAATTTGACTCTATTTACTAATTAGGTGACTTCTGAAGGCAATTGGTTCCACCAGATTTTAGTTAGGGGTATCAAAGTAAAGGGGTCTGAATACAAATGCACGCCACACTTTTCACATATTTAATGAAAAATGGTGAAAATTATTTATAATTTTCCTTCCACTTCACAATTATGTGCCACTTTGTGTTGGTCTATCACATAAAATCCCAATAAAATACATTTACATTTTTCGTTATAACATGACAAAATGTGGAAAATGTGGCGTATGGATCCTTTTTAAAAAGCACTGTAGTTGAAGGTGAATCACAAAGAAATTGAATAAGAAAATTGTATTTGTATAATGTATGGCCAGCTTAAATGGATTAAACTTAACTACCAAATTAAACTTAACAAATCAACCCCCCCCCCCTCCTAAAAAAAAGAAACACACTCAACACATCAGCTCAAAGTGTGAATTTGAGTGTTTCCTCATCACAACAGTAAAATTTGTAGTTTTGCAACAATATTATTTTTGCCAAATTTACTTGCACTTCCCTGCCCATTACTCAATCAACTAACTTGATGGCTAGATATATTTTCACACCTTTGTGGCCCCCTTGAAAACTGTGGTTTTGCATACACACAATTTGCTGTCAGGACTTAACCACTTAAGGACCTTGGCTATTTTTCAGATTTGGTGTTTACAAGACTAAAACATTTTTTTTGCTAGAAAACTACTTAAAACCCCCAAACATTATATATATTTTTTCTAACACCCTAGAGAATACAATGGCGGTCATTGCAATACTTTTTGTCACACCGTATTTGTGCAGCGGTCTTACAAGCACACTTTTTTTGGAAAAAATTTACTTTTTTTAATTAAAAAATCAGACAACAGTAAAGTTAGCCCAATTTTTGTATATATTGTGAAAGATATTGTTACGCCTAGTAAAATGATACCCAACATGTCACGCTTCAAAATTGCGCCCGCTCGTGAAATGGCGTCAAACTTTTAGGCAACGTTTAAAAAATTCTATAGGTTGCATCTTTTGAGCTACAGAGGAGGTCTAGGGCTAGCTAGAATTATTGCTCTCGCTCTAAGTGATACCTCACTTGTGTGGTTTGAACACCGTTTTCATATGCGGGAGCTACTCACGTATGCGTTCCCTTCTGCGCGCAAGCTCGTCGGGACGGGGCGCTTTAAAAAAAAATGTTTTTTTGTTTTCTTATTTATTTTTATTTATTTTATTATTTTTTACACTGAAAAAAAAAAAATGGATCGCTTTTATTCCTATTACAAGGAATGTAAACATCCCTTGTAATAAAAAAAAAGCATGACAGGTCCTCTTAAATATGAGATCTGGGGTCAAAAAGACCTCAGATCTCATATTTAGACTTAAATGCAAAAAAAAATAAAAAAATGTGTCATTTGAAAAAATGACATTAAGTAAATATTGCTTTAAGAAGCATGGGCGGAAGTGAAGTTTTGACGTCACTTTCGCCCTGCAATGCTATTGGGACGGGTGGGGGCCATCTTGCCCTCACTTGTGTCCCAGCTGAGGAGAGGAAAGGACCCGATCGCCTCCGCCGATACCGACAGCTACAGTAAGCGGCAGAGGGCACAGAGATCGGCGGGAGGGGGGGACCCTCTCCCGCCACCAATAATTAAATCCGCCGCGGAGACCACCGTTACCGTTTACAGGACCGCCTACAGTAAAGATGGATATCGAGGTTGTGGCAGCAGCTGCTGCCGTTACCGAGATATCCATCTTTAACCACTTGCTTACTGGGCACATACACCCCCTACTGCCCAGGTGAAATTTCAGCTTCCGGCACTGCGTCGCTTTAACTGACAATTGCGCGGTCGTGCGACGTGGCTCCCAAACAAAATTTACGTCCTTTTTTCCCCCACAAGTAGAGCTTTCTTTTGGTGGTATTTGATCGCCTGTGCAGTTTTTATTTTTTGCGCTATAAACAAAAAAGAGCGACAATTTTGAAGAAAAATACAATATTTTTTACTTGTTGCTATAATAAATATCCCAATTTAAAAAAACAAAAACAAATTTTTTTTCTCAGTTTAGGGCGATACGTATTCTTCTACATATTTTTGGTAAAAAAAAAAAATGCAATAAGCGACTGGTTTGCGCAAAAGTTATAGCGCTTACAAAATAGGGGAGAGAATTATTATTTTTTATTATTTTTTTTTTTACTAGAAATGGCGGCGATCTGTGATTTTTATTGGTACTGCGATGTTATAGCGGACACATCGGACACTTTTGACACATTTTTGGCGCCATTCACATTTATACTGCGATCAGTGCTATAAATATGCACTAATTACAGTATAAATGTGACTGGCATTGAAGGGGTTAACACTAGGGGGTGAGGAAGGGGTTAAATGTGTATCCTAGGTGTGTTCTAACCAGGGCTTTTTTTCTCAGAAAATAGGTGCAGGAACTCTGGTGAAAGTTACTCACTGTCACCCCCTTAGTAAGAACGCTCCCATCTTCAGTGTGAGCATCTGAAACCCACTTGTAGCGCTTTCTGGTATACCCGGTCATGTGACCAGCAGATACATTTGGTCATGTGACCAGCCGATTATACGCTGGGCTTTTTTCCTCAGGAAATAGGAGCAGGAACCCCCCATACTCACACCTTCCAAACTGCATAAAATAGAGGGTGTGGTCAAATTTCACAGTGGGAGGGTCTTAAAGGGGCATTAAGCGGAGTTCCAGCCTTTAAAAAAAAAAAAACCCTGCCATGGTCGCATTTTGTACAATACATTCTGGCATATATTCATGGCATGTAGTCTTTTGCTCATCTGAAAACCACTCGTAGCTCCTTCTGGTATACCTGATCTCCCAAACTCGCGCATGCGCACTGCATACAAAGCGCGGTGCTCTTGTATTACAGAGGCTGCCCACTGACTCTTGGGACTTATGACACATATATCCCAAGAGCCAACGGGGGCCAGATGGGTCGTACCGTCACATTGAGGTACTGCAGAAGTACACATCTTTATTGCCCAAAATAGGTAATAGGCTCTAAAAAAATAAATACAAATTAAGTTTAAAAAAGCCGTCTTCTGTGTTTACAAGCGATAGTGTTGAGCAGGGAGCAGAGAGCTTGAGCCAGAGGTGGTGGAACTGAGTTCCACCAAGTTCCAGCTGAAAAAAAGCCTTGGTTCTAACTGTGGGGGGAGGGGGGGTGACTGGGGGGGTGACCGATCTGTGTCCCTATGTACAAGGAACACAGATCGGTCTCCTCCTCTCCAGGGACAGGACGCTGTCTCTGTGTAAAACGGCAATGAGAGATGATCTATGAGATCATCTCTCATTCGCCCACAGATCGCATCGCAAATGGCCACTCTGACTGGCCGTTCACAGCGATCTGTGATTGGCCGTGTCCAAGGGACACGGACAACACAGGGCTTCCCCGCAGCGCGCTCTACATCGCGCGCTGGGAAAGCCCAAAGGGGCGGCCGTCAAAAGACGGCATGTTGGATATTCAGACCCGCGCTGTTGCCATCATTTGACGGTAGCGCGGGTCTGAAGTAGTTAAAAAAAGGACGTATATTTACATAAGCGGGTCCTTGAGTGGTTAATTGACTATCTTGGATGTTATGGACTGTCCAAGAGATTATCTCCTACCCTCTAGATAGAGTGCTTATAAATGGGTGAATATTTGTCTTAGCGGCTCTGGCACAGGCATTGGAGATTTCCACTGACTCTTTTCTCAGTTTTGGTGTTAAATTTCCCAGTTTTCTGATTGGGATAATAAAGCACTTAGATGATAGAAACCACACAGTGTCACAGTGAAACCTGCGAGAATTCCACTCTGAGCAATTAGGGTGAGGCGTGACTGGCTTGTTGCATTTGAATAGGTATTATTAATCTTGGGAGAAGTCTCAGTTTTAACTTGTTTGTGTTTATGTACACATATCAACCATTTCTATGCTATAGAGAGCTGCACAGTACACATATGTTTTGTGTACAATAAACGTATGCATATTGTTTGAGTAAGCAGAGCAGCACATGCATATAAATCAGAACAGAGATTTTTGGTATAGAAATGTATATGAGCACCTGTTACCAGAACAATGGGCCAGAAATTCTGAATGATACATTTATAAAAAGTGATTTTACCTTAAAGCGGAGTTTCACCCTAAATATAAGATCTCCCATGCGCTTCAGCATACTGGCGTCAGCGCCAGTATGCTGGGTTTTTTTTTTTTTTATAGCACACTTACTGTTTTATCGTAGAAATCCTTTTCTGTCCCCCGCGGTGGACGGCGCCAGTACAGCGCGTCACATCTTCCTAAGATACCCGATATGGACTCGGGTATTTCCGGCGCTATGCGGCGCCTGCGCACAGACCTAGGAGCTGACTGCGCAGGCGCCGTATTTCTCCGAGTCCTATTTCGGAGGGCGTGACGCGCCATAGCCGTAGGACTCGGAGAAATACGGCGCCTGCGCAGTCAGCTCCTAGGTCTGTGCGCAGGCGCCACATAGCGCCGGAAATACCCGAGTCCATATCGGGTATCTTAGGAAGATGTGACGCGCTGTACTGGCGCCGTCCACCGCGGGGGACAGAAAAGGATTTCTACGATAAAACAGTAAGTGTGCTATAAAAAAAAAAAAAACCCAGCATACTGGCGCTGACGCCAGTATGCTGAAGCGCATGGGAGATCTTATATTTAGGGTGAAACTCCGCTTTAACCACTTGAAGATCAGGCCTATTTATGACATGTGTAGCTCACAAGTCAGTATTTTTTTCTACAAAATTACTTAGAACCCCCCCCCCCCCCAATATTATAGATATTTTTTTTTAGCAGAGATCCTAGAGAATAAAATGGCGGTCATTGTAATATTTTATGTCACACTGTATTTGCGCAGCGGTCTTTCATTTATTTTCTTTTAAATCGTTTTTATTGAAATATAAAAATAAGTACTGTACACGTTTCTATTATACAAGCATAAGAACCTCTAAAGTAATACACCAGTGTTGTAGAAAGATACATAGATGCTCAAGAAGTTTCATAAGTAATACACATGCATGCATTTTATTGAGTAATTCCCATATATAACTTAGCTTTGTAAAGAAATGCAATATACAGGCATACCTCATGTTTAAGTACACAATGGGGTTCATTTACTATAGCGAGTGTGCTCACTTCTGCATAGAAACCAATGAGCTTCTTACCCCAGCTTGTTCAATTAGGCTTTGGTAATAAAACCTGGACGCTCATTGGTTGTTTATATGCAGAAGTGTGCATGATTTTGCACTTTCCAGCTTTAGTGAATACCATATTTATGGGCATATAACATGCACAGGTGTATAACACTCACCTTCATTTTAAGAGAGAAGTTTCAGGAAAAAAAACTTACATTTCAACCACTTAAGCCCGGAAGAATTTACCCCCTTTATTACCAGAGCACTTTTTGAGATTTGGCATTGCGTTGTTTTAACTGACAATTGCGCAGTCATGCGATGTGGCTCCCAAAACAAAATTGACGTTTCTTTTTTCCCACAAACAGAGCTTTCTTTTCGTGGTATTTAATCACCTCTGCAGTTTTTATTTTTTGCGTTACATACAAAATTAGAGATACAATTTAAAAAAAAAATGCAATATTTTTTACTTTTTGCCACAATAAATATCCCAAAACATCTATAAATAAACAAAATGTTTCCATAGTTTAGGCCGATATGTATTCTTCTACATATTGTTGTTAAAAAAATTGCAATAAGCGTATATTGATTGGTTATAGCTTATACAAAATAGAAGGGGTTAAATGTGTTCTGAAGGGGTTAAATATGTTCCCTAGTGAGTGATTCTAACTGTAGGGGGAGGAGACTCACAAGGGGAGGAGACCGATGTGTGTTCCTCTGTACTGGGAACACGCAGCGGTCTCCTCACCTCTGACAGGACATGGATCTGTGTGTTTACACACACAGATCCATGGTCCTGCCATGATTGCGGGCAATTGCGGGTGCTGGCAGACATCGCGGCCGCCGGGCACACGCACCGTGTCCCGAGACAATGCCGTAGGCGTGCGCATGTGCCCCCTAGATGACCGGGAGATCCCATCTGTCGACGTCATATGACTATGGGCAGGTAGGGAAATGGTTAAATAAAGAACTTTGAAGCAAAATAAGGGTCAGTGCCCATCAATGCAGCCTGATAAATGCCCATCTGCAGCCTCAAAATTTCCCATCAATGCAGCTTGATTATTGCCCATCTGCAGCCTCCCCGTTGCCATGAAAAAGCCTGATCGATGCCCATCTCAGGGTCATCAATTTTACTGTTTATGGCCTCTTTAATACAAAGTCCCGCCTCCTGGACCGGCTTCTATGATAGACAGAACACTGGTCCAATGCTGGCCCAGGAGATGGAACTTCCTATTACAAGGGGTGCTGAGTAAATAAGAGATTCTCGCTGTATGTAATCTGATGGTGCTCGTCCCGCCCCCTCCACATTCTCTCCGAGGCAGCCCAAATTAGAGTATTGGTGTATAACACGCACACACTATTTGCAACCGATTTGCAGGGTCAAAAAGTGAGTGTTATATGAAGATAAAACGAAACAAAACCAAAAAAATGTAAAATATTTAATTTGCGCATGACATCACCCATTTTCCCTGTTGCTCTTGTAAATGTAGTATGGAGAGAAAGAGAGAAATTAAGATACTATGACCATGAAATATTCCTATTAATCTCCATGAATTAAGTATTTTACGCTACTGAGAGGGCATATAGGAAGTTATGATAATAATCAGAGATCTACTACATTTCTTATCTTACTACACTTATTTTAAATATCTTTCAAAGTTCAACTAACTGGAGCAGCGGTCTTTCAGGTGCAATTTATTTGGAAAAAATACACTTCAATGAATAAAAAAAAATGAAACCAAAAAAGTTAGCACAATTTTTTTGCATAATGTGAAAGATGATGTTACATTGAGTATTTAGATACCTAACATGTTACGCTTTATAATTGCGCACACTTGTGGAATAGTAACAACAACGGTACTTAAAAATCTCAATAGGTGACGCATTACATTTTTTTAGAGTTACAGAGGAGGCCTTATTATTGCTCTTCCTCTAATGATTGTGGCGATACCTCACATGTGTGGTTTGAACACTGTTTACATTTGCGTTCACGACTTACATATGGGTTTGCTTGGCACAAGCAGGGAGGGAGAGGGTGCTTTAAAAAAAAAAATGCTCTGCACTTGAAAGTATTCAAAACGCCAAAATCAGTGTTTTTAAATACTTTGGATTTTTTTTTAAATGGCGCCATTGGCTGCTGAGTAAACTGGAAGTAAGGTTGTGACGTCGCTTCCGAGTTACTACATCTCCGGGCAGCCAGAATGAGACTCCTGGTCGCTTGGGTCTACCAGTTGGAAGCGGAAGGCAGCGGGGGGGGGGATGGATGTTCCCTCCTGCTGCTTGTAATAACATCTGAGCAGGTGCTTAGCCAAATCGGTTGTCATTACAAGACACCTAAAAAAAACAGGAATCACCCCGGTACAACCGTTTGAGGCCAATGATGTACAGGTACATGATTTGGTGGTAAGCTAAAATTCATCATCAGCTATGGATCAGGTAACAATCCCAGGTAGTCACAGACCAGGTAGACCAGGGGTGCTAAACATTTTAAAGAGCGTGGGCCACTTAAGTGATTTAGTGACCAGTCCTAGGCCACAATGAAATGTAATGGTCCAGGATAAAAAAAAATCTTAAAATTTTAACCACTTAAGGACCGGACCAATATGCTGCTAAAAGCCCAGAGGCGTTTTTACAATTCGGCACTGCGTCACTTTAACAGACAATTGCGCGGTCGTGCGACGTGGCTCCCAAACAAAATTTGCGTCCTTTTCTTCCCACAAACAGAGCTTTCTTTTGATGGTATTTGATCGCCTCTGCAATTTTTATTTTTTGCTCTATATTAAAAAATTGAGCCACATTTTTGAAAAAAATAACTATATTTTTAACTTTTTGTTATAAGGAAAATCAAATAAACAAAATTTTGGTCAAACATTTAGGCCAAAATTTATTCAGCCACATGTCTTTAGTAAAAAAAAATTGCGGCAACAGTGACACTAATACAGCGTTCAGAAAAATGATTGCTTAGTGACGCTGGCAATAGGGAGTGAAAGGGTTAACTAGGGCGGTGATCAAGGGGTTAAAACTTTATTAGGGGGGGTACAGGGGCTACCCTGAACCTAACACTAACTGCCTGTCACACTAACTGTCACACTGACACTAAATGCAGTGATCAGTACATATTTGATCACTGCATTCAGTGACACTGTGACAGGGGGGGGGGTGATCGGGGGGTTAATGTGCCTATGTGTCACTGGTGTCAGTGTAGTGTTGTGCAGACTAACTGTGTGATGTCTTCTCTCCTCAGCAGCGGTTAAAAATACCGCCGAGAGGAGAGATTACATCACTTCCCCCTTCCTGTGTTTACACAGGCAGAGGAAGTGACACGCGTAGGAGGACGCAAATTGGCTGGGAGCGATCCGGAGGGGGCGGACAAAAACGAACATCCGCCCCCTCATACCGGATCGTTCGGACAGCCACGGGGACCGCCGCAAGTACCGGGGGGGTCCCGATCGGACCCCAGACCCAGATCTAGAAAGGTACGTACAGGTACGCTAATGTGCCTGTACGTGCCATTCTGCCGACGTATATGTACATGCGGTGGTCCTTAAGTGGTTAAATAGCATAATGAACATTTTCTTCCTTCAGCCACTGAATGCTGGCGACTAGGGAAGGAGGAGAAGTCAGGTTTCAGCTGTTGCCGGAGGAAAATGGAGAGGATTTGTTCCTGTATATGCCCCCCTCCCCTTGCCGCTCCTTTTGCCCAAGTGTAAAACAGAATGTGACAGGGAGGCCACAGCCAGACAAAGTGCACTTGGTATCACTCCACCTGGAACAGGAGCTGGTGCTATGGAGAAGGCTCAATGCACTCTGATGCTTTGGGATGGCAGGTAGGCAAGCCCAGATCCCGATTAATGGGTTTAGACTCCAGGCAGGTGCTTCCCTGGTTCAAGGTTGAGGAGGGCCATATCAGAGGGCTCCGAGGACCACATGTGGCCTGCGGGCCACAGGTTGAGCACCCCTGAAGGTAGACCATCAGTTTCCAAGATGAATAGCATTTAGAAAGGTTGTTACATTTTGTCCAAGTACAAAAGTCTTTTCTTGTTAGTAGGAGGAGACTGCATGTATTTTCCAGTCTCTCCGCCTAAGCTAAATATGAACGGTTACTTCCAACAAACCTGCACTGATCAGCTGACAAAGGTTCATGATGGCATTTGAATTGTGAAATGCTATTTGTGGTCTATGGGCAACCTTTGAAAAAAAAATATATGTTTTTGTAGGGAAAAAAAATGCACATGAATTATTATTTTTTTTTTTTTTGCAGGGGCCCACAAAGCCCACGATCAATGGATCACGACTGCAATGTCCTGCAGACACTTCCTCCAGATTCCTGCCTGCACCTTGAGGAAGATTCAATGGACTGCAAGTGTGCTCATTTCCACCCATATGCCTCGTACACAGGACAGGTTTTCTCGGCAGGAAAACTGCCTTGAGAGCTTTTGGCCGGGAATCCTGGGCATGTGTATGCTCAGTTTTCTGACAGGAACATGTTTTTTTTCCCCACCCGGATTTCCCAGTAGACTTTTTCCTATCTGGAAAACCGGTCGTGTGTAGGCTTTTACGAGGGGAAAAAAAAAACGTGCATGCTCATAATCAAGTATGAGACGGGAGCGCTCGTTCTGGTAAAACTAGCGTTCGTAATGGAAATAGCACATTCGTCACACTGCAACAGACTGAAAAGCGCGAATCGTCTCTCACCAAACTTTTACAAACACAAGGATCAGCAAAAGCAGCCCAAAGGGTGGCTCCGTTTGAATGGAACTTCCCCTTTATAGTCCCATCATACGTGGTGTACGTCACCGCGATTTGGTCGGGCGGTATTTGTCCTGAACGTGTGCATGCAAGGCAGGCTTGCATGCACACATTGTTTTTTTTTCCTGCCGAGAAAAACGTTGTGTGTACAGGGAATTATAGTCTATTGGGAACTACACGCCTGTCTGCCACAGTGGCTTCCGGGCCTGGAGTTTTTTTATTCACAGATCCCTGTAAATAAATGATGCTGCTGTGTGGGCAGAATGGCTGTGGGGGAGAAGAATCCTCACCTGGGGAAGTTTGAGGGCAAGAGGGGAGGCATTTGTACCATGTTTTACCTTAAATACAGGTGTAAAATGCGACAAAGGGTGAATTTAGCCTTTATTTTTTATTTTCTCCATCAGCTCATCCCCCACAGTTATTACCTTTTGTATCACCTGACCCTTACTTTTAGATTGTAAGCTCTAACGAGAAGGGCTGTCTAATTCCTTCTGTATTGAATTGTATTGTAACTGTAGTCTGCCCTTGTGCTGTAAAGTACTGCACAAACTGTTGGTGCTATATAAATTCTGTATAATAATAATGTTGTGAAATCAGTAGAAAGGGGTCGAAGTAGGAAAAAAAAAGTAATTAATTTGCTAGGTCCAATTCAGATATTGAAATGATCGATTCAGTTTGTGTATAGAACGATTTTCTGTCCTGGATTTTCCCTCTGATGCCAACAAAGTACATATACACAGAATTTCTCCATATTTCTGGGACTACCATTTGAACTCCTGCCATTATCCACAGCAATCCATGATAGGATGATGTCACTAATAAGGTAATCATCTACATTCACTGCATGGCCTCACCAGGCTGCTAGATTAATGTATTTTTAGAAACAATTACATAACAAATGTTATGCATGTAAATATTCTTTTTTAAATTATTGGTAAGAGGGAAGCTCTAGGAAGCATGTGGTGAATATTAACATTATTCATGAAAGGACATGCATCCCACGGCACGGACTTTGCTAATTACAGAATGCATAAGTATAGTTGCATTAAATTACTCATTTCTATTTCACAAAATGACTGCGGAGAGTAAAGTTATTCATACATGTAGTCATATTGTTCTGTAGGGCGGATGAACAGTCAAGTTAAAATGATTACACAGTAAAGCCAGCCATAGATGGAACGATTCTCTTTTCTACAACCTGTGGTTGCAGTTATTCCTAAGGCTGCATTCACACCTAGGCAACCTGATCGCGGTGTTTTGTCCCGCGAATTGCGGCGACAAATTGCGGCATTTTGTTCCCGTGATTTGCGGCGACAAAACGCCACGATTTAACCCCCATTTAACCCCCAGGTCCACATCTCCTATGCCAAACGCCGAAAGCCGCCTGAAAAAAGGGTCCGGGACTTGTTTTGAGCTTCAGGCGTACAGCGTTTCGGCGTTCGGTGTGGAGATGTGAACCATCTCCATAGAGGGGAATGTTAAATTTCCCCTCTAGCGTCTTAGGGCTGCATTGGCGTCCTGCTTCAGGCGACAAAACGCCTAAGTGTGAATGCAGCCTAAGGCCACGTACACACGATCAGACCGGTCTGATGAAACTGGTCCGACGGACCGTTTTCATCGGACCAGGCTGAAGTGGTCTGTTGGTCTGATGTGTGTACACACCATCGGACCAAAAATCCGATCAGACCAGAACGCGGTGACGTAGAACACAACGTCGTGCTGCAAAAAGAAGTTCAATGCTTCCAAGCATGCGTCGACTTGATTCTGAGCATGCGCGGGTTTTTGCTCCGATGCTTTTGCGTACTAACCATCGAACCTGTCCGACGGACAGGTGTCCTTCAGATGGATTTTAAAGCAGGTTTTAAAACTTTGGTGCGAGGGACAACGGTCCGATGGGCCGTACACACCATTGAATTGGTCCAATGAAACTGGTCTGCAGACCAGTTTCATCAGACCGGTCTGATCGTGTGTACGCGGTCTAAGAATTACAAGCCTACAATGTAAAGCGCCAAATTTCCTTGCAAAATAATGGTACCGCTTTCAGCACCTAAAATCTGAAATAATCATACCGCCAGGGAAGTTAAGTGAATGATGGTATGCTGGTTGAAATAGACTATATTTGCACATTGTTTTATTACTCCTTTATACATCAACCTCCAAGAGAGCTCTTCATTGATGTTACATATTTTATACTAATTATGGCTGAAAAATGTTGTTACCGTAAAGTGTTTACATTTGTCAAGATTTGTTTTAGGGCCACTAAAAAGCTAAAAAAAACTAACAGATTCCCCCATCCACACTGTACAGCATGGATGGATAAATTTGCAGTGACGGATTTTGTATTGTGATAGCCAACATCTGCAATTGTCACAATACTTGGAACAGTGCCTGCATCTGACGCCTGCACCTGATTAGAGAATCTGCTAACAATTTTCTGCTACCTCAAAGTGAATGTTCTCCAATTCATCAGGAGCCCAATCATGACAATTTTATAAAAATTTGAACGTGTTAAAGTGTTCTTTTTTATATATAACAAACATGTTATACTTACCTCCTCTGTGCAAGGGTTTTGCAGAGAATGGCCACGATCTTTCTTTTCTGGGGTCCTCTGGCGGTGCTCCTGGCTCCTCCTTCTCATTGAGTGCCCAAGGGGGCACCCGTGCTGGTCCGCTCTTGAGTCCTGCTGCTGCATCCATTGACACAGAGAGCAGGACTCGGCCCTGCCACTGGCTCCTGCGTCACTGGATTTGATTGACATATGAATCTATCCAATGATGACCCGAGACAGCGGCTGGAGCTGCTGGGCTCCTGCTCTTCCCTGGAATGATTGGGTTCAGGTGAGAAAAGGGGGGGCTCTGGGGGGCAGCTGCAGCACAGAAGGTTTTTCACCTTAAAGCAGGGGTTCACTTGCAATTTTTTTTTTAAAAGCCAGCAGCTGCAAATACAGCAGCTGCTGACTTTTAAAAAAATGAACACTCACCTGTCCAGCCTGTCCGCCGAAACCGAGCGGTAGCTCAGCTCTCGGCTCTCTCTAAGGGAATCGGTAAGTGAAAGGCTGCGGCTTCACTGCCCGGTTCCCTACTGCGCATGTGCGAGTCGCTCTGTGCAGTTCCACTGGTTCCCGTTGCGTTCTGGGAGCCGAGTGTTTCGCAGAGGGGTCGCAGAGGGGTCGGACTCCCTTGGGAGTCAATACCCGGAAGTATAAAACAGGTATTTGCACCCCCTTCCCCCTGACCGGTGTCAAATGTGACACCGGAGGGGGGAGGGTTCCGAAAAGCGGAGGATCACTTTTGGGTGAACCTCCGCTTTAATGCATTCTATGCAGTAAGGTGAAATACCCTGAGATTTTACAACTCCTTTAATGTTTTTCAGGGAGTTGTCCGGCCACCATGGGAGAAACCTGTCAAAGTGGGCCAGTCTGGATGAAGTCCAGGGCCAAATTTTTGTCCCAGTCCAGCCCTGCCAATAATATAACAATAATATAACAGTACACTGTTTTGTAACTTGCCTGCAAATGACAAAATAGACTGTTTACATTTGATGGCTAAAATTGACCATTCTGGAAAACATATGCATGTAATGGTAGATTCTTGAACATGTACTCATAAAGTGTGTGGAGTGTACATGAGTCAGTTTCCAAGTATTTACTTGGCTGGGATCAGACATTTCCTGATATGTAAATAGAGAATTGCTGTCTGTCCCCAATTTCCAGGCATCGTCCCCACTATTTACCTAAAAGTTTGTGACCCTGGAAATGTAAGATTTCAATGACAAAATCACATTTTTTGCTTGTAAGATACGTTTATATTGAAGACTATTGTTTAATATAAAATAAGCCTATTACAAAAGCATTAATCATGACTTAATGGATTTTTTTTTTATTATTCAGTATCATGAGTTCTGGAAAATATCAGTGTCTCTGGAATTATTTTAACATGTTTACAAAGATGGAAATATACATCTCAGTTTACATAATGTGAGAGCCCCAAAGGTTGTGAAAGGCAGGGCCCCATTTATAAAGCAGTGCTAGGGCCCTATTATAGGGTCATAATCATAAAATACTAGGGCTGTTACTGATCAAATTTTTGTGTTCGATTAATCGTTTTTTTTTGTTTTTTTTATCGATTAATCGACTAATTTCGATTAATTATAACGCACATACAGATCTAACTACTTTTAGCTGATCTCCTTGCAGGCCAATTGCGAGTGCAGCTACCAACCACTGGAAGAATAGATAGCAGGATACAAAAAACGCACAAAGGCTGCGCTCGATGGGAATACTAATAAAACTTTTATAGTCTTCAAGTAGGTAACCAAATAAATATTGCACTGGAGATAAAATCGATGTAGCTACATAAACTGTAAAAATGGTGCGAGTAATACCAAACGGTACCAAAAGCAGTCATAAAAACATGTAGCTAAGTATGATACTGGTATACAAATGTGTACAACGATACCCCTGCTGAATCCAGATGAGGAGAGGTTAACATCAGTCCGTCGGCATGTAGATGTCCCATGAAGGGAACTATCACAACTCCCAGTGGATGGCTGTAGAATCCCAGGGTGATAGAGGGAAGTGATAGAGAGAAGTGTAGCAGCCCTTGTGTGTGGCAGATAGTAAGGTCCCGCCGGCATGCAGATATTAAGGCACAGCAAATGAGCCCTTCAGATGGACACGGCAACCCCCGCCCGTGTCTGTGACGTTACCGGATCTCTGTCGGAACTCCCTGAAGGCCCAGAAGCCGACGGAGAGGTGAGTACCAATCAAAATAATTTTAATCGATCAAAAAGATTTTGATCAATCAAAAAAATTATAGATTAATCGATCAATTAAAAGTTAATTTGCACAGCCCTATAAAATACAGTGATGTGCTTTACAAATATGCATTAGGCTCCTCTTGCATCAGGACACCAAAGCAAGTGAAGCTCAAATTAATTCCAATAAAGAGAGCCTGGTTACATGACCTGTCAAAGTCATGTGACCAGTTTCCCCTTTAGTCAATCAGTTGGAGTGTTCTCTGCTGCATAAGCGGGGCTGCACATGGGCACACCACAGGCTCCACATCAGGCCCTGAGTTTTATGCATGACACAATATGGGGTAAACACTACTGTGTTGATGAGATAATGCTATCTGCTCTCCAGTATAAATTAATTCAGTGTTGTAAATGTAGCGTCCAGAGTCCCTTGAGGCCTAATGGTGACCTTCAGAGTTAGGGACAGCTGACATCCTTCAGTATAGAGTGGGTTACAAGGCATGGTGGGTGTAATGTAAGATGAAATGGTGGGTGGCAGACACTTTTTGAATGCAAAGGGATTTATTGTCTTTTGAACAGAACTGTGGGAGAGAGAGTTAGGGCCAGGACACCCTATAAAGGGGTTGTAAAGGTATTTTTTTTCCCCCCTAAATAGCTTCCTTTACCTAAGTGCAGTCCTCCTTCACTTACCTCCTCCTTACATTTTGCTTTTAAATGTACTTATTTCTTCTGAGATTTCCTCACTTCCTGTTCTTCTGTCTGTAACTCCACACAGTAATGCAAAGATTTCTCCCTGGTGTGGAGAAAGCCTCTTGAGGGGGTGAGCAGGATAGTCAGGATGTCCAATAACACACAGCTCCTTTCTCTATCTGCAAAGTAGAGAGCGTCCTGACTCTTCGCATTACTGTGTGGAGGAGTCGGGTGATCTGTCTATCAAAGTTTCCGGACAAGGTGGAGGGGCTATACATGACGAGGTGCTGCGGGGAACACACAGCTATTCAAATGAAAGCTGTTATGTTCCCCAATCGCTAATCATCTAGACAGCGGCAGTGGCGGGGGGGGGGGGGCTTGGCTTTCTCTTAGGGGACTAGGCGACAGCGGCAGCAGCTCCATACTCGAGGACTGCTCTGCTCCGCTCTTCGCACACTCTCCACCCACTGTCCGCCCGCACTCCACCCCCTCTCCACCCGGTATCGGTAAAGCATCGGGAGCATTTGCACGAGTACAAGTACTCGCGCAAATGCTCAGTATTGGTCCCGATACCGATACTAGTATCAGTATCGGGACAACCCTAATCTACACATACACTTTGTATTTGGTACAAATAATGCCCTGTACACACGATCTCATTTCATCGGACAACCCGAATATGTGTGGGCCCCATCGTTTTTTTCCCATTGGTGAAAAAGAAATAGAACCTGTTTTAAATTTTTGTTATGGTAAAAAAAATCGATAGAAAAAATGATCGTCTGTGGGAAAATCCATCGGTCAAAAATCCACGCATGCTCAGAATCAAGTTGACGCATGCTCGGAAGCATTGAACTTAATTTTTCTCAGCACGTCGTGTTTTAAGTCACCGCGTTGGACATGATCGGATTTTTAACCGATGGTATGTAGGCAAGACTGATGAAAGTCAGCTTCATCAGATATCTGATGAAAAAATCCATCGGCCCGTTTTCATCAGACGAACCGATCGTGTGTACAGGGCATTAGGCATTTTTATCTGTTATTGGTAATCTTTATTTTTTTTATTTTTTTTTACAAAATATATTGCTATCGGTTCGTCTGATGAAAACGGACCGATGGATTTTTTCATCAGATATCTGATGAAGCTGACTTTCACCAGTCTTGCCTACACACATTATTTGTTTTTTATTTGTGCATAACATATTAATATGAATACCATAAAATATGTTATGCACAAATAAAAAACAAATAATGTTACAATTCAAAATTTGTTATATGCTGTTTGTGTTTTCTAAACATTGCTTTTAAATTTGTAATAATAGTAAAAAAAAAAAAAAATCATATATCACCTGTCCCTCCATAATAATCAGGTGTAAGGACATTGATAGTCTTCCCTCAATATTGGTTTCAACCATTTATAAATAATCCGCATACCCAAGTGCTTCGTCCTATTTAAATGTTATCTTGTTTAGGCTGCACTTTAGCTGATGCACCATATTTTAGGCATCATTATAGCTTTTTTAATATCAAAGGATCTTGCGGTGTTCAGGTGAAAACAGCTGCAACAGCAATGTGTATTTGTCGTTTCTCTGTTTCAGAAACATCATTATAAGGCTGGGAGACAACCTACTCAGGCTAATTGTATGTAATCACTGTGATAAAATGACAATAGTGCATAGACTCTTCACAGCGACTTTACAACTCTGGGAGGCAGACAGCAGTCAGGAGGTACCTATTCAGAGCTGACATCATTGATTAAAGATATAAATCAACACAGCAAATAATTAAGAAGTATGATGGGAAAGAAGCTGAGACAGGAAGAGAGGCCGTGTCTGGGATTTGGCCAGACGATCGTATTCTAGGGCTGACATAAAAATTGTCTCTGCTAAGCAATAGCTAATATTATCATTGAAGTAAAATTGGCAGAAAACTATAATGTTACACTTCAGGAAATGTGCTTTTAAATGACTCTGCTAAACAAACTATTACTTAAAGGCTGGGTTCACACTTATGCGATCTCCGCCATTGCATGTATTTTGCACCGCATTGCTGAGCACATTACATGCGATGTCTGTGCGATGCGAATTCAGCCATACAGTTTGTATGGCTGAAATTACATCGCAATAGCACCAAAATAATGCTGGACCCTTTCCCAAAACGTCTTTCAAGACAACACCTGAGAGATCATGGCTCCTCCTCCCACTGGAAACACCTCATTAATTAAGTCTTTAATAGGAGGCCTCCACTTTGCTTCCATCAGTTTTTTGTGTTTCCTCCAGGTCGGAGGAAGACCTCTGATGGGAGCCATGATCTCTCAGGGATTTCCTGGGAGATGTAAGGTTCTCACCTGTTAGGAAACCATTGCCAGATGGTTGAGAAGGGGTAACACAGACGCCTATTCGCTTACAGGCCAGGAGAGTCCAGTAAGTATCCTGGCTCATTCTACTACTAGAGCTTTGGCAGAGAGTTGGGCAGAAAAAGCTGGTGCCACACCCGAACAAATTTGCAAGACAGCTACTTGGACAATTCTGATGACCTTTGCTCGTCTCTATAGGTCTGATCACATGACGGCTGGGGACCAGGCTTTCAGAAGGAAAGTCTTAAATGGCGGTTTCCCCACCCTAAATGGGGTGAGGCCTCGTACACACGACTGAGAAACTCGTTGTAAAAGAAACATCGTTTTCCTCGACAAGGTTCTTGTCAGGCTTGTCGAGAATCTTGTCAACCTTTTTTTTGCGTACACACTGTCAAGACAAAATCTCGTTCTTCTCAAACGCGGTGACGTACAACACGTACAACGGCACTACAAAGGGGAAGTTCGATTCCACTGGCACAACCCTTGGGGCTGCTTTTGCTAATCTCATGTTACTGCGTGTTAAGTAAAAGTTTGGTAAGAGATGAATCGCGCTTTTCAGTCTTTTACAGCGTGACGAATGTGGTATCTCCATTCTCCATTACAAACGCTACTTTTACCGAAGGTGCGCTCCCGTCTAATACTTTATTCTGAGCATGCGCAGGTTTATAAGCATACACACGAACGTGTTTATTGTTGTAAACCAGCCCGACGAGAAACACGACAATGAAATTAAGACTCCCAACGTCCATACATATACATGTTTTATAAAATAAAGCACAATCAATAAGTGTTGAATACTCACATACATGAAACCAGGAGCTTATAGGGCGTCATCCAATTAAAGAGGAATGGTCCAATTTGCCTCATAACACTGGGGCTTAAACAGCTGATAAAGAGCCCTTAAAGGGCAATGTGTGACCTAACAAGTTATAATTTTATGCCAAAAAGTGAAGGTAGTAAATAAGTCTATAACAATAGGTAAATAAGTGAATGAGGGGGCCACAAACTCACACCAGTAGGAGAGATTGCTCAAAACATGTATAAATATATATTTTTATATATCTATATCTATAGATATATATATATATATATATATATCTATATATCTATATATATATATATATATATATATATATATATATATATATATATATATATATATATATATATATATATATATATATATATATATATATATATATATATATATATATATATATATATCTATCTATAGATATATACATATACATATATAGGTAGTAAGAACTCATCTGCCACAAAAGCTAGTAGAATCTATGCAGCATAAATAAGAAAAAGTTATCTAGGATAAAAAATACAGAACAATGTCCATACTGGCAAAATAGTGGGTCCGATTACTACCCTTGGATAACAAAAACCCTAGACAGACATGGACTCCTACTATGGAGGCGCTGGAAATTTTTTGTTAGGACCGCAGTAAATACAGAGGTCCCTTGGTGTGGGCACTGTGGTGTAAACTGTTAGACAGGGCCAATTTGGTTGTTTTGCAGTACAACCAAATGTTTTGTTCAACTGGATGTTTTGCAGCCACCCAGTACCACAACCTCTCCACAGCCCAGTGCTCCAGTGAGCACTGGAAGGGTAGACAGGGAGTGGCGACTGACAGTCAACACTCTCTGCTCAGAGCTGACTGAGAACTGAGCGATCAGCAGTCATGTGATATAATCGTTCAGTTCTTGGGCTTAGAGATAGTAGATGACAGCTGAAGCATCACACTTATGCTGCAGCACGGAGGTGAGTGTGTACTGTATGATTTTTTTTTTACAGTCTCTCATTTCTCCTTTAACAAAAGGGCACATCAAATACTATTATTTTTATTATTATTATACAGGATTTATATGGTGCCAACAGTACAGGCAAACTACAATTCAATTCAATAGAGTTATAATCTAAAATACTATTGCACCACAGAATTGTCTTGGTGTATGCTGGGGAAAAATGCAGACATGTTGTATTTTTTTTAGGGCTGTTACTGATCAAAATGTTTGTGTTCGATTAATCTTTTTTTTTTAATCGATTAATCCACTAATTTCGATTAATTATAACGCACATACAGATCCAACTACTTTTAGCTGATTCCCAGTGCAGCTACCAACTACTGGAAAAATGGATAGCAGGATACAAAAACACACAAAGGCAGCGCTCGATGGGAATAGCATTAAAAGTTTTATAGTCTTCAAGTAGGTAACCAAATAAATATTACAATGGAGATAAAATCGATGTAGCTACATAAACTGTAAAAATGGTGCGAGTAATACCAAACGGTAACAAAAGCAGTCATAAAAACATGTAGCTAAGTATGATACTGGTATAAAAATGTGTACAACGATGCCACTGCTGAATCCAGAAGAGGAGAGGTTAACATCAGTCCGTTGGCATGTAGATGTCCCATGAAGGGAACTATCACAACTCCCAGTGGATGGCTGTAGAATCCCAGGTTGATAGAGGGAAGTGTAACAGCCCTTGTGTGTGGCAAATAGTAAGGTCCGGCCGGCATGCAGATATAAAGGCACAGCAAAGGAGCCCTTCAGATGGACACAGCAAGTCCTTCCGGTGTCCGTGACGTTACCGGATCTCCGACGGAACTCCTTGAAGGCCCAGAATTGTAATCAATCAAAAAAATTAAAGATTAATCGATCAATTAAAAGTTAATTTGCACAGCCCTAATTTTTTTTCAATGCAGCACACAAAAACACAATACAATTTATGTCAATGCGTCGCAAAGCACTACTGTGCTATAAAATATCATAGAAGTTAAAATAAGAAAGGAAAAAAACAATTACTGCAATACATTTTTACTATGGCAGCACACATTCACTCCACACACTAGTGCACACGCGTTACGCACAATAACGAGCGCTGGCGAGATGTGAATAAGCTCCTAGGTGGCATCATCAAAGACATGGCTTTGTGCAGTGGCACAAAAAATCTTGCATGGAATAACATAACGTAAAGTATATGCAATGAAAACAAAAACAAAAATAAAAACAGACTGTACTGGTCACTTCTTCCTGGGAAACTTAGAGGTGGTTTCAAATTCTAAATGACGAAACCTTAACCTGTTTAGGCAAGTAAGGTTTTCAATACAGGAGGAAAACGAAATCTAGAAAGGAGAAGAGAAAACGTATACGTGGGTGGGGGGTGCAGAAAAAGCTAACAACATCTCAAGTTGTTCAATAGTAAACTGCTGTGTGTGTACCCTCTTTTATTTCTTCTATACATTGATCCTGATTTACTATACTGATCGGCCGTCGTGACTCAGAAGTTTATGATTGTATTTTCTATATATGGCTGTACCTCATTCAATTCTTATTGTTTGGATATACTGGAAACTGCTTCTTGATAAATTAAAGTCTTAAAAAAAAAAAGAAGAAGAAAATATGTTTCAAAAAGAGAGCTGGCCACAACTTCTGTAAGCAGAGCAAAATTAATTCATTTTTTTCCCCACTTACTTATGTTATTAACTTGAATTCATAGATGACTAAAGGTACCCATGAACACCAGCTGAGAATGTATTGTTTGTAAATTATAGTAAAATACATGAAATAATGGTGATTTTCAGAAGAAAAGTGGACTACCACATTTGGATTGCTTATACATCCATATGTAAGAACTACATGAGTATTTAACAACCAGGAAACAAAGGGCCAGATCCACAAAGAACTTACGGCGGCGTATCTATTGATACACCGTGTAAGTTCTACGATGCGCCGTCGTATCTTTGTTTTGTATTCACAAAACAAGATACGCCGGAATTTTGCTAAGATAAGACCGACGTAAGTCTCTTACGCCGTCTTATGTTAGTTGCATATTTACGCTGGCCGCTAGGTGGCGATTCCGTAGATTTCAGCGTTGAATATGTAAATGAGCTAGATACGCGATCCACGAACGTACTTGCGCCCGGCGTATCAATATACACTTTTTACGGGAAGGCGTACGACCGGCGTAAAGTTACCCCTGCTATATGAGGCGCAGCCAATGTTTAGTATGGACGTCGGAACAGCCGTCGAATTTTACGTCGTTTGCGTAAGTCGTACGCGAATAGGGATGTGCGTAAGTTACGTTCACGTCATAGGCAGTGTTCGATGTATCTTAGGAATTCTATCCGACGCATGCGCACTAGGATACGTCCACGGACGGCGCATGCGCCATTCGTTCGGCCATGCATCTACATGGGGTCACGCTTAATTTAAGTACAACACGCCCCCTACCTGTCTACTTTGAATTGCGCCGGCTTACGCTGGCCGATTTACGTTACGCCGGCGCACATATGGGAGCAAGTGCTTTGTGGATACCCTACGAGCCTCTCAAAGTTACGTCGGCGTAGCACATATCAGATGCGCTATGCCTGCTTAAAGATACGCCCGTTTTTGTGGATCTGGCCCAAAGAGTCTAGCCCTCTCTTATTCGTTTTAAGGTTTAAAGGTGGCAGTGGAGAATTATCACATATATGTTTCTGATTTGCTATTCTCTCGTCAGTATGGCCATAGCTCCCAATTATCCCTCATTTGGAGGGACTGTCTTTCTTTTGAAACCAAATCTCTCTGTCCCTCGTGCAGCCTCAGTTGTCCTTGTTTTTTGTTGGATGTGTACATTTCTATACAAATTGTACTAGTTTACTCAGTGCCGATCCTGACCTCCCTAGGGCCCTAAGCAAAATGACATGTCACATTTAAGTTGAGAAGCTGGGGGAGGGGGTGTTCTGCTGTTGGGAAAATACATCTTACATTACAGTGAGAATAGGGGGGTGCTGACTTCTTACCTCTTCTCCCATGCAGCCAGTTGAGAAGCGGGGTGAGGGGCCGAAAATGACTTTGCACCAGGCGGGCCTCTATTAATTTGGGGGGCCCTCCACAGCTTTGCGGAGCCCTAAGCGGCTTGCATAGTGAGCCTATAGGGCGGATCGGCCCTGAGTTTACTACCAAAAGTGTTATGCTGCACTAAATGTTTTATTCCATCTCTTTATTACTGCATTTGTTATTTTCAAAAGCCATGATAAAGGAAAAATAGAGGTCAAAAAAGCACATGTTATGTTTGTGGTACTTGTATCCGGGGCCCTGAAAAGGCCATGTACTTTACCTATATCCTGTGTTAGACACAATTCTGAAAACAGACATGCACTCCCACAACGAGGACAAACACCTCCCAACCTGAGCTTATTATGGAGGACAGTGTCCTCTCTCCTGCCTGATTGCCCTTGTTCTATGCTCAGTAGATCGGAGTGTACACGTTTATAAAGCAATTTACAGCACTTTAAACGATTAATTCAAAGAGTGGTTAGAACTTTCTTGTATCTCCAGCTGCTCTAAAAATTTCAAACCTGTCCAGCTGATCCTTCCATCCAAAAGTGATCGTCTGGAAGGTGTATGCAGCTGCCACAGAATGTATTCCAGTCCAGCCATAAATATCTACTTGTCTACACCTCAGGTGACAGCCTGGTTTGAAAAAAGCAACAAGGAAAATCTTTTTATGCATCATAATGTTTTTATTTGTCCTATTTCAGCATAAAGTATGGTGGACAAGGAGAATTTTCCCACACAGAAACAACATTTTCTCCACTCTCAACACAATGCTGGGACTGAACAACATTCAGACACGAAAAACAGGGCCGGCACCAGCATAAGGCCGCTTAGGCAGCCACCTTACGCCCCTTAAAATGGGTGTCCATTTTTCATCTGTCTATCGAAAAACAGACAGCAGTGCATTCCTATGGGCAAACGGATGAAAACAGACATTGTCCATTTACATCAGTTTTTCATCTGCTTCCATTAACCTCCCTGGCGGTATGATTCTGTCTGGAATTACGTACCAAAAGCGGTACAATTATTTGCATGGAAGTTTGGCGTTTTATACTGTAGGCCTGCAATTCTTAGGAATAACTTGCTTAAATCTGTCCAAACAAGACATCCCGGGTATGATAAAGTTTGAAAAACAAAATCATAATTTTTTATATAATAAAAAACTATAAATAATTATAACAAATTATAATAAAAAATATTCAATAATGTAATCAACTCAAAAACACTGAAATTTGCTCAGTTGCAGAATTGTCGCTGTCATTATTTATTTTTTTTATGACAAATTTCCCCACAAATCGCTATCGCTCAATTCTGAAAGTAATTATAATTTATTATCGCTGTTTTCTAGCTGATCTAAAACCATTTTTGACATAAAGGGACACTTTTGGTTGTTATGGGCAATCTACAGTTTCCAGGCAGAAAGAACAGTTTTTATTATATAAAAGGACATGTAGGGCACAGGACAGACCACTAGGGACAAGGGGGGGGTGTATTTTTTACATACAGTACTGTAATCTATAAGATTACATTGTACTGTATGTAAAGTGTTTGTTTACCTTTTTAAATTTGGCGCCGTTCTCCGCTCCCGTGCGTCGTAACGTCGCAGGGAACGGAGATCGGCGGCACACGGGGACGCTGTGTGAATCGAGCGAGCACCCGCTCGCTCACACAGCGGGGATGCATCGCTGGATCCAGGAAGAAGGTAAGACAGCGCGCGCTGCAGGCTCTGCATGGCTACCCCGAGCGTGACTCGGGGATACCGATCTCTGCAAAAAAAAACACCCCGAGTCACGCTCGGGGATACCGCCAGGGAGGTTAAAGGATCACTAAAGGATTTTTTTTTTTTAGCTAAATAGCTTCCTTTATCTTACTGCTGTCCTGGTTTCATGTCCTCATTGTTCGTTTTTGCTTTGAAGTTGCTGTAATTCTGCTCTGATCTCCACACTTCCTGCTTGTCTGGCTCCTTATGAAAAATCTCATGGCAGCTTTTCACTGTGGTCCAAGCTGTCATTACTGTGTGTCTAAAAATCTTCTGAACCAATCGGATTCATTTTAAACACAAAACACTGCCCTGTATTTGTTTGTTTTTGTTCTATGTGTCTCTCTACTTCACAGAAACATGAAACCAGTTTAAAAACGAAAGTGAAACTAGAGGCACATTATATGATTGATTTTTATCTATTTTTAATCATTTTTTAAAGGAATCAGTTAACTTTTATGTCTCTATACCCTGTAAACAGTCATTTCAGCAAAAAAAAATTTTTGTAAAGGGTTGTAAAGGTACAATATTTTTTCCTAAATAGCTTCCTTTACCTTAGTGCAGTCCTCCTTCACTTACCTCATCCTTCCATTTTGCTTTTAAATGTCCTTATTTCTTCTGAAAAATTCACACTTCCTGTTCTTCTGTCTGTAACTACACACAGTAATGCAAGGCTTTCTCCCTGGTGTGGAGTGTCATGCTCGCCCCCTACCTTGGACTACAGGAGAGTCAGGATGCCCTCTACGTTGAGAGAAAGGAGCTGTGTGTTAGTGGGTGTCCTGACTCTCCTGTAGTCCAAGGGAGGGGTCGAGCACGACACTCCACACCAGGGAGAAAGCCTTGCATTACTGTGTGGAGTTACAGACAGAAGAACAGGAAGTGAGGATTTCTCAGAAGAAATAAGAACATTTAAAAGCAAAATGGAAGGATGAGGTAAGTAAAGGAGGACTGCACTAAGGTAAAGGAAGCTATTTAGGAAAAAAATATTGTACCTTTACAACCTCTTTAAGTTGTGTCGGCACACAATGTGCTTGTTCTGCTTGCGATGGAATCCGCAAACATTGTTATCTCAGCCAGAAAACAAATCACATGATTATAGCGTTTCACTCTTGGTATTTGCAAAATTCAGTTACATTACATGCGTAACGTGTAGAATGGTGACATTTACATGTTATATATACACAAGGTTATTCTCTCCTGGAACGTGCATCCAGTAGTGTATTTTTATAAGACAGAATAGACTCTGATTAAGCATTAGCTACAGTGTGTATTGTATAGGCAAGATCCCGCAAAGCTTACAAACTCCCATTAAATCATTCAGACCGGGATCTTTATTTGAAAGGCAATAAAAATATGGCAGTGTTATAAGAAATGACTCATAACATTCTGTTTCTAATTAAAGACAATCTGTTTAGTATGTGCAGCTCTTTGTTCACTGGTCAAAACCTCTATTACCGCATACAATCTCACTCCAGCTTCTTCCTAAATAACTAAAGATGAGAGGAGCCATTGAGCATGTCGGAGAATTCGGCAGCTTTAGGCTGTTCAAGCAGTTCTTGGTCAGCTTACGAGATGAAATTCAGCAACGCCATTTATTTAATGATTGTACATGTGGGATTAGTTAAAGTGTATCCATAGCCACAATTTTTGTTTGGATAAAGTAGGAGGGGTTATCAGTTTTTTTTTATTGCTGTCGGTGTTGGGGAGATTCACTTTTTCCCCTTTCAACCAATGTTATTAGATTTAAATTGCGTGGAGGGGAGAAATCCACAATTAATACAGTAAGTTGATCCCCTGCTGATTTTGTACATTTGCCCACTGACAAAGAAATGAGCAGTCTATAATTTTACCGGTAGGTTTATTTTAACAGTGAGAGACAGAATAACATATCCAGAAAAAACACATTTCAAAAAAATTATAAATTGATTTGCATTTTAATGAGTAAAATAAGTATTTTACCCCTTTGCAAAACATGACATCGCACTTGGTGGCAAAACCTTTATTGCCAATCACAGAGGTCAGGCTGCATACACACGACCGGTTTCCTCGACAGAATTCATCAAGAAACTTGGTGGGAGAGCTTTTTTTCCGAGGAAACCGGTCGTGTGTATGCTTTTCATCGAGAAAACTGTCGAGGAACTCGACGAGGAAAAAAGAGAGCAAGTTCTCTTTTTTCTTGACGGGAGTCTCAATTTCCTTGTTGTGTTCCTCGTCGGGCTGTTTTTCGACGAGAAACACGTTGGTGTGTATGCTCAGAAACCCGCGCACCTTCGGTAAAAGTAGCGTTTGTAATGGAAATAGCACATTCTGTAACAGACTGAAAAGTGAAAATGTCTCTCACCAAACTTTTACCTAAGGCCGCGTACACACGAGGAGACATGTCCGCTGAAACTGGTCCGCAGACCAGTTTCAGCGGACATGTTCGATCGTCTGTACGGCCTACCGGACAGGTTTCCAGTGGACAAAAGTTTCTAAACATGCTTAGAAACTTGTCCGCTGGAAATCTGTCCGTCGGACATGTCCGATGGTTAGTACGCCCAACCATCGGACAGAAATCCTGCGCATGCGCCGAATTGATTCGACACATGGGTAGAAGCATTGTACTTCCTTGTTTGAGCACGTTGGTGTCTTCTACGTCACCGCATTCTCTGTCTGCGGGGATTTTGGTCTGATGGTGTGTACACACATCAGACCAAAATATCCCTTCAGACATGTCCGATGAAAACGGTCTGCGGACCGGTTTCATCGGACATGTCTCCTCGTGTGTACACGGCCTTACACGCAGTAACATGAGATTAGCAAAAGCAGCCCCAAGGGTTGTGCCAGTGGAATTGAACTTCCCCTGCCATCTATGTGTTGTACGTCACCGCGTTTGAGAACGATGAGATTTTGTCTTGACAGTGTGTACGCAAAGACAGCTTGTCAAGTTTCTCGACAAGCCTAACAAGGAACTCTTCGAGGAAAACGATGTGTCTTTTCCAACGAGTTTCTCGGTCGTGTGTATGAGGCCTTAGACTTTTTTATAGTTGGCCACCAGGTTTGCACACATCTCAGGAGGGATTTTGTCGCTGTCCTCTTTGCAGATCCTCTTCAAGTCATTACGTTTTTGAGGCAGACGTTTGATTACTCAAACCTTCAGCTCCCTCCACATTCTTTATATGGGATTAAGGTCTGTAGACCGGCACTTCACTACCTTAATATGCTTTTTCTTGAGAAAGTTCTTTGTTGCCTTGGCCATGTCTTTTGGGTCATTGTCATGCTGAAATACCCATCCAATACCCTGGTTGAGAGAAGGAGGTTCTCACCAAAGATTTGACGGTGCATGGCCCCATCCATTGTCCCTTTGATGCAGTGAAGTTGTCCTGTCCCCCTTAGCAGAAATAAATGCCCCCAAAGCATAATGTTTCCACCTCCATGTCTAACGATGGGAATGGTGTTCTTGGGGTCATAGTCAGCATTCCTCCTCCTCCTCCAAACACGGCGAGTTGAATTGATGCCAAGGAGCTTGATTTTTGGTCTCATCAGACCACAACACTTTCACCCAGTTCATCTCTAAATCATTCAGATGTTCATTAGCAGACTACAGATTGTTACCAATTGTTTTCTTGGTGACTATGGTCCCAGCTGCCTTGAGATCATTGACAAGATTCTCCCGTGTAGTTCTGGGCTGATTCCTCACTGTTCTCATGATCATTGGAACTCCACAAGGTGAAATCTTGCATGGAGCTCCAGACCGAGGGAGATTGACAGTTATTTTGTGTTTCTTCCATTTGTTGTCACCCTCTAAGTTTGAGTTTAATGGGGCCACAACCACATGCAATGCATTCAATTCCAGCATAGTAGTGCAACATTAAAGGTTTAAATCAGCAAGTACGGAGACATTATAATGCAGGCAGTTGATCTACAAGCAGACATGGTGCTGCTCATAGAAACATAGAAAAATTATGGTAGAAAAAGAGAGAAGTCCATTGCCCACATGTCTAGATCGAAACCCGGCTCAGCCTCTCAGCAAGCCGCTATGAGCCTGAGCTACCAGTTCCCGCCCCCTCCACAGCCCATCGCTCCAGTGAGCAAGGAGGGGGCAGAGCAGAGACGGTGACTGACAGTTCGGGGAGCTGTGAGAACAGAGTGATCTGCGTTGTTAGATTGCTCGGTTCTTATGCCCCGTACACACGATCGGATTACCGATGGAATAAAATCCGATGGAATTTTCTGTTGGAATTCCGATGAAGCTGACTTTCATCAGTATTGCCTACACACCATCACACTAAATTCCGACCGTCCAAAACGCGGTGATGTAAAACACTACGACGAGCTGAAAAAAATTAAGGTCAATGCATCCGAGCATGCGTCTACTTGATTCTGAGCATGCGTGGATTTTTTTCAGATGGAGTTCCACACAGACGATCAGAATTTCCTATTGGTTTTTCTTCCATCAGAAAAATTTAAAACATGTTCTATTTTTTTACACTGATGGAAAAAAGTCAGATGGGGCCCACGCACAATCTTTTTTATCGAAAAAAATGATTGTGTGTACACGTCACTAGTGTAAGAGCCAACGGACTGATGCTGCATCCACCTAGGTAAGAATGATTCTGCAAAAAACAACAACTCCACACTTCTCTTTATTCTCTGACTATAGATCTATGTTTGTCCCAAGCACTACATCTGCTGGTAGTTTATTCCACACATCAACTACCCTTTCAGTAAAATAATACTTTCTACTGCAAGGCCGCGTACACGCGATCAAACATGTCTGCTGAAAACGGTCTGCGGACCAGTTTCAGCGGACATGTCCGATCGTGTGTACGGCCTAGCGGACAGGTTTCCAGCGGACAAAAGTTTTAAAACATGCTTTAAAACTTGTCCGCTGGAAACCTGTTCGTGGGACATGTCTGCTGGTTTGTACGCCTAACCAGCGGACAGAAATCCCCCGCATGCGTCGAATGGATTCGACGCATGCGTGGAAGCATTTTACTTCCTTGTTTGCGGACTTTGCAGTGTCAACGTCACCGCCACGTCACCGCGCTGTCTGTCCGCGGGGATTTCGGTATGATCGTGTGTACACACCATCAGACCAAAAGACCCCCGTTTTCATCGGACATGTCTCCTCGTGTGTACGCAGCCTAAGATTCATTTTGAACTTTCCTCCAGTTACTTTAGGGTCATGTCCCCGTGTTCTTGATTTTGGTTTCATTTTGAAAAAACTGCCTTCCTGAACCTTATTCAACCCCTTGATGTATCAATACTACACATAGTACACATTGCCACAACAGTTTTAACGCGACAATTTGAATGCGGCGTGCTCAGTATGAAAGGCGGCACAACCTGTCAAACTCTCCTGTAAAAGTAAATGTGACCGCAGTTGTAGTGTGGTGCTGCAATGCAAAATTGCTGTTCAGTAGTGAAAAAAGAAAGGCAAAAAAAAATCAGGCATCAGGAGGTGGTAGTATTTCCTGCAAACCTTGGCCCAGATTCACAGAGCAATTACGCCTGTCTAACTGGTGTTAGACAGGAGTAATTTCAAATTTTGCGCGCCGTATCACTAGTTTGAATCCTCAAACCATGATACGCGGCTTCGGGCTTCGATCCGAGAGGCTTACGTCCTCGTAAGCCTTCGGATCTACACTGCAATATTTTTGCGGCCGCTGGGAGGAGTTCGCGTCGTTTTCATGCGTCGGGATATGCAAATGAGTTTTTACGGCGATCCACGAAGGTACGAGTGTCCCTCGCAATCGCCTACGTCATTTTTTGGCTACGTAATGTTAGAGGAGCTTTTTGCTTAGTATGGCCGTCGTTCCCGCGTCGATTTGAAAATATTTTTTTTTTTTAACGTAACTCATTCGGGAATAGGAATGTACGTAAACGACGCTACTACGACGTGACGACGTGTTTTTGCGCAATGCACGGCGGGAAATTTGCGAACGGAGCATGCGCAGTTCGATCGCCGCGGGAACGCGCCTATTTTAAATGCTTCACACCCCCTACTCGCGCAGATGGATTGCGACGGGAGAAATACACTACACCGCCGTTGTTTACTGGACAAAATCAACCTGGATTCCACGTAGAGCCAGGTAAAAAACGGCGGCGTAGTGTATTTCTGATACTCTACGAGAATCTAATTCTCTGTGAATCTGCCCCTTTATTTTTAACATCCCATGAAAAGCAATCCACTGTGCATTTTAGGGGGTGGTAAACACTACTGGAAAGCAGTGAATATTACTGAAAGGGACCTTATAGATTCAAAATCCTAGAAAAAGGGATACCTGTTCCAGTGACAACAGTCTAAAGCTGACCATATACTGTAAGATTTCCCCAATTCAGCCCCGTGTGTTTATCGATCCCCTCCATCCACAGTATGGATGGATGAATCTTCCCTGCTGACTATTGTATTCTTATAGCAGGCACCCTTAGCTGTCAGTATACCCAAATAGTTGCTGCATATGATTGGGAAGAGACATTTTTCTTTGGTTCAAACATTTGGGGTTAGTTTAAGTGAATGCATGGCCACAATTCCCACCTTTCAATTCTCAGAAAGAAGGATGTTGGGGCGAGAGGGTTCTGTCAGACCTACCCATGGCTCAAATTTTGATCTGTTGATGTACTTTCTGTTAAAAAAAAAAAATTGGCTCCATGTAGGACCAGCTTAAAGCCAGCCATAGACAGTTTGAATCCTGGTTCAGCAGGGACCGGCCGAGTGTCACACCATGTACAGTATGAGCAGGTTGAATATACCCAAACTGATTGATCAATCAACTTTGGCACCATCAGCCTGACAGATTTTGATGGGGAGCGGGAGGGATTCCCCCATCAACACTGAATCTGTTGATGGGAAATCAAGTGATTTTTTAAAGAAATTTGCTCTGTCTATGGTTGGCCTAAGAGAGGATTTTTCTTTTTTGACAGAGATCTCCTCTGTTGTGTCTCAAAACAAGAAGTGAGGGAAGAGATAGCAAAAAAGACATATTCGCGTGGTTTTAACTGTTCTCTGCTCTATTAAAAAAGTTTTGGCTTTGGATACACTTTAAAAGACATTAAATAAATTGAGATATTTTAGCTTTATGAACTTAAAGGATCACGAGTTGGTGGTTTTTATGCATTTTGATTTTTAATGCACAATTATTGTATGTAACATAAGCCATGGTTCTATGAAAGAGGCAGCATTTTGAAAAATGATCATCCCTTGTGGGCCAGTGCCCAGGGGGGCAAAGACAAGCCTCAAGATTTACAAATTGTTCTAACGTTTTCCTTATTTTGTTACCTGCTGCTGGTCAGCTCTTGAACATTTGTGGAGGAATACAGCAAGAGAACGGTATGGTGGCAGGAGGCACATGGGATTCTGAGAGTAGTCAAAAGGTTCCTCATCAGTGGCGTCGCGTCCCCTCTCTCCTGCACCGCTTTACCACCAATGGGCTCTAATAGGCTTCCAAATTGATAAACAGCGGGCACATTGCTATGCATTCGCTGTTTACACAGTGTTGTGTTAGGGAAGCAAATAAATCGCTTCCCTAACACTGACCCGCCTCTCAGCCAATCAGGTGCTCGGGTCTGGTTACCCTGTCACCTGATTGGCTGAAGCGATCAGCCATCCAATCATAGCAGAGATGACAGGAAGAGGACAGGAGAAGACATGGAGGACTCAGAGCGTGGAGGACAGCGCTGAGACAGGTAAGTGCTGGGCGGGGGGGAGTCACACTGGCAGCATTTGATGGAGCACAGTAGCGACAATTGATAGGGCACACTGGCGGCAATTGTTGGGGCACACTGGCAGAAATTGATGAGGCACATTGGCGACAATTGATGGTGCACAGTAGCGGCAATTAATGGGTAGGACTGGCAGCAATTGATTGGGCACAGTGGTGGCAATTGATGGGCACAGTGGTTGAAATTGATGGGCACACTGGCAACAATTGATGGGTACAGTAGCTGCATTTGATGGCACAGTGGCGGCAATTTATGGGTACATTGGCTGCTTTTGATGGGCACAGTGGCTGCGCTTGATGTTTTTTTCTTCAGTTTGCTTTCACATTTCCCAAACCATCTCCCAATAGAACAGAGCCTTGGGGGCAAGCTGCACATGCTCAGCTTGGCTCGTATTCCTAGAGAGTTTTTTTTTCTTGGGAGAGTGCATGGGATCAGCACAGGGCCAATCAGCACTGTCCAGACAGAGGGTCAGGTGTCCTGCAGCTTCGTAGGACAGTCAGAAGGGAATGAAAACTCCCCCTACAAGCTTTGACCCGACACTGATAGAAGTCACAAGACTTCTATATACTGCTGATGAGAAAAGGTATTCAGCAGTTTATATTTACAAAAATATTGGCATTTCCATGTTTTGTGGTAGACCAGATATTGTGAATGCAGGGTCCTGGATATAGTAACATTTTAAGCTTCTTACTTAGTAGTGCAGCATAACGACTGTGTTTTTCTGGTCCTTCTTGCAATGTCAATAGGTTTTCTATATTTTCTGAGCACTATTTCCCCAACAAAAAGGCTGATGTGTCTGAAAATGCTAGACGAGAAGACAATTATCTAATGTGTATGGTCATCTGAATATCTATGGGCTATCTTAGGTGTAACAAACCATTTGTTGATAGTTTGTAGAGTGTACTCTGCGATTGAATGTTAATGTAGTCTTTTTATGATGTTTTTGAAGACTTCTTCTCAGCCAGCTAATTTCAAGGTGTACTTCCTTCTTTTATCTCTAAAAGGGTCCAAGCACTGTGTTATCTCCTCCTGATCTCTGATTTATCCTCCCAATCAGGACCCTGCTGTGAACATCAAGAGTGCCATTGTCTCTGACTTTCCCATGAAGCACTCTTTGACCATCCCCAATTTGCAGTGAATGAATGAACACAGACACTCCACCACTGTTGTCCTCCTGTGAATTTGTTACACGTTGGGTGAGGGACGTTACAAAACTTCAAACAGTATCCATACATGGAGGCTTCAAATTGTTTTTTCAGGAAAGACCTGATTCTCCAGTGCAAATGTCTTCCATGTATCATTGGGTCTGTTTGTGTCCGATGAATTCTCTATAGGGGGGTATAGGCAGGTACAAGAAAGCATTGAGAAGTCATTTTCAAACCTGGAAGACTGGGATTTCTATGATTTGAGATAATCTTTTTTGATAGTTCATTGCTGACAATTTGATTGTGTTGGAGTCGTTTTGATCATCCAACAATGCATATTTGTGTATAGTAACCCTGTAGTGGACCTTTTCATTTTTTTTTTTAACTCAAACTGTAGGAGATATCATTGTGGGCCAGAAAAGACTCTTATGTACCCTTCTCAGATATAGCTTGACTTTTTTTTACTGGGGCCTGTTTTTGCCTGGCTTTATGGCGAACTTCTATCAGATGCACTGTGTAGTGCCTATGTACTTTATAGTACTGGTGTTAGTTAAATTAAAGGGCAGATCAGAGTGTAGTTAAACTCTGATCCTGATTGTTAAATGGAAAACAGGGTCTCTGTCTCAGCTTGGCTGTGCTGTAGGCTTATTCTGTTGTACTGGGGGTGTTCTTCCATCCCCAGTGCTGCAGGTGGCAGCAGTGGAGTCAAGGTTTGGGTGCTCTTTCCCAGCAGCCAATCAGAAAGGGTTTGTCCTTGCTGTACATGCTGGGAGGGGTATTTATGAGGCAGACGCCATTGGTTCTGGGTCTTCTTCGTCCAGTGTGGCACCCACCTTTAGGGTGGCCGCATCACGGCACCCCGGCGTTATGGCCTACCTGGCCGGGGCGTGCATACCACGCGGTGTTCCTGGTTCCGGGACCATGCTGGCCCGGAGCATCTGAACAGCGACGGGGACCCAGTGAGTGACTTGGTTCCCACCTTTGAGGATCCCAAGCTGTACTGCTGTTCGGTGGGGAGTCAGTCTGAGGAGCGCCATTGAGAGGCTCGCAGTCCAAAAGGGCCTGGACAAACCACCGGGGAACAAGGTAGCCAGACACTGAGGGATTGTTCACCTGTCAGTCGGTATCTGGGCGACAAGTTGAAGGAGATCCAGGTGTAACTCATCTAAGGAGGGCTATCTCCAAGAATTCAATCCAGAGAGGGCCTGTGGCTGAGGTGTCTTTCACCGAGGAGGGTCTGTGGCAGAGACTCTTTCTCAAGTTCACTAAGGAGGGTCTGTGGCAGAGACTTTATCCTATTATGTGATACTCCGGCTGCCAGGTCAGTGAGAGAGGCCTGTCCGGGTACTCTAAGCCCACTCCGGCGGGAGTGGCGCAAAGAAGGGTTACGTTTGGGAGCAGGACTGTTTCCCTATCATCACGCCTGAATCTGCTATCCTCCATTCTTCTTCAACTTTACTTTCCTCACCATACGTTTACTGTTTTTACCCGGCTGGGTAATAAAGAGTACTGCAAAGAGCACCTGTCGTGTTCATTCCTTTACTTCTACTATATGCAATACGCATCATTTACCCCTAGGAATTCGGAGGAGCCATGAGGTAATGTGCCGCCCAAAAATCCAGCAGCTCCTCCGGGGGTAATGCTACACCTGAATGAGGATACGTTCACCTTTCTGAACATGTTACATGTCATGCCCGTATTAAGGGTGTAACATGTTCAGCAACATTTCCCTGCATCCCCTGATCCCCTATTTACCTGTGACAGCAAGCGGAGGATCCTCTCCCTGCACGCACTGTCACACACAGTTCCTCCCACGTCAAACTCGCTCATCTATGAGGGTTATTTACTAAAGGCAAATCCACTTTGCACAAAGTGCACTTGAAATTGGCATTGGAAGTGCAATTGGAGTGCAGTCGCTGTAGATCTGAGGGGGACATGCAAGGAACATAAAAAAAACAGCATTTTAGGTTGCACACGATTGGATAATAAAATCAGCAGAGCTTCCCCTCATTTCAGATCTTCCCCTCAGATTTACAGCGACTGCACTTCCAAGTGCATTTTCAGTGTAGTTTGCACTTGTAGTGCAAAGTGGATTTGCCTTTCGTAAATAACCCCCAATGTCTTTATGGACCTTGCTTTGTGCACTGGTACACAGTCATGTTAAAACAGGAAGGGACATCCCCAAACTGTTCCCACAAAGTTGGGAGCATGAAATTGTCTAAAGTGTCTTGGTATGCTAAAGCCTTAAGAATTCCCTTCACTAGAACTAAGGGGCCAAGCCCAACCCCTGAAAAACAACCCCACACCATAATCCCTTCTCCACCAAATAATTTGGACCAGTGCATAAATCAATAAAGACATGGATGAGGGAGTTTGGGGTGGAGGAACTTGACTGGCCTGCACAGAGTCCTGACCTCAACCCGATAGAACACCTTTGTGATTAATTATAGCGGAGACTGCGAGACAGGCCTTCTCGTCCAACATCAGTGCCTGATCTCACAAATGCGCTTCTGGAAAAATGCTCAAATATTCCCATAGACACCCTCCTAAACCTTGTGGACAGCCTTCCCACAAGAGTTGAAGCTGTTATAGCTGCAAACAGTGGGCCAACTCAATTCTGAACCCTAGAGACTAAGGGCCAGATTCAGGTAGAGCAGAGCATCTTTGCTCTGGAGTAACGCATCTCATTTGCGTTACGCTGCTGAAATTTTAGGAGCAAGTGCTGTTATTCAGGAATTCAAATTGGGCGGGTACGGGGCGTGTAGTATTCTAACTAAGCGCGATCCCGCCGCCAACGTACTGCGCATGCGTCGAGTGTCCAAACATCCCCGTGCGCATGCTCCAAATTCTGTGAATGAACGTCAATGACGTCACATTCCCATTCATGAACTTTTTACGCAAGCGACGTGATTTTTTTTTTTCCCGACGCGATGACGACGCCTATACCTAACATAGGATACTCCAACCCCATGTAGGTATATCTATGCGCCGCGTATCCCGTCCGGAAACGTCGTACCGTCATAGCGTCGCGCCGGAATTCGATCGTGAATTGACGATTTCCGCTCATTAACATATTTTTTGAGCGTAAATCGGCGGGAACGCCCCCGGCGCCATTTTTAAGTTGAAGTAACGATGCGATGGCGAAACTCAGTTACGCTGCTCGCATTGGAGCTTCAACCCGGCGTTTCTTGTTTTCTGGTTACAGAAAACAGAAACGCCGGCTCAAAGTCACAGTTAGGCTGGCGGATCACTGGATCCGCCAGCCTAACTGTTCCTGAATCTGGCCCTAAGACTGGGATGCCATTAAGGTTCATGTTTGTGTAAAGGCAGGTGTCCTAATACTTTTGACAAAATAGTGAATTTAACAGACCAAAAGTAAATTTGCAGATGTCTGCCATTCACATTTACAGGCACATTGACAGGATAGACAACCCTTCTATTCAGCCTAAGATGGCGGCTATCCTAGAACAATGTAACTGTGTATAATCATTTATATAAGAATTTATTATTATTTACTCTTATTACCATTCTAATCAAATGTTTTTCGGAATGACTTCAATATATAAATTAATATTGGAAACAGCATTAATACTTGTCAATACTGGAAGTAGTAGTATTGTGATAACGTGTGTTTGTAAATGCATATGTTCTATAGAATTACTATACACAGCATGTTGGACAGCCAGTGTCTTTACACCTCCTGTCCTGCACGTATGTTTTATCCTTTCAGACTACCACAGTTGAATGATTGCACAAACCACGTCAGGGATGTTTCCGTTTTTACATTCTAGTCTCAGTTTCTTATCTATAGACATGTCACAAAAGCTGCAAATAAGTCGTTGGTGGGAAAGTAAAAAAACAAAACAAGTGCAGTGTTTACTGATGTCTTTCACAATATGCATCTTGCATGTGCTGCAGGGTTCTCATGGGCTCTGCCTCTGGTATAAGGTTCAAACGATTATCATATAAAATAACTTCCTATGGGAGAACAGGAGTTGTAAAGATATCAGTTACAAACAGGCACACTCCTGGATGTCAGAGTACAAGGTACAAGCCACAACTCCACAAATGACTTTCAATGTTGTTATATGGCAGTACTGACTAGTGTTGAGCGGAATACGCCATATTCGATTTCGCGAAATTGCGCGAATATATAGAAGAATATTCGCGAATATTCGCTGATACCGAATATTCGTGATATTTTATCCCAAAAAAAATTTGCGAAATTTCGCTAATGCGAAAATGATTGCGAAATTCTCATAAACGGAGATCATTTCCTGTATTACTAAACTAATATGCACTAAACACTAACTCTACACTAACTCTACTTAAAAGAAAGGAGAATAAGGGGGCAAAAGAAGGGCGGAGAAGATAATCGCGCAATATTCCTATTGCGTGATTATCTTCTCCGCCCTTCTTTTGCATCAGAGCCAATCATAATAACTCGAATATTCGGCAAAAGGAATATCGCGCAATATTCCTTTTGCCGAATATTCGAGTTATTCTGATTGGCTCTGATGCAAAAGAAGGGCGGAGAAGATAATCGCGCAATATTCCGTTTGCCGAATATTCGAGTTATTCTGATTGGCTCTGATGCAAAAGAAGGGCGCATCAGAGCCAATCAGAATAACTCAAATATTCGGCAAAAGGAATATTGCGCGATTATCTTCTCCGCCCTTCTGTTGCATCAGAGCCAATCAGAATAACTCGAATATTCAGCAAAAGGAATATCGCGCAATATTCCTTTTGCCGAATATTCGAGTTATTCTGATTGGCTCTGATGCAAAAGAAGGGCCGAGTAGCTGATGCGATTCTTTTATGTTGCCGAAAATTCGCAATGCGAATTTTCGGCAACATAAAAGAATCGCATCAGCTACTCGGCCCAGGGTCTCTCTCTAATCATACCAGCAATGCTTTTAGACGTCGATGGAGATCACTAGGATGTGATCTGTTTTAAAAATAAATTTGAAAAAATACGAATATTCGCAGCAATATTCGAGTTATTCGCGAATACTCGAATATGCAATATTCGTAGCGAATATTCGCAATGCGAATATTCGTGAGCAACACTAGTACTGACTGCATAAACAGTAAACTAAAGCTGGCCATAGACAGAACGAAAGTCCACTGGTTCAACAGGAGCTCAAGGGAAGAGGGGTAGCCCCCAGATACCGCACATCTGTCCTAAGGAGGTGGATGGAGTGGCAACTTCAGCCTGGACTCCGACCCCATGACTAAGCTCCTAGGGGCAGAACGAAACGCGTAGGGACATGGCTTGTTCGGATTCCAGGCTGAGGTTTGCCACTCTATCCACCTCCTTAGGACATCTCAGATGTGCGGTATCTGGAAGCTACCCCTCTTACCTTGAGCTACTGCAGGAGCCAGGATGAGCTCTATCCGCTGCCAGCACACAAATCCCTGTTGTCAGGGGACAGGAGACAGACCGTGTGTTCCTACTAAGTAGGAACAACCATATGTCTCCTCCCCCAGTCAGTCACATCCCCATACAGTTAGAATCACTCACGAGGGAACACATTTAACCCCTTGGCCGCCCTCTAGTGTTAACCCCTTCCCTACCAGTGACATTTACACAGTAATCAGTGCATATTTATAACTGATCACTGTATAACTGTCAGTGAGACCAAAAATTTGTCAAAAGTCTGTCGGTTGCAATGTCACAGTACCGCTAAAAATCGCAGATCACAGCCATTACTAGTAAAAAATGTAAAATGCCATAAATCTTTCCCAGTTTGTAGACACTGTGGGCTAGATTCTCGTACGGCGGCGTTAGTACGAGTGGGGCGTAGCGTATCCTATTTACGCTATGCTGCCGCAACTCTGGACGCAAGTGCCGTATTCTCAAAGCACTTGCGTCCTAAGTTACGGCGGCGTAGCGTAAATGGCCAGGCATAAGCACGGGTAATTCAAATGTGGATGAGGTGGGCGTGTTTTATGTAAAAAAGAATCGTGAGCCCACGTTTTTGAAGTTTTTTTTAACTGCGCATGTGCGGTCCGTGTACTTATCCCAGTGTGCATGCTCCAAATTACGTCGCAAATACATTAGTTTCGACGTGAACGTAACTTACACAAATCCCTATTCGCAAACGATTTACGCAAACGACGTAAAAATCGACGTCCATACTTAACATTGCGTACGCCTCACCTACACAAAGTTACCCCTCATATAGCAGGGGTAACTTTACGCTTACACAAACGACGTAAAATACGCCGACCGGGCGCAATTACGTTTGGGAATCGGCATATCTAGCTCATTTGCATATTCAACGCGGCTAATCGGCTAGTTACGTCGGCGGAAGAAGCCTATTTTTTTAAGTATCTGCGTTTGAGAATCGGCGTAAACATACGCCGGCGCAGATTTGAAATTACGGCTGCGTATCTGGAGATACGCCGCCGTAACTGTTTTGAGAATCTGGCCCTATAACTTTTGCGCAAACCAATCAATATACACTTATTGTGATTATTTTTACCAAAAATATGTAGAAGAGTATATATTGGCCTAAACTGATGAAGATTTTTTTTAATTGGGGATATTTATTATAGCAAAAAGTAAAAATATTGTTTTTTTTTTCAAAATTGTCAGTCTTTTTTTGTTTATAGCGCAAAAAATAAAAACTGCACAGGTGAACAAATACCATCAAAAGAAAGCTCTATTTGTGAGGAAAAAAAGGACGTACATTTGGGGTACAGCGTCACACGACCGTGCAATTGTCAGTTAAAGCGACGCAGTGCCGTATCGCAAAAAATGGCCAGGTTAGGAAGGGGGTAAATCCTTCCAGGGCTGAAGTGGTTTAAGGTGGTCCGAGCCTCTAAGCCTTTGCATATACTCATATCCTGTTGCATTGCATGTAAATATTAGATTGTAAATGTCCAAACTTAGAAGCCACACAATTTCTCCCTTACCTTAGGTACATTTATTTTCTAATTAGGATTAATATTATTTTATGCTTCACATCTGCTCCAGTCACAGTCAATTTGTGAAAAGTAAGGCGGGAGTTAAAAATTCTGAGAAAAGGTGATTTTTGTGTCTTCTGAGAAACCCTGAAATTATTTATTGCTTTATCTTCCCTGTAACTAGTGCCAAGAACTTAGAGGAAATGTTTCACCTTGTCACGTGTCAGTGTGTTTTTCTGACTTACAATACCCAATCAGCAGTTTAATATTCTTCATGTTGGAGTTTCCAGCACTGAGATCTTCAAGTTTGTATTTTAAGTTGTTACGTGCCTCCAGGCAATGTACAGAACACCAACCAATGCGATCTGTGCCGACCTCTCCTAGTAAATTGAAACAAAACAAAAGTACTATATGATGCAGCCGTCATGTGACTTCAAAGAAGACAGAAATAGGCTGTGCACTCCTTCGCACTATGCTTTCGTATTAATCACTCCCTGTGTTATACTGTATGTGCTAGGCAGCAGAGCAAGGGAGCAATCACTGTACCCAACATTCAGGTTTAAATAGTTCACTAACTACTATGTATAGTATACTGTATATATGTGTATGTTTATATTTCGTGGAAAGAGTTTTCCTTTCCAGCACTGATTTCCTGCCTCTTGATATTGACAGAAGTCTTCATGCGATAGAGTAGGGTATATTATGCCTTGAAAAAATATTCATACCCCTTGAAATTTTCCACATTTTTTCAAGTTACAACCAAAAACGTAAATGTATTTTATGTAATAGACCAACACAAAGTGCCACATAATTGTGAAGTTGAAGGAAAATGATTAATGGTTTTCCAAATGTTTTACTAATATATATGTGAAAAGTGTGGTGTACATTTGTATTCAGCCCCCTTTATTCTGATATAACTAAAATCTAATGGAACCAATTGCCTTCAGAAGTCACCTAATTAGTAAAAGAGTCCACCTGTGTGTAATTTAATCTAAGTATAATTACAGCTGTTCTGTGAATCCCTCAGAGGTTTGTTAGAGAACCTTAGTGAAAAACAGTATAATGAAGACCAAGGAACACACCAGACAGGTCAGGGATAAAGTTGTGGAGAACTTTAAAGCAGGGTGTTAGGTTATAAAAAAAAAAATTCCGGGGCGTGACCGGAAGCCGAGCTGGACGGACGTGCTGCCTAGGAGCTCCACTTCAGCCCGCAGCACATAGGCCGATTTCGGGGGAAATCTTCCTAGCTCCATGAGCTCCTCTCGCTCCAGTAGATCCTCCGCCTCCAGAGGACTTGCCCTACCGTTTTCCGGAGCCTCCACGTCCTTCAGGGACTACTTTAAGGTCCCCGACATGCCGCCGGCTGGCCATAGCAAGATGGCGCCGGACACCGAGGCCTTGCAGCGCCGGGACCTGTCCCCACAGCGCGGCCAGTACGCCGCTCAATCGCAGGCATCCGGGGACACACCATCATCCCCGCGGAGGACTCCGGAACAGCAGGGGGTGAGTGACCAAAACCGCCCGCCTCAGGACCCACACGTGCACGGCGGAGACCAGGCCGCAACGCATCCTCCATCGCAGTGGCGGCAGGACGCGGAGCCCGCCCCCGGATCGCACGGCGCGGCACAGGCCCTGGGGTCACAAGACGCCACCGTGGAGCCATCCTCCCCCCCAGATCCACTTCTGGACTTCCCGGCCCTGCCGAACCCATCACACCCCCCCATGATGGCGAGGCCTGGTCCCCCCCAAGCACATGACTTTCCCTCGGGGTGGGCCTCAAATCCTCCCCAGGCCCAGAGAGCACCCCACCTCACAGACTTGCCCCTGACGGGGGCACATGAGACAGTTCACCATCCCCACCTCTCCTATGCCCGGATGGCACAGACCGCCCCACCATTTCGGGGAGACGGGTCCCCGGGGCCTACCCCGCAGCCCCCCCTGACTGCCTCAGGGTCTGACCCGGGTGCTCTCCCATTTGAACGCCCCCTGCCCCCAGCCATGATCGGTGCTGCAGAGACCCACCGCTACGCGGACCCTGCATCCCCCCGCCAGCCATGGGGCCCGGATTGGGCTGAGCAGCCCCCCTGGCAGTCCTTTCTGCAAGCCTTCCCTACTAAAGAGGACTTTAAGCAACTGATTGCAGACGTAAAGGACACCTGTAGGACCGAAATTCAAACCATTCAAGCAGGCCTTAAACACCTGGCCGATAGAGTAGAGATGGCTGAAGAAGAGATACAGGAGACTAAACTGGCCGGGCATAAGACCCAACTTCAGGGCTCCGACCACCATCTTATGCTACGGGACATGCAGCGCCACTTAGAGGATCTGGACAACAGGGGGCGCCGCAACAACATTAGAGTGCGAGGCCTCCCTGAGGCAGAAGAGGCTGAGGACCTGCAGAAAACGCTCCAGACGATGTTTAACGACCTCATAGGGGCACCCTTGGATAAACATATCGAAATGGACAGAGCACATAGGGCCCTACGCCCGAAAGGCCCCGCTTCTAAACCACGGGATGTCATTTGCCGCATACAATCATACCCGCTGAAGGAGACCATCATGCACAAGGCCCGCGCCGCACGTGACCTGGTGTTCGACAATTCCCCAATACAAATATATCCAGACCTTTCCTGGATCACGCTCCAGAAGCGGAGACTCCTACAACCGCTACTGCGCACCCTGCAGGACCGGGACATCATTTATAGATGGGGCTTCCCCTTCAGCTTGACGGCCAAACACCAGGGGAGGTCGGCGATCCTGCGATACCCCGAAGACCTAGACCCCTTCTGCGACGCCTTGGACATTCCTGTACCTCAGCTACCTGACTGGGACTTGGTGGCCACCCCCCCTCCACCTCCGGTGGTCTGGCAGAAGGTTCCACCGAACAAGCGCCCCAAGGGCCCAGGGCCATCCCGGCGATCCCCTAAACACAGAACCGGAGGTCCCGGAGTTGGAAGGCCCCTTCCCCGATGACCAACTGACTGTCCTGTGCAACCCGACCAACCCGGCCAGATGACGCCAACTACTGATATGTACTCTCCACTCTTTGTTGTTGTTTTTTTTGTCCCTGGCGGTGCTGGTATGCTATGACCCCTTTTTTGGACGCTCACAAGCTCCGTACCCTTACCTTTCCCCCGAAGGCCATCACCACATTTTTCTGTTTTTTATTTATCGGGCTGTCCCGAGGCGGCCCCTGTCTGGACTGATCGGATTTCTGGATGCTGATCCCCCCTGGTGGCTATCCGCCAGAGAGTTCCTCCCTGGACCTCGGTCCCCCAGAGTCTCCCCGGCCTGGACCTCTTAAAGCTCCCGGCCGGGGAGTCCGAGTGGAACTTGTACGGCCCGCGACCTCTCGGTCAGCCAGGGCACGCATACAAATGTTTATCGTGTTTAATCTGTGTGTTCTTACTCTCATTTCTTTTCCCCCCTCTAGAGCCCCCTGCTCCTGGTCGCCGCAGTCTGTACCTCGTCCCCATCGGCTCCCGGCTCTCCTCGCTTGGCCGTCGCCCCCCCTGGCCTGGACACGCCATCTGCTCCATCAGATAAGTAAACATATAGCACACCCCATCCTAGATTATGGCTAGAATTTTCTCGTTAAATGTACATGGGCTGAATTCCAACAAGAAACGACACCTGGCGCTCCGAGAGTTTAGGCAGTCGGGGGCAGATATTATTATGGTGCAGGAGACCCACTTTGATAGGGGGGACTCCTTCAAGTTTGCATCCCGATACTTCCCCCAGGTATACCAGGCCTTCGGACCACATAAAAAGGCGGGCGTAGCCATTCTCTTTAAAAAGGGGTCTCCCTTCTCTTGCTCCTCCACATATTTAGACCCTCGGGGACACTTTCTAATTCTTAGGGGCCTGTGGCAGTCACAGGCCATTACCCTCTGTGTAGTTTACACGCCCAACACACATCAACACCACTTTTTGACCAGGGTTTATGCACGACTGTTCCGAGAGTCACATGACTTTCTGGTAATAGGAGGAGACTATAACCTGGCTCATTCGGTCACCTGGGACCGCCTGGTGGCCAATACCCAGACCTCGCAAACCCGGGCCCTTAGGGACTCAAAGTTGTTCCGTCAGTTGACTAGGAAAAATGCACTTTTTGATGTGTGGCGAGCCCTCCATCCAGGAGATCGACAATACACGTTCTACTCGGCCCCGCATCGCACTCACACGCGAATAGATTACTTTTTTGTGAATAACAACACGCTCCGGATTGCGGAAGCGGCTGGCGTGTTGCCTATCTCCTGGTCGGATCATGCCCCCATTACACTAACCCTGAACTTAAACGCTCCCCTCCGCCGCCCCTATAATTGGAGGCTTAATGACTTCCTCCTGCAACACGACCCCTCGAAACGGGCATTGGAAGAGACCCTCCAGCACTATTTCACTGAAAACGACACTCCAGACATCTCCGCCTCTACCCTGTGGGCTGCCCACAAGGCGGTCCTTAGAGGACGATGCATGGCCCTTTCCTCAGCGATGAAGAAAGATGCCGGTGCTGCTAAAGCACTGGCTGAACGCCAGCTAAAGGCCCTGGAGGCAAAACTCCTGCTAAACCCCTCCACTGCACTCCTTAAACGGATTGTCCAAACACGCACGACGCTGCGGGAACTAGCCCTAGGCAAAGTAGAAAAGGCGCTGACCCGACTGAAACAACTCTATTACGATAAGGGCAACAAGGCGCAGGCTCTCCTGGCCAGGAAACTGGCGGACCGGGCCCTCGCCTCTACCCCACACCAGATAAAGGGCAGGGGGGGCGATCTTCTGACCCATCCTAAGGACATAGCGGGAGCCTTTGCAGACTATTACATAGACCTATATAACAAGCCGGAAGTCCCACACAACCCCCCGTCTCCCGACATGAAAGCCCATATGACCCGATACTTAGAACAAGCGGGTCTACCCCGACTTAAGACAGCGGACTTGCAGGGCCTGAGCGCTCCTATACTAGCGGAGGAGGTGGCAGAGACAGTGAAGGGCCTCCCAGCCCATAAATCCCCTGGCCCTGACGGATTGCCTTACGAGTACTATAAGACCTTCCTCCCGTTACTCAGCCCCCACATGACCACATTATTTAACGCCTTTCTCCACCAGACCCCAATCCCGAGTGACATGCAGGGATCCTTTTTGACCCTTATACCTAAACCGGACAAGGACCCAGCCTCCTGCGCTAGCTATAGGCCCATAGCGCTACTGAATTCGGACCTCAAGATATTCACTAAACTTCTATCGATTAGGCTGAATGCCATTCTCCCCTCCCTGATCCATAAGGACCAAGTAGGTTTTGTGCCGCTACGCCAAGCAGGGGACAACACCAGGAAGGTCATTGACCTGATTGATGTAGCCAACAGGGACGGTGCGGAAGCTCTCATACTGAGCCTAGATGCCGAAAAGGCGTTTGATCGCCTGAGTTGGCCCTTCATGTTTGCTACCCTACACCACATGGGGTTTAAAGGACCCTTCTTACGGGCGATACAACACCTATATTCAAACCCTACCTCCCAGGTTAAAACCCCCTTCGCCACATCCCCCCCCTTTCAAGTAGCCAACGGAACACGCCAGGGATGCCCACTTTCGCCCCTGCTCTTCGCTCTATGTGTCGAGCCCCTGGCAGCGTCCATACGGGGAAATCCGGACATTAGGGGTATCTCGGTGCGGGGAAAGGAATTCAAGACATCCTTATTTGCGGACGACATCATTCTCACCCTGACCCAACCCAGAATCTCTTTACCTAACCTTCACGTTGAGCTAGATAAATACGGGACACTATCGGGCTACAAAACGAACGCCTCAAAGTCAGCGGCCCTCCCGATCAATATCCCAGAAGGTGAGGTCCATCACCTACAGTCGAACTTCCCTTATACTTGGGAGAGCTCGTCCCTTAAATACCTCGGGGTCCATATCACCCCGTCCTTCAGTTCCCTATACCAAGCCAATTTCCCTCCCCTGTATCGCACAATTAGGGGCCTTCTTCTGAAATGGAAGGCACATCATATCTCACTCCTAGGCCGCGTGGCGGCCATAAAAATGGTCATTCTCCCCAAACTCCTCTATCTGTTCCAAACGCTACCCATCCCGATTCCGTACGCCCACCTCCGCAAACTCCAGAGTGATATGCTGAAGTTTGTCTGGAACTATAGGAAGCATAGGATCCCTGGGTCGGTCGTGACAGCCTCACGGGGGGACGGGGGCCTGGCCTTCCCCAACCTTGTTAAATATTACCAAGCTACCCAGCTGCGTGCAGTGGTCTCCTGGTTCCCCCAGAGGTCCTTCAATAGATGGATGGAGATAGAGAAGATATGGTTAGCCCCGGTCCACCCAAACAGCCTCTTATGGGATGCCGCTGTGAGAGTGGAGCCTGGCCGCCTGTTAGGCTCAATGTCCCTACTTAGGGGGCTCTGGTGTGGGATGTCCCGGGAGGTGGCGCTGAAGTCCGAGTCCTCCCTGTTGAACTCCTTCATCTGCAACCCCAAAATTCCGGACAGCCTGACCCACCAGATGTCATGGCCCTGGGCCTCTCGAGACCTATTTCATTTTGGACACTTAGTGGACCCCAGGTCCCGTAGGCTGCTGACGTTCTCGGAGCTCCAGGTGAAACACGACCTGCCCAGACAGGTGTTCTATAGCTATCTACAGATAAGGCATTATGCCCAGACAATAGCCCCGAAGCTCCAATTCTCACAGCCGTCTCCATTTGAACGTATTGTCCTGGAAGGGCGCCATAGACGGGAGCTGATCACTGACATCTATCAGCTGTTGAATGCATATGATTGGCAGGGACGGGGGAAGCATGCATATATGCTGAGGTGGGAGAGAGAACTAGGGGAGTCAATGCCGATAGAGGCCTGGCAGGCCGTCTGGAGGCACGCTGCTAAATCGTCCCTATGCACCTTGTATAAGGAAAACTCATATAAAATTATGTGCTTCTGGTACCAAACCCCGGATATACTCCACAAAATATTCCCCGCCACCTCTGACCGATGCTGGCGATGCCATCGGGACAGGGGCTCTCTCTTCCACATCTATTGGACATGCCCCCTTATCTCCCCGTTTTGGCAGTCCACGCAGCAGCTGCTTACCCGTCTCTTTGAGACGCCAATCCCCCTGACCCCTAAACTATTCTTGCTAGGGATTTCCCAGCCCCGCCTGGCCAAACCATATAAGAAACTACTTAGACATATACTAACGGCGGCTAGATGCCTGGTAGCCCTTAACTGGAAAAAATCCACCCCCCCGTCCCAAGAGGCCCTTTACGCTAGGATCAAAGACGTAGAGCTGATGGAGCGGATGACAGCCAGGATACGTAATAGCATGGACACCCACGACGAGGTCTGGAGCGAATGGCGCCGACGGGAGGACCCGCCGGGAGCGGGCGAGGTGGCAGATGCGGTGACCTGATTCTCTCTTCCCCCTCTTTCCTTCTTTTCTTCTCCTGATCCCTCTCTCCTCTTATACAATTTACTGGTTAGGTGTCACCGTTGACACCAGAGTTTAGGAAATGGTTAGAAATGCATAACATGTTGACATGAATGGCAGTAGAGTCAGCTTTTGAAACAGGGCCCAATGGGCCGGGAACTTAATTCCTCCTCTACCCATAAAGGGCTAGAGTAACATTTGTACTCTTGGATGACTGTCTGCTTTGGCTTTTGTTATTGCCTGCATTCACCTGTATCTTGCGAATCTGTTTCTCATAAATAAAAAAAATTTATTTGGAAAAAAAAAAAGAAATTCCAGGCTTTGAACATCTCACAGAGCACTGTTCAATCCATCATCCGAAAATGGAAATAGTTTGGCACATCTGAAAACCTACCAAGACATGGCCGTCCACCTAAATGGACAGGCCAGGCAAGGAGAGCATTATTCAGAGAAGCAGCCACGAGGCCCATGGTAACTCTGAAGGAGCTGCAGAGATCCACAGCTCAGGTGGGAGAATCTGTCTACAGGACAACTATTATGCCGCGTACACACGATCGGTTCGTCTGATGAAAGCGGTCTGATGGACCGTTTTTATCAAACGAACCGATCGTGTGTGGGCCCCAACAGTTTTGTTCCCAATTGTGAAATAAGTTAGGACCTGTTTTAAAATTGTCTGATGGTAAAAAAAAAAAACATCGGAAAAAACGATCGTCTGTGGGGAAATCATTCGGTTAAAAATCAATGCATGCACAGAATCAAGTCGACGCATGCTCGGAAGCATTGAACTTAATTTTTCTCAGCACGTCGTGTTTTACATCACCGCGTTCTGACACTTTTTAACTGATGGTATGTAGGCAAGACTGATGAAAGTCAGCTTCATCGGATATCTGATGAAAAAATCCATCAGACGCTTTCATCGGATGAACCAATCGTGTGTACAGGGCATTAGTCGTGCACTCCACAAATCTGGCCTTTATGGAGGAGTGGCAAGAAGAAAGCCATTGTTGAAAGAAAGCCATAAGAAGTCCCGTTTGCAGTTTGCGAGAAGCCATGTGGGGGACACAGCAAATATGTGGAAGAAGGTGCTCTGATCAGATTAACCCAACATTTTTTTTTTTGGCCTAAAAGCAAAGTGCTCTGTGTGGCGGAAAACTAGAACTGCACATTGCCCTGAACACACCATCCCCACCGCGATACATGTTGATGGCAGCATCTTCACCAGGGACAGGGAAGCTGGTCAGCATTGATGGGAAGATGGATGGAGCCAAATACAGGGCAATCCTAGAAGAAAATATGTTAGGCCGCGTACACACGATGAGACATGTGAGTGAGTGAGTGAAAAACTTATAGAGCGCAACACTTGCGAACTGAATCGCCTCTGGGCGCTATTTCCATTCCTTGGATAAAAGAAGGCTTTGCCTTCAGAAGAGATGAGTCTTAATCATTCTCCTGAAGGCCAAGTGGTCGGACTCCAGTCGGATGGTGGTTGGTAGTGCATTCCACAGTCGCGGTCCTTGGACAGCAAATCTCCGATCTCCTTTGGATTTGTATCTTGCCTTTGGGATGTACAGTAGGTTTTGATTTGTGGATCGCAGAGTGCGATTGGGGTTATGGGCTTTTATTTTTTCGCATTGATATTGGGGAGCGTTTCCTTGAATACACTTGTGTGTAAGTGCCTTAAAAGTGATTCTGTCTTTCACTGGCAGCCAGTGAAGAGATCTTAGCGAAAGGGTGATTGACTCCCACGTTTTTTTACCAGTCACTAATCGAGCAGCCGTATTTTGAACGACTTGCAGACGAGTGATTTGGTATTTGGGAAGTCCTAAATAGAGGGCATTTGCATAGTCGAGTCTGGAATTGACGATTGTTCCCACTACGACTGCAATGTCCTCTTTAGGAATAAAAGGGGTGAGTCGGCGTAAACATGTCCGCTCAAACATGTCCGACGGACCGTTTGCAGCGGACATGTCTCAACGGATTTTGGTCCGATGGCGTGTACACGCCATCGGACGAAAATCCCCTCTGGCTGAGGACGCGGTGACGTTGACGCCGCTACGTCACCACTCCAGAAAGTAAAATACTTCCACGCATGCGTCAAATCCATTCGGCGCATGCGTGGACAGTTATGTCCGCTGGTGAGTGTATTAACCAGTGGACATATCCGACAGACATGTCTCCGGCGGACAAATTTCAAAGCATGCTTTGAAATTTGTCCGCTGGGAAAACATGTCCGATAGCCTGTACACACGATCGGAGATGTCTGCTGAAATGGTCCGTCGGACCAGTTTCAGCAGATAAATTTGAACGTGTGTAAGCGGCCTTAGAGTCTTCAAAAGTCTTGAGACTGGGGAAAAGGTTCACCTTCCAGCAGGACAAAGACCCTAAACATACATCCAGAGCTACAATGGAATGGTTTGGATCAATGCATATTCATGTGTTAAAATGGCCCACTGAAAGTCCAGACCTAAATCCAATTGAGAATCTGTGGAAAGACTTGTTGGTGTTGCTGTTTACAGACATTCTCTATCCAATCTGACAGAGCTTGAGCCATTTTATAAAGAAGAATGGGCGAAAATGTCACTCTCTAGATGTGCAAAGCTGGTAGAGACATCCCCAAAAAGACTTGCAGATGTAATTGCAGCAAAATGTGGCTCTACAAAGTATGGGCTGAAAACATACACCACACTTTTCATATATTTATTTGTAAAAAAAATTAAAACCCATTTATCATTTTCCTTCCACGTCACAATTATGTGCCAATCACAGTAAAATACATTTACGTTTTTGGTTGCAACATGACAAAAATGTGGAAAGTTCACAATGGTACTAAATGAAACGACACATCATTTTTCAAAATTTCCATACAAACATTCGAACCAACAATACTCTGTTGGTGAATGGCCAACTTTTGGATACTGAGTTTCAGTCCGCAGGGCAATCGTATCTACACGATGAGCACCGGGATAAAAATTGCAGCCATTTAGCTGGTAGGTTTAATCTCCTAATGAAGTGTAAATTAATAGCTTTAATGTTTTACTGAAGTGTACTGTAAACTGTTCTAATTATTCTGTTTATATGTCGAGTAACAGGGTCCGTGCTAATAGTAATTAGCTAGATAATTCATTAGTGAATCAATTTAAATTAAGTAAATTAATGTATTTTCTCTGAACTAGTGGTACCTTCATTGAAATTCATGGGACCTAGTTACAAATGCCTCCTTTAAGCTCCCAAAAAAGTAACAGCAAAGGATCTCTAATTCACGAGTTAAAGCGGAGCTCCAGCCGCGATTTTTTTTTTTTAAAGTCAGCAGCTACTAACAGTGTAGCTGCTGACTTTAAATAAGGACACTTACCTTGTCCTATTTGCCCGCGCTGATGGGCCCCCCGATGCCGGTCCCACGCCGCCATTCACACTATGGGAAACAGGCAGTGAAGCCGTACGGCTTCACTGCCCATTTCCTACTGCGCCTGCGTGAGTCTCACGCTGGCTTGTGAATGGGCGCGCTGCTTTCTGAGAACACACACAGTTCCCAGAAAGCAGCGCGCCCCATTCACAAGCAGAAGGACAAGAAGAAAAGGCACCGCGGAGTGGAAGAGGCAGATTACGGACCTCCGCATAGCAACAGGTATTTCGGGTGAGTATTTTTTTTTTCAGGTTTTTTTTATTGAATTTTTTTAAACAACATGGGAAAATTTTGTTTTCCTGGGTGGAGCTCCGCTTTAATGCACTAGGCAAATGATATGAGTTGAGGTAGCCAAAAAAAAAATCTATAAAACAAGGATGCCATTAATCATGGTGGCACCAGTCTCGGAAGCCATGCTGGGCACTGAAATTTGTATTGCATGGCCCTTTCACTGGGGTGATCAGACAGACTAAGACGTGTTAACATTGCATTCTGAATACCAATGAGGTTGTAATACAATACTTGAAAGGAATGTCATTGGCTTTACTATATAGAAACATTGTAGTAAGGAGCAGCTTGAGCATTTTATTGTTTGCATTTGTTTTCAATAAATAGAAGTATGTTGTACTATAGTATCCATTAACAATGCTTAATAAAAAAAAATATAATTGTAAAAAAAAAAAAATATAATAAAATTAAATATAATAAAAAAAAAATATGTTTAACCTCCCTGGCGGTATGATTCTTTCAGATTTTAGGTGCTGAAAGCGGTACCATTATTTGCAAGGAAATTTGGCGTTTTATACTGTAGGCCTGTAATTCTTAGGCCTCGTACACACGATTAAATGTGTCTGTTCAAATCGGTCGAACCGACCGCTTTGAACAGATCTGTCTGCTGGGATTTTGGTTTGCTCGCGTGTACACACAAGCAAACCAAAATCCCCGCCAGCAGAGAGCGCGCTGACGTGGCGGTGACGTTGACACCGCCACGTCACCGCACCAGGAAGTAAAACACTTCCGCGCATGCGTCAAAACCATTCGGCGCGTGTGCGAGAAGACATGTCTGCTGGTTAGCGTACTAACCAGCAGACATGTCGGGCGGATGGGTTCCCAGCCGACAGATTTCAAAGCATGCTTTGAAATCTGTCGGGTGGCCAAATCCGTCGGCTCGCCTGTACACACGGGCGAATCTGTCTGCTGGGACGGTCGGGCCGACCGTTTCCAGCAGATAGATTTGATCGTGTGTACGCGGCCTTAGGAATAACTCACTTAAATCTGTCCAAACTAAAGTCCAAAAATTATAAATGATAATATAATAAATAATTATAAATAATTATAACAAATAATAATATAATTATAGTAAAAATTATTCAATAATGTAATCAACTCAAAATCACTGAAATTTGCTCAATTGCAGAATTGTCGCTGTAATTTTTTTTTTTTATGACGAATTTCCCCACAAATCGCTATCACTAAATTCTGCAAATGATTCTGATTTATTATCGCTGTTTTCTAGCTGCTCTAAAACAATTTTTGACATAAAGGGACACTTTTGGTTGCTATGGGCAATCTACAGTTTGCAGGGAGAAAGAACAGTTTTTATTATGTAAAAGTACATGCAGGGCACTGGGCAGACCACTAGGGACAAAGGGGGGTGTGTATTTTTTTTACATATAGTACTGTAATCTATAAGCTTACAGTATACTGTATTGTATGTAATGTGTTTGTTTACTTTTTTTAATATGGCGCCGTTTCTCCGTCCCCGTGCGTCACAACGTCGCAGGGAACGGAGCTCGGCGGCACACGGGGACACTGTGTGAATCGAGCGAGCACCCGCTCGCTCACACAGCGTGGATGCATCGCTGGATCCAGGAACAAGGTAAGTAAACCTTGCCTGTGGATTTAGCGAGGCGAGCCGAGTCTGACTCGGGGGTTACCGATCGCAGCACAGAAATCTAACCTCAAATCAGACTCAGGAATACCGGCAGGGGGGTTAATAGAGCTCAAATTAATTCCATGTGACTGGTGGTGATGGTGTGATGTATAACTATAAGGTGCATAAATACCAGCTCACCTAAATTTTTATCTATTTTATTAAAGCAGAGTCCCACCCAAAAATGGAACTTCCACTGTCCGGATTCCTCCCCCCTTCCGGTGTCACATTTGGCACCTTTCAGGTGGTGGGGAGGGGGGGGGGGTTTACAGATACCCATCTAATACAGGTATTTGCACCCACTTCCGGTGAAAGATCGCCGCAGTATCCGCTGTGATTTACGTCATGTCCGGCCCCTCTTTAGTCCCCCCTTCTGTCTTCTGGAAGAAACACAGGTCCCAGAAGACCGCAGGTACCACTCAGAATGTGCAGCGAGACTCGCACATGAACATTAAGGAACCAGGCTGTGAAGCCACAAGGCTTTTCATATCCTGATTCAATTACTTAAAGCGGAGGTTCACCCTAAATATAAGCCCTCCCATGTGATCCAGCATACTGGCGTCAGCGCCAGTATGCTGTTTTTTTTTTTTTTTAATCCATGTACTTACTGTATTATGCAGAATTTTATTTTTTTTACCCCGCGGTGGACGGCGCCAGTATAGCGCGTCACATCTTACGAAAGTACCCGAAAAAGACTCGGGTAATCGCGGCGAAAATGCGGCGCCTGCGCACAGACCTAGGAGCTGACTGCGCAGGCGCCGTATTTCTCCGAGTCCTATTTTGGCGTTTTTCGGAGGGCGTGACGCGCCATAGCCGTAGGACTCGGAGAAATACGACGCCTGCGCAGTCAGCTCCTAGGTCTGTGCGCAGGCGCCGCATTTTTGCCGAGATTACCCGAGTCCTTTTCGGGTACTTTCGTAAGATGTGACACGCTATACTGGCGCTGTCCACCGCGGGGTAAAAAAAATAAAATTCTGCATAATACAGTAAGTACATGGATTAAAAAAAAAAAAAAACAGCATACTGGCGCTGACGCCAGTATGCTGAATCACATGGGAGGGCTTATATTTAGGGTGAACCTCCGCTTTAAGATGTCAACATCTCCACCCAGAGCAGAGGGGTTGGTTCTTATTTTAAAAGTCAGCAGCTGCAGTATTTGTAACTGCTGATTTAAAAAAATGTTTTTTTTAGATGGAACTCCGCTTTAACTTGCATAATACTAACATACTTTTACAGAGCCCGTGGGACCATTCACAACAGTCTTTGCTGCAGAGCTGCTTACGGACTAAAGCTGGCCATACTCTTATAGAATTTTGATTGAAATTTTTCGTATTAAGATTCATTTGATTTTCTAGTCCTTAGTGGGGCCAAACTGATGTTCGTGATAAGAAAATTAGAAGAAGCAGGATCACAAAATTTACTTGAATTAACACATTTGAACGTTAAATGTAAACAAAATGTACTTACTTTATTTTAGGGCTGTGCAAATTAACTTTTAATTAATCGATTAATCTTAAATTTTTTTGATCGATTACATTTTTTTTAATTGGTACTCACCTCTCCGCCGGCTTCTGGGCCTTCAGGGAGTTCCGTCGGAGATCCGGTAACGTCATGGACACCGGCGGGGCTTGCCGTGTTCATCTGAAGGTCTCCTTTGCTGTGCCTTCATATCTGCATGCCGACGGGACCTTACTATCTGCCACACGCAGGGGCTGTTACACTTCCCTCTAGCAACCTGGGACTCTACAGCCATCCACTGGGAGTTGTGATAGTTCCCTTCATGGGACATCTACATGCCACAGACTGATGTTAACCTCTCCTCATCTGGATTCAGTAGTGGTATCGTTGTACACATTTTTATACCAGTATCATACTTAGCTACATGTTTTTATGACTGCTTTTGCTACCGTTTGGTATTACTCGCACCATTTTTACAGTTTATGTAGCTACCCATGCTATCCATTTTTCCAGTGGTTGGGAGCTGCACTGTGAATCAGCCTGCAAGGAGATCAGATAAAAGTAGTTGGATCTGTATGTGCGTTATAATTAATCGAAATTAGTCGATTAATCGATAAAAAAAAAAAACGATTAATCGAACACAAAAATTTTGATCAGTAACAGCCCTACTTTATTTACAAGTACTTTCGAAAGTCATCGGATGTACTGAGAATTTTCATTTCTGACCAGCTTTTGAAACCCACCTTTGTTAACCACTTACCTACTGTGCACCTAGACCCCCTTCCTGCCCAGACAAAATATAAGCTTCCCGCACTGCGTCGCTTTAACTGACAATTGCGCGGTCGTGCGACGTGGCTCCCAAACAAAATTGGCGTCCTTTTTTCCCCACAAATAGAGCTTTCTTTTGGTGGTATTTGATCACCTCTGCGGTTTTTATTTTTTGCGCTATAAACAAAAATAGAGCGTCAATTTTTAAAAAAATGCAATATTTTTTCCTTTTTGCTATAATAAATAACCCCAAAAAATATATAAATTTTTTTTTTTTCCCTCAGTTTAGGCCGATACGTATTCTTCTACATATTTTTGGTAAAAAAAAAATGCAATAAGCGTTTATCGATTGGTTTGCGCAAAATTTATAGCGTTTACAAAATAGGGGATAGTTTATGGCATTTTTTTTTTTTTCTTTTTACTATTAATGGCGGCGATCTGCGATTTTTTTATTGGGACTGCGACGTTATGGCGGACATTTCGGACACTTTTCTGACATTTTTGGGACCATTTACATTTATACAGTGAAAAATGCTATAAATATGCATTGATTACTGTATAAATGTGACTGGCAGTGAAGGGGTTAACCACTAGGGGGCGGGGAAGGGGTTAAATGTGTGTCCTATGAGTGTTCTAACTGTAGGGGGAGGGGGGGTGACTGGGGGAGGTGACCGATTGTGTCCCTATGTACAAGGAACACAATCTGTCACCTCTCTCCCTGACAGGGACGTGCAGCTCTGTGTTTACATACAGAGCTGCACGTCCCAGCTCACTTACAGAGCAATCGCGTGTGCCCGGCGGCGATCGTTGCCGCCGGGCACTCGCACGGGATCCCCGCGGAGCGGCGGGTGCGCGCGCGCCGCCGGCGACGCGCGCGCGCCCGCCCGCGGCTTTAAAGGGACATCACGTCATATGACGTGATGTCAGAACAATGGAGTCGTCTGCCCGCCGTCAATTGACGGCGGGCAGATGACAAGTGGTTAAAGAAGATACACATTAAAGCTAACCACATACATTGAACCAGCCCTTTTCAACTAGGGTGCTCTGGCACCCTGGGGTGCATTTTGGGTTCTTCAGGGGTGCCTTGGCAAAATGCCTAAAAGTTCTGCCAAACTGACCAAAAATTGTCAACAAGTGGGTGGATCAGGTTTACCTTTGAATGAATGAATGACTTGTATAGCGCTACACATGCGAACTGAATCGCCTCTGGGAGCTTTTTGCAGCCAGTGTCTTCCTGGCTAGTGCAGTCATTTTACCCCGTAGGATCTTGACACACTTGGGACACACAGTCATACACACAGGTTTTTATTGTGCAGCACTAGAACATTGGGCACTGACATCATAGGTTGATAAGGTGGACATCAGGCACCTGAGGACACCCTAGTTTGCCCCTCCTCTGCTTTTCTCTTTCAGTTAAAATAGCTTAATGAGTAAGAGAAACTGAGAGAGAAGAGAAACACTAAATACAAATCATTTCCAGTATGCAATAAATATCCTCTAATGTTGGGTGTCCAATGCTACGAAATGTAAAAATATTAGCTTAATTTTTTAACCTCTAGAATGGGATGCCTTGAAGCTGTGCATAATTTTAAAGGGTGCCCAGACTGAAAAAAGATTATGAAGCTCTGATTTAGAAATCATATACTGTATCTAAATCTACACTTTGTATGTTTGAAAAATGTACTGATTTTCTTTAGGTGTCTTTTAATATTGTATTTTGAGCCTGGTGACATCTGTGCATTGGGAAGTATAATACTGGTGCTTTTTTTTTTGGTGCATCAACATGCATTTTTGACCCCAAAGACAGTACACATGTAACATGCATTTTTGTGTGTTTTAGTGCATGAAAACAAGCCCCATTCTCTTAGAAACCTTTAGGCCGTGTACACACGATCAGACCGGTCCGATGAAACTGGTCTTAAGGCCAGTTTCATCAAACCAAATTGATCGTGTGTACGGCCCATCGGACCGTTGTCCATCGGACCAAAGTTTTAAAACTTGCTTTAAAATCTGTCCGATGGACGCCTGTTCGTCGGACCAAAACGATGGTTAGTACACAAAAGCATCGGACCATAAACCCGCGCATGCTCAGAATCAAGTCGACGCATGCTTGGAAGCATTTTTCAGCACGTCGTTGTGTTCTACGTCACCACGTTCTGACCCGATCGGATTTTGGACTGATGGTGTGTACCCACATCAGACCACTTCAGCGGTGGCCCGATGAAAACGGTCCGTCGGACCATTCTCATCGGACCGGTCTGATCGTGTGTACAGGCATGAAAAAAAAACACATTAAAGACACCTGTTGGGGGCGTGGCCTGACGAGGCATGTGAGCAGACGTGCTGCACGGAGCTCCCGCCGGTGATCCTGAAAACGATCCTTCCCTCGCCGCATTAAACGCCCGAATCCGCCGCTAAAAGGTGCGGACGGAACCCGGGGTACCTCCGGACCTTGTAGCTCCTCAAATCCCGGCATGATGACCCGTGGAAACCGCGGAGATGCCGCGGTCTCGGCCTCCCAGGACTCCCAAGATGGCGCCTGGATGCTTCAGCCTCCTAAAACACCACGAGGCCAGGACAAGAAAACGGAGCAGGGGGGTAAGTCCACCAAGCCCCCCAAAGCTAAAGAACAAGCCAGGGACATGCTTTACTATGCTCAAAAGCTAGTGGGCCCCAGTGACTTTACACAGGCTGATAACCAGCAGAGATATGCACCCCTAGAACAGCATGAGACAGACACTGCAGGGGGGATGGATGACTGTGAACAGATGGAGTCTGTCCCTGACACTATGCTAGCTATGCCAACTTTGCAGTCGGAGGATAGCCCCCAGCCTACCTTGAGTGAAATACTGTTTGCTGTACACAAATGCACTGCTTCTGTGAATGCCCTGAATGTACGCTTCGGAGGGTTGGAGGAAAAGGTGTCTCTCCTACGCCAGGATATACAAAAGATAAGAGAACGAACCACGGCTGTGGAGGGGAGAGTAAGCGAGATGGAAGATCAGGTGCCCCATATTACCAGGGATGCCCGCAGCGCGGCCCAGCAAGCCAGGCAGGCGTATGACAAGACTGACGAGATTGAAAATCGCCTTAGACGCAATAATGTTCGCATAGTGGGGCTCCCGGAGAAAGTGGAGGGCAGGGACCCCACAGCATACGTGGAGGGCTGGCTACAGGAGGTGTTTGGCAAGGAGGCGTTTTCCCCGCTGTATGCTATTGAAAGAGCGCATAGGGTGCCCCCGCGCCCCTTACCCCCCGGAAACCCACCCAGAGCGATGCTAGCGAGACTCCTGAATTACAGGGACCGAGAGGTGGTGCTGCGACTGGCGAGAGAAAAAGGCACGGTGCTGCATAATGGCACGAAAGTTTCCTTCTACCCAGATTTCTCGGCAGAAGTACAACGCAGGAGATCTAAATTTGCTGAGGTTAAGAAGCGTCTGCAAAAGCTGCAATTATCCTACGCTATGTTGTTTCCTGCTAAGCTCCGTATAACGGCTAGAGATCAGAATCACTTTTTTGAATCCGCTCAGGATGCTACCGGGTGGCTGGACTACAACGAACAAGATCTGCGCAGGAGAGGCCGTGATGGGGGAGAGGGATGATACTACCTGGACTGTCCGCACCAGGCGTGGAGGGCGTGAGCCTTACCACTGAAGTTTTCATATGGCCAGTTGAGGGCCTGTTACGGATTCATACTTGAGGCGAGAGGATCCCCTACAACAGTTTCTGCTACCTATTTTAGTTTCTTGGCATACGCTTTCCTTTCCCCCCCCCCTCCTTTTTTTTTTTCCTTTTTTTTTTCTCTTTGTAGCCCTGAGAAAGGGCGTTATGCAAAGATGTACAAAGCATGTCTGTGGCCTTGTGTTTGTGGTGGAGTGGCTCCGGTGTTGGTGCCCTGTTGGTGCAACTGGAATTCATTCACGCCCTCCTTTAGGCCCCATTGAAGGCCCCTGTTGGGCCCCTTTGCTGTGGTGCGAGCCAGTGGCCGCAAGTTGCAGCAGTTCATGTCTACTTATGTTTATTGCCGCATTAATGCGTATGGTTAACTTCTCCAATGCTTCAACCTTGCTTGTTCCACTTTTGATGTTCTTTCAGTGTACAGCTGTTACTCCTAGCACTAAAAGACAAGACCTGATACTTTTGAGGATGCCCCGGCCCTGCTCACGATCTGGTCGCCGAGCATACTCGAGACTGGCCCTCGGACGTGGGAGTTCCCCCCACTCCTCTGTTTTGATGATTGATTTTATGCAATGTCGGATACACCTATAGTAACATGGAATGTTCGAGGGGTTAATGACCCGCTAAAGAGGACTATGATTACTGCTGGGTTGAAGAAATTCCACCCGGCCATAATAGGCCTGCAAGAGACGCACCTACAGAAAGATACGGTGGGATTTTTGCAATATGCCTGGGTGGGGAAAGCATATCACTCCACTTACTCTGCGTTTTCTCGCGGAGTGAGTGTACTGATACATAGGGCGTTGGCCTATCAAGAGCTAGACTCCTTAATTGATGTGTCTGGTAGATTTGTGTTCCTCTACTGTAAACTGTACATGTTAACACTTATTTTAGCCTTTGTGTATATCCCCCCCCCCTTCTCTCGAGAGGTGCTGCAATTGCTGCTATCCTATTTGACCGACAAGCCTGACATTCCGGTTTTAATATTGGGTGACTTTAACTGCTATCTTGACCCCAAACTTGATAGACACCCCCCGGTGACTCCCCCTAGGGGTGGCCGAGGAACTGCCCTTAGTAGGCTACTACTTGAAGTGGGTTGGACCGATATATGGCGGATTCGCAATCCGCACTCTAAACAATTCTCCTGTTTCTCCAAGACCCATGGGTCCCTGTCCAGAATAGATCTATGTGTGGGTACCCCGAATCTGGTGGGCAGTGTATCTGGGGTGGAGTATTATCCTAGAGGGGTGTCAGACCATTCCCCGCTGGCCCTCCGGCTGGTCACGCAGCCCCCTAGCTCATTGCCGAAAGCTCCATGGAAGTTGAATGCCTTTTGGCTTAAATTGTTTACTTCTCAAGATAGAATCGTCTCCCAGTTGCGGGAATTTTTTAGATTACATGCCAACCTTGGGGACAGCCTCCATAAATGGGAGACCTTTAAGGCATTCTCTAGAGGGGTGTTCATTCACGAAATTCAAATTGTTAAACATAACTCTTCTGCCCTGTTGGAACAGGTGAGTGATCAGGTGAGGCGGCTGGAACTAACATATGTGACTGACCCGTCCGATTCGGCAAGGGAGGCATGGATGTCGGCCCAGGACTCCCTGGACCGTCTGAGATCCTCCACGGCGGAACGTAAGAGATTTTTTACCAAACTAGCATTCTTTGAGGAAGGGGAGAAAACGGGCCGCTTACTTGCTAGGATTGCACGCTCCCAACAGCAGTCGCCGGCTATTGGCGCTATCCGCGCTAATGGTGGCAGACTTGTTAACTCTCCTGATGACATCATATCCGAGTTGGCTGCCTTCTATACCGACCTGTATGGGTCAAGAGAGGCATACACGGACGATGATTTGATCAGGTATGTGTCCCAAATTAATTTACCGTCGCTGTCGGCCAGGGTGAGTAGGCAGCTAGACGCTCCTATCACCTTGGAGGAGCTCCAGGTGGCGGCCAGCTCTTTTCCCACTTGTAAGGCCCCGGGGGAGGACGGTATGCCCATGGAGGTGTTCACCCAGTATGGGGAGTTACTACTCCCTGAACTATTGAAAGTTTTCAATGACTCACTGGAGAGGGGGGTGCTCCCTGAATCTATGAACAAGGCCAACGTGATCTTACTGTTGAAACCTGGGAAGGACCCGGTGGACCCGGGCTCATATAGGCCTATTTCGTTGCTTCAGAGCGACGTGAAGATCCTGGCTAAGGTTCTGGCGCTGCGGGTCAATGGAATAGTGTCTTCGATTATTCACCAAGATCAGGCTGGCTTTATGCCGCAAAAGTCCACAGCCACTAACCTACGTAGGCTGTACTTAAACATGCAGGTGAAGGCGGACAACGGGGGCCGTAGGGCCCTGCTGTCGCTGGACGCCAATAAAGCCTTTGATAGCGTCAGCTGGCGGTACCTCTGGGCAGTGTTGGAGAAGTTTGGATTTGGGAATCGCTTCGTGGCCTGGACCAGGCTATTGTATGCATCCCCGCAGGCGTCCATTAGAATGGGGAATAAGATGTCACCTGCTTTCGCTTTGGGTAGGGGGACTAGGCAGGGATGCCCTCTGTCCCCCCTGCTCTTTGCGATTGCTATCGAACCTCTTGCAGCTTTGATACGGGCGAGCGACCGGGTCGAGGGCTTCAGGTATGGCGACCTCCACGAAAAGATCATGCTCTACGCTGACGACATGATGCTTTTTCTGGGGGACCCCTCCCTGTCATTGCCGGGGGTCATGGCTATAATACAGAGGTTTGGTCACTTCTCGGGCCTGACCATTAATTGGTCCAAATCTGCCCTAATGATGCTAGATGAGGACAGAGAGGTGACCCTCCCGGCCTCGTGTCCCATCCCTGTAGTAGATAGTTTTAAGTACCTTGGCGTGCAAATCTCGCCCAAACTGTCAGACTATTGTCTGCTTAATGTATACCCATTGCTATCCCGTTTCAGAGATAAAATTAACACATGGAACAACCTTAAGATGTCTCTGGCGGGTAAGGCAAACCTAATCAAAATGATATTAATGCCTCAGTTGCTGTACTTCCTGCACAATTCCCGGTAGTTATACACTTGAAGGTTTTTAGAGTGGTGAACACCCTTTTTAGAAAGTTGCTATGGAATGGGAGGGCCCCCAGGATCAGGCTGGAGCAGCTCCAGCGGGCTAAAGATAACGGAGGATTGGCGGTTCCCAACCCTTGGGTTTACTACATCTCAGCTCAGCTACAGCATTTGGTGGGCTCCATGGCTCGGGACCCAGTGGGATCGGCGGCAAGGCTGATGCTGTTTGCGTCTGGAGCCGAGACCATTCCCCTGGGCCTGGAGGCACAAATGTTTCTCAAGTCCAATAAACTAACCCCGACATTGGCGCTAGCCCAAAAAATTTGGAACAAGGGTAGGCAGCTCCAGGGGGTGAGGGGGTTCACTGAACATAGTCCAATATGGAATAACTTCTCCTACGTTGAGCTGGCGAAATTGCAGCACGGATCTCGATGGAGGGCACATGGGATAACTATGCTGTCGCAGATTTTTAGCAATGGCAGGCTGCTAACATTCCCCCAACTGCAGGATCGGTTTGATTTACCGGCCTGTATGTGGCTCTTATATATTCAGCTTAGGCATGCGGTCATGGCACAGGGGAATGCGGTGGAGTGGACAATGTCACCCACTCCGGTGTTCCATTTGCTGCGATCGACCCCAGAGACCAAAGGAATTATTTCCCAATGCTACCAGATGCTACTATCTGTACACCTGGAAGCGTACCCTTGTGGGGCATTTTCCGCTTGGCGACGGGACCTTGGCCAGGTTACGGGTGACCAGTGGGAGGAGGCCCTTCAATCTTTAACCACTTGTTCCCTAAATGTTGCACAAAAGGTTTCACAATTGTATATTTTGTTGAGGGTGCACTATACTCCGGTGAAACTGCACAGGATGGGTAGGCGTGTGGACCCGTTGTGCTGCCGGTGTCAGCAGCATGAGGGGGACCTTATACATCTCCTGTGGCGGTGCCCGAAATTGCACAGGTATTGGAGGGGAGTAGTGGAAACAATTAACAATGTTTTCCAGACAAATGTTCCGGTCGACCCTGTGTGCTGCCTGTGGGGGGCGCTGGAGGATGTTGTCTCAGAGGAAACGACCAGGGTGGCTATCTCTAGGGCATTGTTCCAGGCCAGGAAATTATTACTGATGGGGTGGAAGTCTGCCTCCCCACCAACCCATTCCTCCTGGATTTCCCACGTGGGAAAGGCATTGGTGATGGAGAAACACATTTATCAGCATAGAGGGTGCCCTGACAGATTTGAGAGAATATGGGGGATGTGGCTAGATACTCCGGGTCTGAGCCCCGGAGAGTTGGTCATGACCAGACTTCTGGGGGGCCTGTAAGCGGGGGTAACTATGGGATCATAGGATGTGGTCTGTTTGGAGCATTACTGGTTTAGAGGTGGGAGGGCAAGTATATGTGCTGGAGGGGGAGGAATGTTGATGATGGGTGACGCGGGGATCGTGTATCTACTAATGTCTGATGTAAGCTATGGAAGAATTTACCTCAGTCTGTGCACTGGAGAGCTGTACTGTTTGTTTGAATATGTCTTTGGAACAATAAAAACCTTTCTGATTTAAAAAAAAAAAAAAGACACCTGTTGAAATGTGCATCAACATACATCAAAAAATTCTTGTAATCGCAAACACAAAAGTGTGAACCCAGCCTAAAGTGGATCTCCAGCTCAGTAGAATGGAGTAGGGAAGGGTTAGAACTCCTGTCCAGTTTCTACTGCTGCCTCTGTTCACTCACAGCAGGACATTGCTGTAATCTGAATTTCCTGTGTCTGGAGTGCATTCTCTGTTTGTTTCCTTGGAGAATCCACTAGGGACTGTAATGGTATCCACTTCAGAGAGACAAAACAGGAAGTTGAGCTGACATTAATACTGTGATGGTGAAAGGGACAGGAAGAGAGGGGCAATGCTCCTAAGGCAGCCCATATAATCATCAATTTTTACAACCTGCTGATTAAACCAAAAAATTTTATTCCTTACATCTACACATTCGATATAGAAATCCTCCCGCGGTGCTATTGTGTGCCGATGGCGGCGAGCCTTCTCTGCCTTCGGAATTCAATGATCAGTGTCGCTGGCATTAGCTGGTGGCACTGATCAATCGGCAGAAAAGGCTGGTTGTACAGAAGTTGATCGGTAGATTGACTTCTTTACAACCAGGGTGCCCATACATGGATCTACATTTTTATCTATGTATGACAGGCTTAAAGCGGAGCTCCAGCCCCCCCCCCCCACCAAAAAATCTAAAGTCAGCAGCTACAAATACTGGAGCTGCTGACTTTTAATATCAGGAAACGTACCTGTCCGGGATCCCGCAATGTCGGCACCCCAGCAGATTTTTTCAATTGGATCTTGGGTGCTGCCACGCCTTTCCTTGTAAGAGATATGGCACTGAAGCCTTACAGCTTCACAGATGGTCCTCTGCAGAAACATACGCGAAACGCGCTGTGCTTTGTGAAAATCCTGGTGAACAATATCCGTGGGCGAGGCCACCCGGAAGTGGGGATGGATACCTGTCAAAACCCCCCTGAAAGGTGCCAAATATGGCAGCGGAGGAAGAAAACAAGTGGAACTTCTCCTTTTGGGTGGAGCTCCGCATTAACAGGGAGATACATAACAATGCAACCTGAAAAAGGATTGAAACATTCCCCAGACTAGCTACAATGAATAAAAATAGTTTTAGCTGATGTTATTCTTAGTTAGTAGACAATAGAGATGGGCCGAACAGCAGAACTCCCGAACAGGGGGAAATGTTTTAACCTGAACGGCAAAGCCCATTGAAGTCTATGGGAGCCAAACAGGATAAATCAAAAGTGCCCATTTTGAAGGCTTATATGCAAGTAATTGGCCATAAAATGGGTATAGGGATCTGGTTACTGCCCTGTGGGACATGTATCAATGCAGTTATTTTTTTTAAAACAATGTTTTTTTCAGGAGAAGTGATTTTAATGATGTTTAAAGTGCAACAAATAAAAATCAAAAATATAAATATAGTGCCTGGGGGTCCCCTTAGGCCGCGTACACACGATAGGTTAACCAGAGGACAACGGTCTGATGGACCGTTTTCATCGGTCAAAACCGATCGTGTGTAGGCCCCATAGGTTATTTAACCTTTGGTTAAAAAAAGCCAACTTGCTTTAAAATTTAACGATGGACGCCTAATTAAGGGTGAAACCGATCGTTAGTAGGCACGACCATCGGTTAAAAATCCATGCATGCTCAGAATCAAGTCGACGCATGCTTGGAAGCATTGAACTTCATTTTTTTCAGCACTTTGTTGTGTTTTACGTCACCACGTTCTGATACGATCGTTTTTTTAACCGATGGTGTGTAGGCACATCAGACCATCAGTCAGCTTCATCGGTTAACCGATGACAACGGTCCTTCAGACCGTTCTCATCAGATGGACTGATCGTGTGTACGCGGCCTCAGTCTGCCTGTAAAATGGCACATCTGTAGCATGCATCGAAAATGCTGCAGCAAAATATGACATTTCTAAAGAAAAAAAGCAGTCAAATCACATTTAAATTGACTCACGGTCTCCTGGCTATTAAAAAATAAATAAATAAAAAACGGCGTGGGGTCTCCTCCATACTGGACCCTTATCCGAGCACACAGCTATGTACTCCTACTCATTCACCAAAAAAGTGTCAAAAAGTAATAAAAACACAAAGACAAAAAAAAAAAAAAAAACAGTGACACCGATGTAAAGAACAGAAACAAAAATCCTGCTCCGCCTTCGTTGATGGTCGACCGCCGAATGCCTCCTCTACTGTTTGACAGTTCTTATATAGGTAAGGGCGGAGTCACCTGGCGGCTTCACCTGGCAGCTGCAGGCATAACCCTGGTATTGTTTTTTAGAGCTGGTGGTTGGCTCTCTTGTAATGCTTACTAGCCATTCGATCGTTATTACAAGCAGAGGGAGGCCCGAGCGACAGCCGGTGCATCCGCTGGCTGGCTGGACAGCCAAGTAAAGCAAGGATCGGGTGTTCATAACAGTAAACCGGATGCGATGATATGATATCACTTCCCTTTTACTCAGGTACCATTGGCGGCAGTTTTTTAAAATAAAGAACATTTAAAAACGCTAATCTTGGTGTTTTGAATGCTTTTGAGTGCAGAAGAGGGATTTAGGGTCTTATTTGTAGACCCAGATCTCTTCATAAAGAGTACCTGTTACTGCCTATTACTGTCACAAAGCTGTTTACATTTCTTTCTGACAGCAATAAAAGTGATACAAATTTAAAAAATATGAAAGCAACATTAAAATTAATTGATTAAAAAAAAATGAAAGTGCCCCTGTCCTCTCTGTCGTCCATCTGAGATTTGACAAAAGATGTGCCTACTTTTATCTTGCCCTGAGTGAATGCATTACTATCGAATTAAAATATGTTGTAATTATTTCTGCACTTAGATTGGCGCTGCTTGTTCTTCTTTTTATTCCTCCGATGAGTGCCCCTGTCCTCCCATGCTTGCATGCTAAGGCGAACGTGCATATCGGTCCGGCACGCATGCATACAGTAATTGGCGCATGCATGTTAGATATCACTGTGAACGTCAGATCATGGACAGTTATTCTAGCTCCAGACCTTCTCTGTAATTATAATGTGGTAACCTGTAAAGGCGTTTAAAGTGTCGCCTATGGATAGTAAAATTGTTGCTGTTTTGCACGTGCTTGCGCAATTTTAAAGCGATTGGAGAGGGACAAATTTAGTTGGGGGGAGAGGTGGTGCACCCATTTTTAGTCTTGCCTGGGGCAGAACAAAACCAAAATACACCACTGCCTTGAGTCTTATATATGAGGCCCTATTCAAAACTCTTTTGGTGCAGTTAAAAGGAAGTGAAACATCCTGCAATGTATATAATAAATCTGTGCCATTACAGCAAGTACTGATTATTGTGTTGAATACTTCCTTTACCGTCAAGTTTTATTTTTCCTTATTTTGCTCTACAGTTTTCACAGTCTGTCTGCTGCTTATTTCAGCACATATTTCCGTATCTATTTTTAACTTTTTGTCTTTCATATTTTTCATTCTCTGTAAAACATAACTGGGTTATGAAAGGAGGCGAAAGGCTTGAATCCATTATATGAATCTAGCCTTAAAGTGGTTGTAAACCCTTTTTTTTATTTTTACGGTTTAGGAGATATTCCCCTTGCAATTCGCCGCTGAATGCAGCGGTGCATGCGCAGGGGGGATTCTCTGCTAAAGGATCGGCAGCCGCGGGACCTTGCCGAATTGAAAACTGCCGTGCACATGCGCTGGTGTGACGACATCGCCGCTCCAGCCAATCACAGCGCTGGAGCGGCGATACCCGGAAGACACGACAGGCAAGATGTAATCTCGCTCGGCGTGGACCAGGTAAGTTCCTCTCACCTCGTTTCATAATGAGCTAATATGCGGTGCATATTGGCTCATTATGGCTTTTCCCTTGCAGGAGTAAAAAAAAAAAAAAATGTATATGCGGGTTTACAACCGCTTTAAAATGACATAAATACTTTATTACAGGAACAGGTAAATTGCCTCCTAAGATGGAGACGTATATGAAGCATACATTCTCTTTATCGGGATGGGTTTTTATGGAAGGTGAAGTTAGGGGATGAGTGACCACTGTATCAGGCACAGGAAGTTTGCTGTAATATCTGCAGACTTTGATCTAGTAAAACTCCTTAGAATTATACTCCCATATTGTGATTTATGCTAAACAGACAGTAAAACTGGCTGGACAGGATGTTTGGGGATGCAATCTATTAATCTGGTAATTAGTGAAGCAGCAGTCAGCAGTCAACAGCAAGAATCTAGTGCAACTGAGAAAATGACCTTATGTTAGAAATGCGTATTGCACCTAAATATGCCTATTTTGGTGAGAGTTTCAATATACTGACTTTGAGAGGCCTGAGATGACTGTGATGTGGGGTGAGTGGCTTTTTAATAAATAGTCATATTGCAGTTGACTTTTCGGTAGATGAAAATAGGGCATACATACATGTCCTCACTTAAAGGAGAAGTCCACCTTTTGCAAATAAATAATAAATACACCCATGCTGCAAAAGCAAAAATGTGCATTTACTGTATATGTTTTTGCATTTGATCTTTTCAAGCATTACAACCATGATCAGACTTCTGAAGACTATTCCTCCAGCTCCAGGTTGGTATTGATTTCAGCTACAGATTTGGAAGTATCAATGATGGGAAGAACCCCGTATTCTGTAAATGATATTTTAGGGGAAAGGGGGGAGTGAGCATGGGGGACTGTGAACTCTAATCATGTTTCATGTTACAACCTAAATATGAGTGTGACAAGAAACATGGTCAGCAAGAGTTAGCTTTAAAGAGAACCTGTCACTAACCTAAGCCATTGCAGGTAAAAAGAGAGAAACAGCCTATTTCTGACATTTGGTGTTTACAAGTTAAAATCCGTTTTTTTGCTAGAAAATTACTTAGAACCCCCAAACATTATATATATATATATATATATATATATATATATATATATATATATATATATATATATATATATATATATATATTTTTAGCAGAGCATCTAGAGAATAAAATGGTGATTGTTGCAATATTTTATGTCACACGGTATTTGTGCGGCAGTGTTTTAAACGCAACTTTTTGGGAAAAATGTACTTTCATGAATTAAAAAAAAATGAAGAAGTAAAGTTCGCTCAATTTTCTTGCATAATGTGAAAGATGATGTTGCGCCGAGTAAATAGATACCCAACATGTCACGCTTTATAATTGCACTCCATAGGCGACGCTTTAAACTTTTTTTTTACGGTTACCAGGTTAGAGTTACGGAGGAGGTCTAGTGCTAGAATTATTGCTCTCGCTCTGACGATCGCGGCGATACCTCACATGTGTGATTTGAACACCGTTTTCATATGCACTTCAAAGTATTCAGGTTGCCGAAAACAGCGATTCTGAATACTGTGTACTTTTTTAAATCCGGCATCATTGGCAGCTGGGAATCCCGGAAGTGACGTCATGATGTCGCTTCCGTGTTTCCATTGCGGAGACAGAATCAAAGCTGTTTACGGCTGAATCAAAGCCGTTTGCGGCTGGACACTGGAGGCGCCACATCAAGGATCGGGTCTTCCGGTGGGACGGGAGGCCCGGTCAGAGTGGCGAGAGGCGGCGGGGGGGGGGGGTGTCCCCTCCCGCTCCTCCGGTATAACAACTGAGCGGCTTTTAGCCGCATCGGTTGTTATGCCGGATAGCCAATCGCCGGCTCTAAACAACTGCAGGCATCATCCCGGTATAACACCCGAAAGCCGACGATGCATATACAGGCATACCCCACTTTTAAGTACACAATGGGGTTTATTTACTAAAGCTAAAAAGTGCAAATCGGGCTCACTTCTGCATAGAAACCAATAAGCTTCCAGGTTTTATTACCAAAGCTTAATTGAACAAGCTGGGGTTAGAAGCTCATTGGTTTCTATGCAGAAGTGAGCTTGATTTTGCACTTTCTAGCTTTGGTAAATAAACTCAATTGTGTACTTAAAAGTGGGGTATGCCTGTATGCGTTCGCTCGGCGTGAAAGGGATAACGTACTTATTTGCAGTGATTCTTTATAGCTCCCAACTGTCCCTAATTTCAAGGGGACTGTCCCTGATTTCAAGGGGATTGTCCCTGATTTGGAGCAATTTCCCTCTGTCCCTCTTTCCCCCTCATTTTGGTCTGATCTATATAGTTGTATATAAAATAGACGTTTTCGTTCGAATGCACTTTCGTCCAAATTTCGGGTATTTTCGTTATCATTTTAACAAACACACAGAATCCGAAATCTGAAAGATCCGACATAAAAAAAATGCTTTATTTTAGTTTTCTTTGCTACAACAGTTTGATATAGATAGGAGATTTGACATAACGCTAATTGCAATCTGTGTGTATCGAATCTGAGATCAAATGTGCCTAATCTTAACTCTATTAGTCCAAGACTATTCTACATAGAGAGGAAAGATTTGACATTATAGAGACAGTGTTGGGGTAGACCATTCGACATGAACGATGAAGATTCGACAAAGCAGCGAAAAACATACAAAACGCTGAATCTGTCATTAAGCCCAAAAAGTAGTTCCTGTGCTACTTTTTGCGATTTCGGGCCACGATTTACATTGACATCTGTGCAGAAACCTGCACAGATGTCTCTGAAATCGCGGGCGAAATCGGGACTGCCAGCGGGAGTGAAATCGTGCAAGTTCAGCTGAACTCGCACGGCTTCACTCCCGCAGCCCAGTGTGAACCTGGGCTAAAGGCTTATGGTGTCTATCGAAAGTTCTAAAAAGATTCGACAAGCAGCTAAACTGTACGACGCCGCAATCGTACATTTCCGGTCAAATGCTCAGCCCATAGGCCGCATTATCCTGGGATCGCTGTGGCTTTACCTAGCCTAAAGCACTACTGGCCAGCACCATTACCCTGATGCTGCCCTGGGACCATGAGTGGTCCCCCTCATATTCACACACACTCACCAATTCCCTAACTTTTTCTTTTTCCCTAACATGTGCTACAATTGGGCTCCTGCTCCTAGGACCCTCCTACCTACTACCACTTTTCTTGTCATTAAGATAATTAGGTTTTTCCACACATGCGTCCCCCATGGCTACGGCACGGGACCATGTCTGGTTGCGCCTGCTGTTCTCACCTAGCAGGATTTTATGATTTGCTCCTGATGAAGCGGTGCACACCGCGAAACTAGTTGAGACTGTTATAACCTTCAACCCATCGCGTTGTTCCCCCCTTGGGGACCTCTATATTGGTGTTGTATTTGGTTATCACCATGTTATTGTTGTATTCTTTCTTGTTTTGTGTCTGAATAAAACACATTTCTTGTTTTAAATTTATATTTTCATCTTTACTTTTGTACCAGTACTGTAATAGTCCTATTGCCCCCCTCTTCTCTTTTTTTGGTTCTCTGGTTCGGGATCTTAGATCCAATTACTTTATACTCAAACTTCAAGGATGATGGTACCTTTCACCATAGTATCTATATACTTTACCCCAGAGGCTCTTATTTATAATGAATCACCATGTGACGTTATGGGGTTTATTTACTAAAGGCAAATGGACTGTGCACGTTTGAAAGTGCAGTTGCACTCTGCAAGGGCAGTTGCTCCAGAGCTTAGTAAATAATGAAGAGCTCTGCTGACTTCCATCATCCAATCATGTGTCAACAAAAATGCTGTTTTTGCAATTTTCCTTGCACATGATTGGATGATGGAAGTCAGCAGAGCTCTCCATTATTTACTAAGCTCTGGAGCAACTGCCCTTGCAGAGTGCAACTTCACTTTCAAACGTGCACAGTCTTTTTGCCTTTAGTAAATCAACCCCTATGTCTGTCCCCAGGGCTGCTGTTAGAAATCCCAGGGCCCCGTACAGCCTACCTGGTAGGCCCCACCCCCCAAATATATCAAGACAATATTTTCACTAAAATTACACAAAAAGTATTATTAGTGGACACAAACATAACAGAGAACCTTTGTGAATTAGCCATGTTTCAATAGTTGTTTACATTTTATAAAAAAAATAATTAAATGTTGAACATTTTGCAATTATTTTATTTTATAATTTAAAAAAATTATTTATTACAATATTTAATTTATTTTTTTATTTTTTTATAGTTTGTTATTTTTTTTACAGGACAGGGAAGCCTGTAGCTACGGAGGAGATGTCAGAGAGAAAGGGGGCACATGGGGGGATCAGAAGCAGGCAGAACAGGGAGGGTGGATTGCTGTCAAGGAATCAATAATAGGAACCATGCCCTGTGTCTGTGTCTTTACCCGCAGCATCTGAAAGCCAGCAGGAGGGGGAGAAACTGTCTTTCAGCTGCTGTAGAGAACCGCAAAGGGCATCCTTCTGTAATTGCCCCTTCACACCAATTCTTCCTGCTGTTCGGGCCCCCTGTGTGACCATGCCCCCTACTAGAGGGCTGGTGGTCGTCCCCCCCCATCAGCGGTCCTGTCTGTCCCCATGTGAAGAATAGATACATCTTTTATCTTTAAATGTCCGTGCTAAATTTCTTTTAGATTAACATAAACATGCCTTCTGATTTACGCTGCTGGCCAGCTGAGGTTTTCCTATGTACATCAAACTATGGATTACTTTTAAAAGTCACCTACCTAACTCTGATGTGGGTAAGAGTTGCAGTAATCTCCTGACTCCTATGCTGTAAAATGTTATTTTGTCCTGGCCTGATTTCTCAGCTATAAATTTTCTCATTTCATATACCTTAACATTTGGTCTGACTTATGTTGACTCATACAATGTATGTGTGTGAGTGTAGAGGGTAAGTAACATACAGAGCCTAAAAAATATATCACATACTTAAAACACAACCTACTAAGTACACCAAACATCAAGAGGATGCAAATCAGACTACACTCATCCCAAACTGGCAGAAGGAAATAGGATAAAAGAGAAGACGGGTCAGTAGAGTGGAGACTGAAAGCCTTTTTTACAGACTGCCTGGAGCAATGAGTTTGACCCTTCAAGGGTCACCACAAGGCTCCCCATCTTTGGAATGCATTTCAACCTGATGGCAGCTTGGCTAAAAGCAAACTATGAAGGGGTTGGGGCAGTATTATTCACAGTGTTTTAAGTTTTAAAGTTTATAAACTGATATTTAATGTAACTTTTTAAATGTAAAAATGTAATTAGCATTTAAATAAAGGATGCTTCCATGACACTTTGTTTGCAGAGCATTCTGCGATCCCTAATAAGACAAGCTTGCACTAGCTGCTTTCTTTATCTCCTGTCTCTTCATTTTTCTACACAAAATAATATGAATTAAAGACAAGAAGATACAATCGACTGTTTCTAAATTGAGCAGACAGCAGGGGATTGAACTTCAGAAAACCTGCAGACAGCATACTCCAGAGTTCCGGTTGCTGACTGAATGTGGGAAATACGACATAAATATTTAATATTTAGCCCTGAACATAATAAATGAAGACAATTTGGACAAACCACAATATATTCTCTTTAAGTCACTTGTGAGGACCTTCTTTTTAAATAAAATCTATGGTCACTGCATACACTTTGATTTCATGGTAATAATAATAATACAAACTATGGTTATATTTGACAATCTAATGTAAATTTACTTGAACAATCTCGTTTCCTGTTGTGAGTGCTGCATGTCTGGTGACCATCTCTTTCCACAACTTCCTGGATTCCCTGTATGCTCTGCAGCTTCTCCTCTTCTGTTTGCTTTCAATTTCTAAGGACTATATATCCCATTGTACCTTACTACCTGCATGCTGTGATTGCTGTACTGAATTCTGAAACTCCTCCTCTTAGCTCCTCCGTAGTTTAAAAGGCAGGCTCTGTGAAATATGTGACACAGCAGTGACTACTCACACAAGGAAGTAAATGTGTGGGGATCTTCACAAAGTAAGTTTACAGACTTCAAGATTGTTTAGATTAATAGGAGTAGGCTACAAAGAATTCAAATACAATATGAAAATTAATACATGGTTTTACACTTTGAACATAGATATGCTTTGGGCCCTTTCACACATGAGGACTGTTTGCCTGTTTTTTTCATACATCCATTGACGGATGAAAAACAGACATCCATGTATCTTTATGGAAAAATGGATATAAACAAATGATCATCTATTTACATCTGTTTACATCCACCAACTTCTGTTTTTTTTTAACGGAACAAAGCCCTATTTTTGTTCCTTCACACGAGTATTCTGTCAAATGGACTCCGCTTTGATCCGCTGAGCAGGTGGATGACAGGTCTGTCCTATCCCATCTGATCCTTTAGACGGATGGAAAATAGGGTCTCCATCCATCTGGATTTCACAGACAGGATCCGATAGCAGCGGGTGTCAGCTGATATGTCACCACTGACATCTACTGCTCCATAGGAATGAATGGAGGGTCCAATCAGGTCCGCCTGGAAAACTGACAGGCAGACCTGATCGGAAAGCCTGTGTAAAAGGGGCGTTACAAAAAGGGAACACAAAAATGGATGTAAATGGACAAATGGTCTGTCCGTGCATCCGTTTTTGCATTGGTAGTGGATGAAAAAAAACGGAGTAAAAACTGATGAGCAGCTGATGACAAACTGATGTCTAACTGATGTAAACATCTGTTTTTTTTTAAACGTGACTAAACTGATTAAATGAATGGTCTGCATATGTCAAAGGGGCCTTAGGCCTTAGACCCCTCTTACACAGGTGAACCGAAGAGGATCTGTGACTGGGAAAAAACCCTGGGAATCCATCTCATCTTCACTGAGAGCCCTTCACTGGTTGCCAGTGAAAGACAGAATTGCTTTTAAAGCACTCTGTCTAACGCATAGATGTATCCATGGGAATGCTCCCCGATATCTGTGCGAAAAAATAAAAGTTCATAATCCCAATCGCATCTTGCGATCCACCAACCAAAATCTACTCCAGATACCAAAAGCCAGCTACAAGTCCAAAGGAGATAGAAGATTCGCCGTCCAAGGTCCCAGACTATGGAACGCTTTACCAACCAGCATTCGGTTGGAGGAGAACCACCTAGCATTCAGGAGAAAGATCAAGACTCATCTCTTTTGATTCCAAAGGAGACAGGAACAACAAGCGCCCAGAGGCGATTTAGTTCGCATGTGCCGCGCTATATAAGTTTTTCATTCATTCATTCATTCATCACATGGACGTGCACGGGACTTTTGAGGGATCAGGTAAGTAAAACGGGGGTTCGGTACCGGTACCGTCGGATGTTTTTTCACCTTAATGCATAGGATGCGTTAAGGTGAAAAAACCTTTACCTTTACAACCCCTTTAAAGGATAATTAACCTAAAAAAAATATTAGTTACACCCAGAAAGGCTTTTTTTTTACCATTACTATGCCTTTATATTGGCTCTGAAATTTACAAATGCAGCAATTTGGATTTTGGATGAAAGATTTAGTACTGGGAAACACTTTTTGAAAGATAAAACGTGCATTTATATACAACTATATGAATCAGACTAAAATGAGGGACAAATGAGGAGGAAAGAGGGACAGAGGGACATTGCTCCAAATCAGGGACAGTCCCTCAAAATCAGTTGGGACCTATGCTCTGAGGAATAAGGTATACCTTAGAAACGCGTCAGTCAGCAGTGGTTCCCGTGTCCTCTCTTTGTCATCTGTAGACTGTTGATACCAGACCGATTAAGGCTTTATATTGCAGTTTCTTTTCACATGTTTGTGAGGAGTTTTTAATCTATTCCCTTATTAAAACTTATCAAAGGATAACGCACAAGGCTGGTGCACCCTCTCTTTCTTTTTTCTTGTGTGACTGTTAGGATATCCCTATCCTGGAGGGCAGCAAGGCCTGAGACATTATCCATATCGAACTCTAGATCACCTGATCAACACATTTGTGCGCAAGAGTATTTGTTTGTTTGCTGCTTAAAAAACAGTTGGGAGCGATGGGATTCTGATGTAAAGGGGAGTAGCTTTAATGTGAGGTGGGAGCCCTTGACGTGAGGGGGGGGGGGGGCTGATGTGAAGGGGGGACTTCTGAAGTTAATTTCATAAGGGCACTTATGTGTATTGTCCCAGGCTCAGGTTTCCCCCTGATAAGTCAAATTTACTTTTTTACATTTTAGACTGAGGTGCCTTGAGGTTTTGCATACTTTAAAAGGGTGCTATGACTGCTGAAAAATGTTGGGAAATGCTGGTCTAAGGAAGCCTTTGTACCCAGGAGGAACTCTTCAAATATTTTACAAGTCTCAGGGAACCCCCGCTAAAAATAATATACAGTACGTATAGTTTGAACATTAGTGTGGGGCTTCCACAATAAAGTCTCTTATAGAAACATAACAACCCCTTCTTGTGTATTATTGCCCATGGTTCAGGGATAAGTTTACCTTTCATAACATGTTACACCCATATTCATGGTGTAACGTGAAACATGTTATGAAAGGACTGGCCTCCACTTCCCCCCATATCCCGCTCTCTAACAGCTAGTGGAGATCTTCTCCCTACGCCTTCTGTCAAAACTAAAAAAAAAACACGGTCATGCGGGACTCCACCCACCCGGCTGCGTCACTCAGCGCTCTGTGAATGGAGAATGACAAGTGTCTACAGCCTTTGCGGCTATCAGCTTGTAGGTCTCAATAAACGACCACGGTGCTGTGAACGCTTTGGTAGTCCATAGAGTCTTCCTAATGTCCCCGTGCCCCCCCCCCAGCTCTTATGCAGCTGAGAACAGAGGGAGCAGACTTACTTACCTGGCAGGGGAGACACCATGATCATGAAGGTGGTTCTCCCAGGGCGAGGCTCGGCCATTGCACTCTGGCTGGGCGGATCGTGGTGTCTTCCCTGCCTCTGCTCGGCCTTTTGGCTAAGATCAGGTGTGGTATCCGTCCTTATCAGTTGTTAGAGGAGCGCTGAAGCACCTCCTATTTGTGGAGTGTGGATGCAATCCAATAACGTCATTGCACCTGGAAGGGTGGTTTCAGCAGGGACTATGCCGTGCTGCCCGACAGATAATGGGCCGGTCAATGGTTGCGTCTGAGCCACCTGGAAGGGTGCTTCTGGTGAGGATGGGTGGCTGCGCCTGGTCTGGTCTTTTTGCTGGGTTCTAGTCTGGCCTTCTGGCTGGCTGGTGCAAGTGCTGTCCCTGTCAGAGATCTGGTAGGAGGAGCTGGAACTGCCCTGGTGGAAAGACGGGGTAGGGCCATGCAAATCCTGCTGGGTTGACAGGGAGTCTGGAAGGGTTAGTATTGGTGGAGGCTGCTAGATGGGGGCAGCTTTCCCCAAGAAAACCTTGAAGGGCTCTCTATCTGGCAGGGGTGGAGGGCTGCACTGGCCGGTCGGGGGGTTGGATTTGGAATGGAAAAGCCTATGGTGTATGTGCCCCTGGAGTGGCAGTCCAGGGGTGTCTGAGAATCACTGTGAGTGAGGGTCACTTTGATTTAAAGACACCACGGTCACTGCACCAGCTACACGCTTTTTTAGCACCTGCCTCCTGGGGCGGGCCTTTTGGCCAGGACCGGAGGAATTTTTTATTCCTGGCCGGAGGGCCTGGTCATTGTTGAACACAATGACCACTTCTTTCACTCTCCTCTCCACTATCCCTTTCCCCCACTTTATTTAATTTATTGCCAATGTTTGTCACGTTTTTGTCTTTTTTTGTTTGTGCACGTTTTGTACACAGTGTGATTAGTAGGGTGCCGGTCCTCGGGCCAGCCCCGAACGTCTTGGGAGTGGGTGGACATGGCCTTCTGGCTTAGTTCGCCCGCTCTCATGGGGTCTCCCTTCGGGGGAGTCCCACCTAGTACTTGGAGGGTTCTGTTTTGGCAGTCCCTCCAAGGAAGTTGGGTCCGTGTCGGCTTCGGTTGCTCGGACCACAGTACCTCAGTCCCCGTCTGGAGCCTAACGCCCCGGGGGATCAGGGTTTGGGTCCCTTCTGCACAGGAGGACCACTTGACGTTGCACCCGTCTGCACGTTTTTGTGAACACTCTTTATGTGTGTGCACATTTTTTCTGCACCATGGGCTTTTAAAAAAAAAAAAAAAAAGAGGGAGCAGAGGGAATGTGATCACGTAAAGAAGGGGGGAAAATATGGGAGTGTTAGTATCTTCCGATTCATCCTCTGTGACTGCCTGAGATTCCCCTTGCCCTGTGCAGTCAAAACATTTTAAAGCCCAGGAGCGACGAGTCCAGCTGGTTGTTATTATCCTATACTCTTTTTTTTTTTTTCACTTTTACGGATACGCAGGCCATGCTACTATATGTTACTACATTTGATAATAGTATGTTTGATTGAGATGCTTTTATTATTACTTCAGCATTATGTTCCCACTTTTCACAGAGTTGCATTCTAGCCTCTTTTGTTAACAGACTATGGCTCATATCTGATATTTGCTGGACGCGCCTATGCGCTACCCAGAGAAGTTTTATTTTTTTAATTTCGCTTCCTTTTTTTCTCCCAGCATTTGTGTTTTATGCCTTTGTATTGAAAATATTAAAACTCAATAAAAATTGTCAATTACCAAAAAAAAGTGGGAAAAGGGGTATTTTTTATATATATATATATATAGATAAGCAAGGCCAATTAATAAACGCTTATTGCGATTTTTACCAAAAATATGTAGAAGAATATATACTGCCCTAAACTGATGAAGAAATTTGTTTGTTTGTTTTTTGGGATATTTATTATAACAAGAAGTAAAAAATCTAATTTTTTTATTTAAAATTGTTTCTCTTTTTTTGTTTATAGCGCAAAAAAGCTCCAAGGGGTCTCCGGACCTGGACATCCTTGAAGCTTTGTTACGCGAGTGTTTTTTTTTCTTTTCTCTCCAGTAACTCTTCTAAGAAGCAGCCCTCTGTTTTGCATTTACAATTTGTACTGTGCCTGTATGCTTCGGTTATCTAACTCTACTATGTTTTGTTATGCCATGTATGCCTTTAAAAAAACCTAATAAATACTTTAAAGATAACATTTTTGCGCTATACACAAAAAAAGAGAAACAATTTTGAATAAAAACATTTGATTTTTACTTCTTGTTATAATAAATATCCCAAATAAAAAAAATAAAACATTTCTTCATCAGTTTAGGGAAGTTTATAATCTTCTACATATTTTTGGTAAAAAAAACGCAATAAGCGTATATTAATTGGTTTACGCAAAAGTTCCAGCCCTCCTCTGGTCCTACTCCAGACCCTTGCTTTCTGCTTTCAAGCAATGCATCCAGTTTCTTCCCAGCAGCAGCATAAGGAAATGGGGGGTGTGCACTGTGATGTAAGGGAGAGTGGGGGACTCAACTTCTGATGGTGGGGTGGCTCTTGACATCTGTAAGGGGAGGAGATGTGCTGGACATTACAGATACAACCGGCGCCTTTTGAGGGCAATCACAATGCTAATGCGGCTCACAATGAAATTAAGTTTGACACCCCTGGTTTAAGCAGATACGTATTCTTCTACATATTTTTGGTTGAAAAAATCTCAATAAGCGTTTATTGATTGGTTTGCACAAAAGTTATAGCATCTACAAAATAGGGCAGGGGTCTTGAATTAAAACTCAAGGAGGTCCGGTCACTAAAATTTTCTTTGGGACGAAGTCCGAATCTCAAGTCCCCATTTGTCCCCATCACAGTGCCCCTTTACATCAGGCGTCCCCATCACAAATTTACATCAGGCATTGCCGTCAGAGTGCCTCCTTACATCAGATGTCCCCTTCAGAGTCCTCCTTAACATAAAATAAGGGTCACGCTGATGGGCACATTTTATGTAAGGGGCATCCTGATGGACACATTTTATATTACTCTTTATTACACTCTGATGGGCACAACAAAACGTGCCCCTTAATTCAAAATGTGCCCATAAAATATGCCCATTAGCGTGCCCCTTAACATAAAATAAGGGTCACGCTGATGGGCACATTTTATGTTAAGGGTCACTCTGATGGGCACAACAAAATGTGTCCATCGGTGTTGTCCCTTAACAAAATATGCCCATCAGTGTGCACATTAAAAATATACCCATTAGTGTTCCCCTTAAAAAAAAAATGTGTCCATCAGAATGCCCCTTAAAAATACATTTGTCCATCAGAGTGCCACTTAACAAAATGCCCAGCAGTAAATACTAGCTAACATGTGGTCTGCATACCTTGAATGAGGGCACAACAGTAGGGGCAGAAGCTGCACGATATGGAGAGCCAGGAACGGCGAGTAGCAGGGGGCGGGGCGCACACGTAACATCACGCCACTACTAGCAAGAAGAGTCAGGACCAGGTGTCTTCTCGTCAGAACGCCGGGAATAACAAGCAGCAGGGGGGCGGGTCGCACACGTGATGTCACGCCTCTACTCGCGGCTGTGCAAGCTTTTCATCTTAGAGACCTGCGGTGAGAAGCAGGTACGCGCACGCATGCAGCGTCATGGGGGGGGGGCCGCGGTCCCAGCAAACAACAAACAGCTGCGGACATTTATGATTATCCTGGCGGTCCGGGCAGAAGCGGCACTCGGTCCGGACTCGGACCGCGGGCCGCCATTTAGTGACGGCTGAAATAGGGGATAGTTTTTTTGTTTTTTTTTACTAGTAATCGTGGCGATCAGATTTTTATTGCGACTCCGACATTATGGTGGACACATCGGACACTTTTGGTGCTTATTTGGAACCATCCACATTACAGATAAAAATGCACTGATTATTGATTACTGTGTAAATGTGACTGGCAGTGAAGGGGTTAACCACTAGGGGGCTAGGAAGTGGTTAAGTGTGTCCTAGGGAGTGATTCTAACTGTTAAGGGGTGTGGCTACGAGTGAAACATCACTGATTGCTGCTCCCGATGCGAGGGAGCAGACGATCAGTGACATGTCACTAGGAAGAACGGGGAGATGTTGTGTTTACACTGACATCTCCCCGTTCTTCAGCTCCGTGACACGATCGTGGGACACCGGCAGACATCGAGTCAGCGGGTCCCACAGGCACGGTCACAGAGCTTGCGGCGAGCGCGACCACAAGGCGGCAAATTTAAAGGGACATACCTGAATGCCTATTTGCCTGTCCGTGCCATTCTGTCAACGTATACGTTTTTGCGGCGGTCGGCAAGTGGTTAAGGGGGGAAAATCCTTCCGGTTCTTAAGTAGTTAATATGTGTTCCGTTTTAAAGGGATGAGGTGGCAACCCTAGAAATATGCTGTATGTGTATGTGCGGGTAAACGGCAATAATTAAACAATTGCATTTACTTAAAGACAGCTGCATACAGCCATTTACTATTATTGGCCGCTTAGCGCAGCACCTCCGCCTCCCCGGGCACAAGAAAGTCCTGGGGATTTTACGATTGAGGACTAATAAATGTCCATGTATATGAGGCCTTATGCTCTGCTAGCAGCTTGATTCTAAGGTACAGACTCAGGGTGGATTAATTACAAGCACACAGCACACCATTCCACCAAGAAAACAAAAAAGAAAGCTCAAGCTGTGCAAGTAAAGTAATGATTAGAACCCAGCTGGATTGCACGGGCAGGTAGAGCAGCAGTCTACAACCTTTTGTTATAGTCTGAAATATTTTACTGACATTCAGCAACATAGCGTGTGGGTAGCTGTGCGTTGCCCCAGGCAGTCCTCTTGCCCTAGGCCAGGGCCTACGTTGGCTGTGTAGAAACCCGACTCTGCATAGTCATTCGCATCTATTACAAGTGATGTGTGAGTTTATGGTACGTTTTGCATTTATGGAATTATGCCGAAGATAACATGATTAGCAATTAACTAACTTTGATGTTCATTTCTTTTTTATTATTAACAAATCAATTTTTGTTTATGCAAAAACACTTTAATTATTATTCTCGTTGTTAATTTCCCTGTGTTATTTTACATCCCGCCTTATTATGATCCGAGATGTACAATATATCTGAAGCTTCATAAATAAATCCTTGTAATGTAATAATATATTAATTTCTGACAACACATCATACTTGATCTCCATTTAATGTCTGTGCTGAACCACAGACACGCTAGAGTTATCAGATGCCTCTGGGCATCAATTATAATGAATAATAACATAGTGCAGCCAGTGTGTACTGTATTTGATTATTTTCCACAGGGAGAGAGGAGAACAGAGGCAAATGCAGTGTTTTTAGGCCAGGTAATCACAAGACAACCCAGTATTAATGCCTGTTATTACGCATTATTTCTCTCCATCATTGTAATAACCGAATATTTGAGACGGCAGTGGAGGATAAAGGGGAAAACGATTTCACTGTTACTAAACAAGCAGCTATAGCCAGATTATAAAAATGATGTCTTTTGAAATAATTCCCTTTACAGAGTCCTTTTGTCCATTTATATAAATACAATTTTATTTTAGTTAAAGGATCACTAAAGAAAATTTTTTTTTTTTTTTGCTGAAATGACTGTTTACAGGGTATAGAGACATAAAAGTTAACTGATTCATTTTAAAAATGATTAAAAATAGATAAAAATCAATCATATAATGTGCCTCTAGTTTCACTTTTGTTTTTAAACTGGTTTTGTGTTTATGTGAAGTAGAGAGAGAGACAGAACAAAAACAAACAAATCCAGGCCAGTGTTTTGTTTTTAAATTGAATCCCAGGGCAGTGTTTTGTTTTTAAAATGAATCTGATTGGTTCTGAGGAGTTTTAGACACACAGCTTGGACCACAGTGAAAAGCTGCCATGAGATTTTTCATAAGGAGCCAGACAAGCAGGAAGTGTGGAGATCAGAGCAGAATTACAGCAACTTCAAAGCAAAAAACGAACAATGAGAACATGAAAACAGCACTGCATTAAGGTAAAGGAAGCTATTTAGCTAAAAAAAATATTTCCTTTAGTGATCCTTTAAGTGATTTTCCAAAAACTATTTTTTTTTCCACAGTAAAAGACTAATTTAATGCATCTTTTGTATGAAGATTTAAAGTTGCATTTAAGCCTAACACTAACCATTGTTAAAAATGTTCCCTTCTCCCCTCCTCCTACCTGTCCTGCCCAGGCCTGTCGCTACAGGACAGGCAAAACAAACAATTGCTTGGGGCCCCCAACTTCACCTTCCCAGGCTGTAGCGTGGCCGAGCTCCTCTTCCTTCCTCCTGGAGTCCTGTCAGTCGGGCCGGGTACCACGCGCGGTACAGGAGATTTTGTTTCCTGTTCCCGGCCGGAATGACAGGAAGTGCACACTGAGTGCTCTCTTCCTTTTTAGTCCGGCCAGGAAGACAGGAAACTGAATCTCCTGTACCGCGCAGCCCGGCCCAGGCACCATCTGATAGGGGGCTGGGAACCCATAATGATAGAACACCGGACTGACGGGAGGAAGAGGAGCTCGGCCACGCTACAGCGGCAGCCTACAGGGAAGATGTGGAGGTGAGATTAGAAAAACATAGGGACGGGGGGGGGGGGGGGAGTGAGGACATGGGTTTAAAAAATGAGTGTAGCGCTAACGTAGGCTTTGCATGTGGAGGGGGGGTGCCCCCATTTTGCTTGGGGCCCCCAAATTCCTTCAAACGGCCCTGGTCCTGCCTACCATGTTTAAAAAAGATCTGCATACTTATCTTTGTTTAGTTACTTTGTTCAAGTGATCCTGCAGGTCAAGCCTGCCCTGTGTCAGTTAGCGGCAGCTGCAGGGGAGAGCAGCAAGCTTCATCAACGGCTGGGCAACAGGAGCCTATGGGTGACATCACGGCTCCCGAGATTCTCAGCAATTGTTGAGTGTTCCACAAAGGAGAGCCAGAGCTGCCCAACTAATTGACTGTTATGAAGTACTGCACAATATGAAAGTTGCACTTTGTTATTAAAGCAGAGTTCCCCAAAAAAAATAAAAAAAATAAAAGCCAGCAGCTACAAATACAGCAGCTGCTGGCTTTTAATATATGGACACTTATCTGTCCAGGGCGCCCACGCTGGTGGCAGCCGAAGCCTGTTTGCCGCTCGTGGATTGGCTGCTGCTGCCGCCATACTCAGTAAGGGAATCAGGAAGTGAAAAATTGCGGCTTCACTTCCCGGGTCTCCCTACTGCGCATGCGCGATTTGCTCTGCGTGGCTTCAGTGGTTCCCACTGTGTTCTGGAAGCTGTGTGTCTCCCAGAACACAGCGGGGGTACAGAGCAGGAGCCGGAAGTGGCATAGATCACCAAGGTGATCTATGCCAGGAAGTTGGTAGCAAATACCTGTATTAGACAGGTATCTGCTCCACCCTCCCCCTGAAAGGTGCCAAAGGTGACACCGGAGAGGGGGCGGATTCCAAAAAGTGGAACTTCCATTTATGGGTGGAACTCCACTATAAGGGGTCAAGTGCACGGCATTAGAATCAGAAGTCAAATGCGTGTTTTTACCATGAATAGGGGGCTGGGAACCCATAATGATAGAACACCGGACTGACGGGAGGAAGAGGAGCTCGGCCACGCTACAGCGGCAGCCTACAGGGAAGATGTGGAGGTGAGATTAGAAAAACATAGGGACGGGGGGGGGGAGGGGGGAGTGAGGACATGGGTTTAAAAAATGAGTGTAGCGCTAACGTAGGCTTTGCATGTGGAGGGGGGGTGCCCCCATTTTGCTTGGGGCCCCCAAATTCCTTCAAACGGCCCTGGTCCTGCCTACCATGTTTAAAAAAGATCTGCATACTTATCTTTGTTTAGTTACTTTGTTCAAGTGATCCTGCAGGTCAAGCCCGCCCTGTGTCAGTTAGCGGCAGCTGCAGGGGAGATCAGCAAGCTTCATCAACGGCTGGGCAACAGGAGCCTATGGGTGACATCACGGCTCCCGAGATTCTCAGCAATTGTTGAGTGTTCCACAAAGGAGAGCCAGAGCTGCCCAACTAATTGACTGTTATGAAGTACTGCACAATATGAAAGTTGCACTTTGTTATTAAAGCAGAGTTCCCCAAAAAAAATAAAAAAAATAAAAGCCAGCAGCTACAAATACAGCAGCTGCTGGCTTTTAATATATGGACACTTATCTGTCCAGGGCGCCCACGCTGGTGGCAGCCGAAGCCTGTTTGCCGCTCGTGGATTGGCTGCTGCTGCCGCCATACTCAGTAAGGGAATCAGGAAGTGAAAAATTGCGGCTTCACTTCCCGGGTCTCCCTACTGCGCATGCGCGATTTGCTCTGCGTGGCTTCAGTGGTTCCCACTGTGTTCTGGAAGCTGTGTGTCTCCCAGTACACAGCGGGGGTACAGAGCAGGAGCCGGAAGTGGCATAGATCACCAAGGTGATCTATGCCAGGAAGTGGGAGCAAATACCTGTATTAGACAGGTATCTGCTCCACCCTCCCCCTGAAAGGTGCCAAAGGTGACACCGGAGAGGGGGCGGATTCCAAAAAGTGGAAGTTCCATTTATGGGTGGAACTCCACTATAAGGGGTCAAGTGCACGGCATTAGAATCAGAAGTCAAATGCGTGTTTTTACCATGAAATTAAGCTGTTTGGGTAAGTACACATTTTGACATTTGGCATCATGGTGCAGCAACGAGATGAGTTGAGTTTCACTGCCTGTCAAACTCGCCAGTGGAAGTGAATAGGACCATTGAAATGGATGCAGTCACTGTTTCGGCCAACAGTTTTCCACCTAGCTGTTTTGCAAAAGTCAAATAAACAATCAACTTTTGGTGAACCAAGTGGTGATGACAGGGACACCCACAGCTCAAATTTCAGCCGATTCAACAGGAATTGGCCACAATTCAAGCCTTGTATGGCAGCATTTTCTCAGAGCAGTCCCTAGCTGCTGCCTCTTATCTTATGAGCTGGCAAAAAGTTACAATGTTACAATATTAACAATAGGAATTACAATAATACAAACTCAAAAAGTCCCTTCTTTAGCTCTCGGCCTCCTCTAAATCTACAAATTCCTTTTTTTTTCTGCTGTGATTTCCTGTTAGAGGGTGTTTATCCTTCATAGTCCCAATGCAGTGGCAGACCATGTGCCATCTCCCCAAAGCTAGTCATGAAAAAAGAAAAATGGTCCTTTAAAGGGGTTGTAAAGGTTTGTTTTTTATTTTCTAAATAGGTTTCTTTAAACTAGTGCATTGTTGGTTCACTTACCTTTTCCTTCAATTTCCCTTCTAAATGTTTTTTTTTCTCACTTCCTGTTCCTCCTTAGTAAGCTTTCCCCCATCATCCAAGCCATTCTGGCTGGGGGTTAGTCAGCGTGCTCGCCCCCTCCCTTGGGACTACATCCCTGCGGGGAGACGTTGTGGCCAGAATGGCTTGGATGATGGTGGAAAGCTTACTGAGGTGGAACAGAAAGTGAGAAATTCAGACACAGAAAAAAAAAAATTAGAATGGAAATCGTAGGAAAATGTAAGTGAACCAACAATGCACTAGCTTAAAGGGGAACCTATTTAGAAAATACAAAAATGAACCTTTACAACCCCTTTAAGTGTTTATGGACACCGGACACACAGCTGCCTATGGGAAGCTTGACATGGTTGCAATCAGGTGATTGCAGTTGAGAAGCTTCATTGGGCTGTCTTTAGAGTGTCTTCGGGGCACAAGAAATGCGCCCGGAACACTCCCACACTACAACAATTTCTCCAGTTGCTGTTTTGTAATTGGTGGGTCTGGAGGACAGTGGGCGGTGCTTTGAGCGGAAGCGTGGTTTTCACTTCCGGTTTTCCACCACTCACATTCTGTGTCGTGGATGTAATAGGAAGCAGACTGGGCCAGGGTATAAGTACAGAGATCAGCACGGAGGAGAGACCTTCCTCCATCATCATCACTGAAGTGACTACATCATCTGTCTGTCCTGTAATGTATACAGCTATATACACCCACCTTCTTCCTTCCTGTATACATCATCTGTCCTGTTACTATATATATATATATATATATATAGCTTTATATACATCATCTGTCCTGTTGCTATATACATATATATAGCTGTATACAGGACAGATGATGTATATCTGCAGTCAGTGATAATGGAGAAAGGTCTCTATATACAGGAAGGAAGGTGGATGTATATATAGCTGTATACACCCATCTTCTATCCTGTATATACTAATACCATCCACCTCCTCTATATACACATACTGTACACCCTCCATACCAGGTATATGCAATTAGCGGACCTCCAGCTGTTGCAGAACTACAAATCCCATGAGGCATAGCAAGACTCTGACAGCCACAAGCATGACACACAAAGGCAGAGGCATGATGGGACTTGTAGTTTTGCAACCGCTGGAGGTCCGCTAATTGCATATCCTTGCTCCATACTGTACAGGCCACATTTTATGGGCACAGTGAGGCCGCATTCGATGGACACAGCAGAGCTGTGTGAGGTTTAACATTTCAGTTTGTCTGCGCCCCCCAAAAATTTTGAGCACCAGCCGATTATGTATATAGGAATGTTACCATCCTTGCTTGCTTGCTCCCATGATGGACTATAGATTATTTGCATAGAGCAGTCTAGCAACTAGTGTGCACTGCTCCTTCAAAACAAACAAAAGTGAGAGGAAGAGGAAACACTTGGGAGCTTACAAAAGTTTTAACAAGAAGAGAAAAAAACACAGTAAGGCAGTCAATAGACAGAGGAATAGACATTAATTATCGCTAGAGGCTATAGCAACCGCTTTCAATAATCAGAAGCGAATCCAACAGGCTGGTGTGTACCCAAGTTGATCGATTAATCAACTTGGTACATTCAGCTTGCTCATTAATGATTCGAATCCTGTATGGCCAGCCTAAGAATTTATTTCATGATAGATTAAAGAGCCATTATCTTTGAAGCGGTGTATGTATACCGCTCCTTCCCATTTAAAACAATGGGAAACCTCGGTAATACCACCCGCAATGCGCCTCTGCGCGGTATTAACCATTTATCGGCCGCTAGCGGGGGTTAATACCGCACTGCTAGCGGCCGAATCCCACAGCAATTCTGACGGTATATCGCCGCTATTTTTAGCGGCGCTATACTGCCCCCGCGCCTCCCGCCCCAGTGTGAAAGGGGCCTTAAGGTGGCCATACATTGTGCAAACTTTTGCTGGTTCCTGATAAACTGGCCCAAATTTGCTTCATGGGTGGCCCAGTCAGCCCCCTCCCCTCCGACATGCTTAGAATAAAAAAATCAAGGAGTTTGGTGAAAAATTGTCAGCTTAACATCGGCTGCATCCATTTAAATGCACCCACTGTTTAGGAATCCTGACGACCGCAGGCAGCGGCTGTCAGAGTACAATATCCCGGCAGGGGAGATTTGTTTATGTTTGCTGTTAGCGTGAATAGAGGAATCTGTTAAAAAAATTGTTTTAGCCTGCAGGGTAAAATAATAATAATATATGAGTGTATGGCTAGCATAAGATGCTCCTCTTATATCTAGGAACAATCATTGATTGGAGCTCATAACTGATTTTTATTATAAAATGTAATGTATATATATATATATATATATATATATATATATATATATATATATATATATATATATATATATACATACTGTGTCTGTATATTCTGACATGTCAGTAATTTATTCAAGCAGACTTGTAAAGTTACTGATGATCTTCTTGTATTCCTTGCATCAAATTACATAATTTTTCTTTTTTTTTTGTATTCTTATTTATTTCCATTTTTTAAAACACAAAGCAGTGCAATTAATTGTATTCAGCTAACACTTGTACTTAAATGCCCCTAGTCTACTGTCATGCTACTGGGAATTGCCAGCTGCTTAAATGTCCTCAATTTGTAAGCCTTGGTAAGCTGGTCTTTTTGTCCTGGCACTCTGTAGCTCAGCCCGCCCTGACTGCACAAACTATAACTCAGTCTGGTATGTCTGCATTTTTTTCTCCCCATTCCTTGTAACACACAGGCTGCTGGTTAATGTTGGCTTGGTGTCTGAGACAGCTTTGCACAGCTTCCTTTCTGCATGTCACCAAGCAATTTTCGTTTGCATTCTGCTGGGATGGCGGAGTCCTGTACAGACTAATTGAAATGCCATACTGTTGACCGAAAGAGGGGGGGGGGGGGGGGGCTGTCCTTAGAAATACTGATGCTGCCTTCAAGAAAAAGTGAAATTTAAAGAGAAACTGCAGTCTGCTCGCATAATTTGTAATAAAAACATCTTTGCCATTCTGAGTCTTCCCTCCATCTGCTTTGCATATTATTTTATATATACTGTGATTCGGTACTTGACAAATATGCTACAGATATCTCCCTCCACTGAATCCGGTTGGCATCCATTTTAACTGTGGGCAGCTGAAGCTGCTGCCTGTTCACTTCCTGGATTTATGCTGACACACAGGGTCACACCTCCAGCTCTGCAGGTCCCATTGGCCCTCTATTGACTCACCCCCTCCTCCCTTCCTGGCAAACTCTCAAGAGAGAGAGAGAGAGAGAGAGCTGACGCTGTGCATGATGTTATAAGCCTAAGCTAATTACCATGAATCAGGAAGTGGGCTGTATGAGGTATTTACTGGCAGAAAGAAAATGTTTTACTATCCAAACTTATAACAAGGAAAGAATATTTAAAGTGGATGTAAACCCCCAAAACATTTTTTATTTCACAATGTAGAGTATAAGATTTCCTATCATCTGTGCCTAGTCTTGCCACACAGAGTTAATCCAGCGCTGAGTAATCCCCTGTTAATGTGCAGTGAAAATTAACAGAATTCCAGATAAAAACCTGCCAAATTATAAAGTCTGTTTTTCTCTCCTTGCTTTCAGTGACAGGTTATTTACATATCTAGCTTGGACATGTTTATCATAACATGAGGTGATCCAAAGTTCATTGTATATTACCAGGATGTGTTATGTGGGGGAGGGGTGGATTTCTCACTTTTTATACCTCATGTTATGATAAACATAACATATGATAAACATGTCCAAGCAAGATATGTAAATAACCTGTCACTGAAAGCAAGAAGAGAGAAAACTGACTTTTTATTTAGGCAGGTTTTTATCTGGAAGGATGGTAATTTTTACTGAACATTAAAAGAGAATTACTCAGATCTGGATTAACTCTGTGTGGCAAGACTGCGCACAGATGATAGAAAATCGTATACTCTACATTGTGACATAAAAAAAAATATATATATTTTTGGGGGTTTACATCCACTTTAATAGGTGGAAAGTTGAAAATCTATCTATCTATCTATCTATCTATCTATCTATCTATCTATCTATCTATCTATCTATCTATCTATCTATCTATCTATCTATCACTTCAGTGTCCTTTATTTAAACAAAGTACGGTAAGCTATTATTGGTTGTATGTGGACCTCAAGCACCTCCAGCACTGTAAACTAAAAATGCTGTTTAATTCATTTTTTCTATTTAGACATTTAAAGTAAACTCACACATTCATGTCTCCATGCCTTATTTAGTTGAAAAATCTCTTTCTTAAAGTGGAGTTTCCATCCCAAAATAGTTTTTTCATTATTTTGTTAATTAGACCTAAAAAAGAAAATAACACATTTATTTTTTATTTTTAACTCATCTGGAAATGCCTGTTGCTATGCGGTCCTGCGAAATCTGCCCTTGGAATCACCTAGGATTCTGACATCATCTCCCTCTAATGTTCCTGGGAAATGTGTGTCATAATTTCCCAGGATGCAGTGCGCTACCCAATTATCACTCCCCATCCAAGACTTCCAGGAAGTAAGTGCTTGTGGGCTTCACAATGCCCACAAGCAAAATGACAACGGTGTGGACAGAGTTTTATAAACTATCTTTTTTGAATAACTATGCGGAGCGGCGGCGGATTGTAAAATAGTAAGTGACCGGATTTATATTATAAAAATGCAGGATGAAAGGACATACATTTTAAAAATGCTAATTGTGGTTGGAACCCCGCTTTAAAAATACTCTCCCAACATTTCTAGCCATGGCCATCTTGAAAAAAAGAAGAAAAAAAAAGTGACTAAAAAAGAGTCTGGGGTGTATGGCATCATTTTGGCCTAGGTCAAAAACCAGGAAGCAACTTAAAAGAGAAGCATGTTTTTTTCCCCCCATAATAATGCTTACCTAAGTGTATGCAGCACCGGTCCCCCGCTGCCTCTAAAACTGTAAAGTGCCTCCTTGTCTTCTGTGATGACCTATAGTCACTCTATAGACCACTTATGTATTTATACAGTACATGTCGATCATATCCTCCTTAAAGGGTTTGTAAAGGAATTAGGAATAATTTTTTTATCTTAATAGCTTCCTTTACCTCAATGCAGTGCTGTTTTCATGTCCTCATTGTTCGTTTTTTTGCTCTCAAGTTGCTGTAATTCTACACTTCCTGGTTGTCTGTTTCCTGATAACCACAGTCCTGGGAGCTTTCTCTCTGTGGTCACTAATTAAGGAGGTGTGATTACTGTGTGTCTAAAACCACTCAGCACCAATCAGTTTTGTTTTCCAAACCATCACTGCCCTGTATTGGCTCTGTGGCTCTGTACAGCAGAGACAGGAAACAACATGCAAAAACAAAACTAGAAACTGCAGGTACATTATATGATTGATTTTTATCTATTTTTAATCGTTTTTAAAAGGAATCAGTTAACTATTATGTCTCTATACCCTGTAAACAGTCATTTCAGGCCTAAACTTTTTTTATATACAACTCTTAAGCCCCGTTTACACGGGCCGAATGCCGGGTGACATTGGCTGGTTTTAATAAAAACGTCCAACATTTGGCCTGTGTGTATGGAAGCCGCTCTGACAGACGCAAGTTGACTTCTGTCAGATGAGCATGGTGAAAAAAGTACATTGGCTTCGAACAGAGCTTTCAATTTTTGTGTTCAAAGCTTAAAGCCTCGTACACACAATCGGACTTCTAGCTGACTTTTCCGTGGATTTTGGTCTGAAGGGCGTTGGCCGTGAGCTTGTTCTGCATACACATGGCACAAACTTTTCAGCCAACATTCCCCAAACCACGTGGTTTTTCAGCTCTTTACCGCCACCCTTTGGACAACTTCTGCTATTGTTGTCTGATGTTTAGCATTGGTTCCGAGCTTGCGTGTTTGTACTTTGGATTTTAGTTGAATGGACTTGTGTACACACAATCGGATAAACTGACGTAACAGATTTATTGCCCAACAGTTGGTGAGCATGAACAGCCAACACTTGTTGTCGTTAATTTAGCCAACAATTGTCTGATGGAGCATACACACGGACGGATTATCCAACACAACACATCCATCATACAATTATGGCCATAAAATTGGATTGTGTGTACAGGCCATTAAGCTCCTCTTCTCAAGAGAGAATATATTAAGTTGTGCTAATCTTTCCTCCTCCATGCCTCATTAGTTTGGTTGCCCTTTGGTTGCACTTTCTCTATTTCTTCCACTGAAAGGGAACCAGTTGGCCCCCTTCTAACTATACTAGTTCCTTGGCTGGCACTGGTTTCGATCATTTGACAATGATCAATGAAACAACAAAACTCTTAATTCACTCCCTGGTCATCTCTCGCCTTGATTACTGCAACTCCCTCCTCATTGGCTTACCACTGCATACTCTATCCCCCCTTCAGTCCATCATGAATGCTTCTGCCAGACTCACCCACCTTACCAACCGCTCTCTCTCTGCTACTCCTCTCTGTCAATCCCTCCACTGGCTTCCACTCACCCAACAAATACAATTCTAAATACTAACAATTACCTACAAAGCCATCCACAACTCTGCCCCAGCTGACCTAGTCTCAAAATACCAACCTAATTGTTTTCTTCGTTCTTCTCAAGACCTCCTGCTCTCTAGCTCTCTCATCACCTGCTCCCATGCTCGTCTCCAGAACTTTTCCAGAGCCTCTCCAAGCCTATGGAACTCCTTACCCCAATCTGTCCATTTATCTCCTTCTCTATTAGCTTTTAGAAGATCCCTGAATACCCTCCTTTTCAGAGAAGCCTATCCTACCCACACCTAACAACTGTATTTTCATTTTGTCCATCTGATCATCCCCAACAGCTACTACCCTTTGTTCCATTTGACCCTCCCTTCTAGCCTGTAAGCTCTAACGAGCAGGGCCCACTGATCCCTCCTGTATTGAATTGTATTGTGATCGTACTGTCTACCCTGATGTTGTAAAGTGCTGCGCAAACTGTTGGCGCTATATAAATTCTGTGTAATAATAATTTATCAGTCACTAACCAGAAACAAGCATGCATAATTTTGAAATCAGAACTTCTGATTTGCATACGTGCTCTGAGTCAGTGGTGCAGAAAATACTGAAGCTATTGGATCGGGATGATAGCCAGAGAACTAGCATTTTTAGGAGAGGTCTCCATAATCTCTCTGCATAGATTTCCTTTGTTTATAATTACAAATGAATGCTGGACCAAATCATAGTATGATTATACACTCATTCAAAACATCTTGTATAATGTATGTTCCTTGAATAAAATAAACGTTTTTTTATGCTGTGTAGCGCTACCCCCGAAGGAGCCGCTGGTTAGATTTGGGATTGGCGCGTTACCTCTGTAGCATGTCTAGGGGCAGGGATGGACTGGCCATTGGGACTACAGGGAGTTTCCCGGTGGGCCGATGACTCAGTGGGCCAGCTTGAGTGACAGCGGACTGAGGCTCCTCTGTCTCTCCCTCCCCGCAGTGCTCACCTGGGGGGAACAGAGAAGCAGGGGGAGGACCAGGGGAGCGACAGAGGAGCATGGGGGAGGGGACAGACAGCTGGCTCAACAGCTATAGCCTGGGGGTTTCCGGCCGCCATGGGAGAGACCTATCAAAGTGGGCCAGTCTGGATGAAGTCCAGGGCCAAATTTTCATCCCAGTCCAGCCCTGTCTAGGGGTATGATGAAAGTAGATGATGTGAGCAGTAATAGAATGTCCAAACAGCAAGATGTCGTTTTCTGTGATTTTATTCCTGGCCCAACATGGCCAACAGTCAACTTCAGGTAGACAGAGAAAGATGGTGAAAGGAGAAGGAAGTTGCAGACACAGGCCTTAACTCTTTATAGAAGCAGTCCTCCTTCAAACAGTACCTTTTGATTCATCGCCAGTCCAGCCGGAGTGGGTATAGCGCACCCGGACAGTCTCTCTCACAGAACTGACAGCCGGGGTGTCGCTCAGACCCCTGAGAAGGAAACAAACCTCTGCCAGAGGCTTGGCTCAATAGGATAGGAGAGGTACCTCTGCCACAGGTCCTTGCTCTGAAACGCGACTTAACGGAGCAATTCCTTCTCAGTAAAGCATTTGTCTGAAATGTCTTCAGATAGTCCTCGACTTTTAGGTCAGGTTGCCATATAACAAACTCCAAGTGTCCGGTTACCTTGATCCTCGATGGTTCGTCTAGGCCCTATTGGATTGCCTGCCTCCGGGCTCTCCTCAGACTGACTCCCCACCGAACAGCATAACTCGCTTGGGATCTTCTTGTAGAAGTGGGGACCCAGTAAGTCACTGGGGCCCCTTTGCAGCAGGAACTCTGCGTAGCACGTGCCCCCCGGTCTGGTAGGCCATATCCCCGGGGCCCGTGATGTGCGCACACCCTAAAGGTGGGTGCCGCACCCGAATCCAACCTCAAACTCCTGACGCCAAGATGGCGCCCTAAAGAAGTACCCTCCCCCAGCATGCCCCGCAAGGAAAAACCTCCTCTTAATTTTCCCTGGCGGGAAGGCGCTCTCGCTGGTCTCCACTGCCGCCACCTGTCGTTCCAAGATGGAAAGGTATCTTTGGAACACAGAATGAAACAACAGCACAGCACAGCACTAAACTAACATAAATGACATGCATGAGAGCTGTGTAACTCTCTCATCCCCATCTAAATTTAAACAGCATCCGTACTTGGAAGTACAATAGGGAAATCATCCAACACGACCCGACTACTTACATGCTGGGTGAATGAAAAGGTATCCTGCAATCTAAATATTCAAACACCAGCATCTCTGGCCAGCTTTACTGTGTACTACTATATGCACTGTCAATGTTACTATAGGATTATCACATTCAGTTTTTCTTAGAAAGCTAAAAAAAAAATAATCTATGCATTGTTCAATCATAATTAATCACTGACATTTATACACGCAGTACGCGCCATTATGCTGAAGAAGAAAAGTAAGCTGCGAGCACATGAAGCCTTTGTGTGCCGTCATTAAATCCAGATCACTAGCTTCCGGCAAAGCTTCTGGATTCCTTATCTGAGCAATCCTCCTTCTCTTTTCTATATGGGGGGTGTCATCTGGGGCTGATTTATGTTGTATAATGTATATGATAGATTTCCCAATTTTATTTTAGCTTTTAACAACTAGGGGCCAGATCCACAAAGTCCGGCTTAAGTTTTTGGCGGGCGTAGCGTATATCATTTACGCTACGCCGCTGTAACTTAGAATGGCAAGTGCCGTATTCACAAAGCACTTGCGTCCTAACTTACGGCGTAGCGTAAATGGGCCGGTGTACGCGCGTCTAATTCAAATTGGGAAGAGGTGGGCGTGTTTTATTTAAATTAATCGTGACCCGACGTAAATGACATTTTTTTTAACTGCGCATGAGCCGGCCGTGGACGTATCCCAGTGCGCATGCGTGAAATCACGTCGCAAATAGTCAATGAAAAGGACATGAACATAACTTACGCAAATCCCTATTTTGCGAACGGTTTACGCAAACGACGTGAACGATGGAAAATTTGACGCTGGCCTGATGTCCATACTTAACATGGTGTACGCCT